>OZ038504.1:34753923-34816423 GCA_964036315.1 Acanthosepion esculentum | reverse complement strand
TAGTATTAATAGTCTTATCGATGGATAATAAATGAATTTTGAAAGTTGCAGCGATTTCGTGAGGTCTGCCTCCCCACTCTGTAGTTAAGTCACTTTCATGTCTTTTCGACACTGTTTTTAATATCCTGCATCTTTTCGTTCTGTTTACATTCAGAACACAAACTTGTTCAAATATTTTCTTGTCGGTCAATCCATTTTTCCTGTCCATATTTTGCCAATGTTTTCAATTTCATTTTTGATTGTTCTTTGATCTCTGTTCAATATATTTGTTTTGTTCCCATGACTCAATAACTTTAGAATATGTTTTTTTTTAGATTAACTGTCTTACAACCTATGGCAATTTATTTTTATAAATATATATATATATATATGTGTAAACACACACACACACACACACATATATATATATACACACACACACAGACACACACACACACACACACATATATATATATATATATATATATATATATATATATATATATATATATATATATACACACACACACACTCACACATATACACACACACACAAACATATATACATATTAAAAATTAAACAGTATCAGTTCCTTTTATGTATGTTTATTTACAATGTAGTGAATAACCATCAAATAAAAGTTATTGTAAATTTTTTCTAATAAAGAGGTATTAAAATCTGAAATTCACCTCATATATTTACCATAAATATACATATATCCTGGGAAAATGACCATTATTGGTTGATTAAGTTTTTATATATGAATATATTGACATGCAGGATAAAACGCTGCATATATATATATATATATATATATATATATATATATGTATATATCAGAGGTGGTTACATGCTCCTCAAAACTTCTATTGTATCATACTGAGGACTCTAGCAGGACTTAAGTGTCACATATGTCACAAACATTAAAACTGAATGCGGTTGTTGGATCCTCATACATCAAAATCAACAGGAAAGTCCATGATATATATATATATATATATATATATATATATATATATATATATTATGTCATTCCCAGACAGTACTGTTTCGCTGTATCACAGCTCCTCAGTGCGACTAGATTTTCGAATGCCTCAAGCCAGGATTGAAACTCAACTAATTTGGTGTCAGCCAGAGCTATCTTCACTCGGTAGAGTTACACAACTAAATCTAGCGTACTGTTTTTACAAATGTAAACAAATGCCAATCAGTCAAAGTGCTCCATTCATTTTACTGAAGAGCTTTGCATTAGTGCAGGTGGCTGTTGTTTATAGAATTAGCTTATCACTCAACAGTGCTCAATTGAAATGTATTTTCAAGAGCTAAATTATGTCATTCACAGACAGTACTGTTTCACTGTATCATAGCTCCTCAGTGCGACTAGACTTCCGAATGCCTCAAGCCAGGATTGAAACACAACTAATTTGGTGTCATATATATATATATGTGATAAAATATAAATATATGTAAATATAAATGATAATATATCATAAATATATAAATATATCAAAATATAAAAGTGGACACTGAGGTCAACACTCAGCAGTAACAGTCTATTTCAAGCTTAGATGTATTCGTCAGATCATATGTCTTCATATGACATCAATGTTCACTTTTATAACATATATATATATATATATATATATTTATATATATATATATATATATCGCCTGATGAATGCATCTAAGCTTGAAATAGACTGCTGATTGTTGGCCTCAGTGTCCACTTTTATATTTATATAATTTCTGTCCCTGATATTAAGCACTTTAACCCATAAACTAAGCATATCTTAAAACTATATTTTATCATATATATATATATATATATATATATATATATATATATATATATCACATATATATATATCATATATATACATCATACATATATATATATATATATATATATATATATATATATATATATATATATATATATATATATGTATGTATTTCCTACTGATCCTAGTAAAAATAAAACTAATAAAACTAATTATATAAAACTAATTATTATACTAAATTTAACACAACCAACTTAATCATATGCAATAACAGCATTGTATATCAGTTTAAATGTCCTTTGGGAGACTGTATCTCTGACAAAAGTAAGTATATATGTCTGTTGGATGACCACAACATTATCAAGACATACTTCATTTGTTGCTTACTAGTTCTATTGTCAAAATCTAAAAACCCACACCTGTCCACCTTGTCAATAAAGAAAACTACTTGACAAAACCAATATACTATACCATGAAAATAATAAACAAAAACTTCAAATTCTTGAGGCCTTCTATGTCAAAAGCAACAAACCAGCATTCAACAAAATTTATTATGAGTGTCTCAGCAATATGTCGAAGTGCATATAACAAACATTTATTGCCATTTTGCATGCTACCAATTTCTGGTTAGCTCCCTTATATTGAGCTGCTTGTTTTGCAAAAAATTCCATAGCTACAAGGGATAAATTTAAAATGTTTAAAATAATTATAACAGAGCGTGTTCACCATCACATTGAAATGCAGTTTTTATCACAGTTATATTTGTAATTTACCCTTGAGGATGATTTTCAAGGAAATCTGAAGTACTTGGGTAGGAAAAAACTATGGCACCTTCCTTGAGGAATTTCATTTTAACATCAAGAAACTGATTAGAGAACGAGAAAGGATCAGTATAAATACAAGTACACAAAATATGTCTATATTATTCAATGAAACCTGTTTGAATGAAGATATGCTTTATATATAAAATAATTTAATCGGTCAAGCATTGCAGCAAGTAAGGAACGAATTTGTAAACAGTCTCTATAATAATGCAAGTCTCTCCTAATGATTGAGTTCTCTGAGTGACTGGTGTATTTATGAAAAAATAAATACACAAAAATTTGCCTTTCTCTCTGCTAGGCGTCAATCGCCTAGGGGTTACAATCTCCACCTTATACCAAATCAGTCAGGTTTTGGTGCTGGCCAAAAGTGATCAGATGTCTAACCACACTGATGAGCTGTGATATGGTGAAACAGTCTGTCTGCGGATGACACTGTATATATATATATATATATATATATATATATATATATATATATATATTTATATATATATATATATAATTTTAAGGTCTGGTTTATTTATGGTTGAAATTCTTCAATATCAGAGGTACTGTATATAAATATAAAAATGAACATTGAGGTCAACACCAAGTAGCAACAGAGTGAAACAGACTGCTGCCACTTGGTATTAATCTCAGTACATATTTATATATATATATATATATATATATATATATAGACACACACATGCAGGTCTTTTGGTGATATATGACAAAGTAAAAAGTGTCTTATATATTTACCTATATACATATACTATATAATATATATATATATATATATATATATATATATATATATATATATATATATATACACACACACACACACAAGTCTTTTGGTGATATATGACAAAGTACAAAGTGTCTTATATATTAACTATATACATATACTATATACTGTATATATATATATATATATATATATATATATAGAGAGAGAGAGAGAGAGAGAGAGAGACACACACACACACACACACACAAGTCTTTTGGTTATAGATGACAAAGTACAAAGTGTCTTATATATTTACCTATATACATATACTATATACTGTATATATATATATATATATATATATATTTATGAAGATTTTCTTTGTCTTATAGCTTTATCATGTAGACATATGTGCACACACAAGAATTCTTTCTCTTATTCCTACATTACATTTAAAATATCTTAATGTGTACGCATGTGTGTGTGTATATAGATATGTGTGTGTGTATATATATATATATGTGTGTGTGTGTGTGCATATACGTATGTGTGTGTGAGTGTGTGCGCGTGTGCGTATTTTACTACTTACATACCAGATACATTTCTAGACATTCCTACCAGCAAATTTCTTTTGCATGATTTTCTTTTTTTTTTTGTCTACGGCATAAGGTTTTATTTTTTATGTCTGAATGAATACATGTAACGTTCGTGTTGTTATCTCGGCTGAATGAAAACTTACTTTTCACTGCCATTGTAGTATTTCAACAAACAAATCATTTTAGCTAACAGCATTCAAACCTAAATTCACGTAGGAAAATGAAAAAAAAAAATTCAACATGTTTTTCAATGGAAGCAGCGGATGTTCTTGCACCTGTACAAGATTGAGACACTTTACCAGCAATCAAACTTTCAGTATAGAAAATCCTGGCTTGCATTAATGTCTAAAAATGAAAACAATGAAATAATGCACATTGAATATAACCAGTTAAGTCTGAGCTGAATTTCCTTTTCTCAAATATATTTAATTTTCATCTATCCATATTGGTAAAAAAACATTAATATACAGGGTGCAATGGATAAATTGTAGCCATTTTGATTTTGCTCATGCACATTGTTTGTTTTGGATTTAGTCAACTGCACAGTATAGTCAGGTCAGTTAGGCACTGTCAGTAAGAAAAAGAGCTTAATGACACAATTCACTCCACTAGAAATTTGAAAACAGCATGCTGCACTGCTTGGCATTTGTACCAGAAGCTCTAATAGGAACATTTCAGAGCATTTGGCTGTCAATCTGAGGACAGTTTATAGGATATGGAAAGAGTTGTTGGACGAGTCCAATGGTGATTACAAAGGTGTTTGGAGTTATCACTAGTGATGGCAATGTTATGTCTCCATTCATCTTCCCACAGGGCCTCAGAGTCAACATTGAGACTTGCATCAAGTGCCTTTTAGGAAGTAGTGGCTTCTGGAAGATCCTATGTCTGGCAACCGAACTCTACACTATGCCACAGGAGAACTAAGTCATGACTGTCAGACAATGTTTGAGACCACATCACACCTTGTATCTGGTCACTTAACTCCCCAAACTGCAAACCCCTTGATTATTATGTGTGGGGCACAGTTGAGCGAGAGAACTCAAAACTCAAAATGCCAGTAAGAATTGCAGGAGATTCCAATGTCGTCTGGAGGCCGTGGTTGAAGGCAATGGTGTTTTTATTGAATGAATTTACTCTTTATTATTTCAAGATATTTTTGTATAATTTTGCTAAATATATCTGTTAAAATGGGATGTCAATGTTATTTTCATTTTTGTGTAATTTAGATGACAATTTATTAATTGCACAATATATATGAGATAACAATATATATATATTTTATAGTTTTATATATCAAGAACAATATTGGGGAAATTGTATGACAAAGTGGAAAAGTTATACTTGTGACGAGTTCATTAGACTAAATTTGTTATGTTGGCACATTTATGGACGTGCACAAATGAGGGATGCTGGGAATTTTATTTTATTTTTTTGAAAGAGAAAGCCAATGGCGATTTTAATGAATAAATTTATTCTTTAGTATTTAAAAATATTTTTGTGTAATTTTGCTAAATATATCTGTTATAATGAGATGTCAGTGTTACTTTCATTTTTGCGTAATTTAGACGACAATTTATTTATCACATCCTATATTGTTATTTAAACTATTTGCAGGCAGACTATTGTCCTCACTTTTCTTGTTATCAAAATGTTTGTTTGTTGGTTTCATGATAACATTTTGCCCTTCGGGTCCTCGTCAGGCATATATCGGTCCAGGGAATTCCAAATTGAAACCGTTATTTACTTCATGAGAGTAGGCTGTTTTCATGTCATTGTCCATATCTAGGGATATTTCATTTTGTTCTTACTTTTAGTTCTGTTCAGTTATTACTTGACCTGTTTCCAATAAGCCCAATTACATGCCTATCAGCCCAGGGATTGAACTCACAATTACTATGTCACAAAATTCCCAAATCAATGCTTTAATCCAGTAGGCTATTTTTCTGTAGATTACGTTCAAGTCTCCAAGTTCTCCATGGCGAATTGTCCTAAAGGACAATAGCCTTGTGGATTAAAAGATCGGTTCATGAACTTGATGACATAGTAATTGTGAGTTCAATCCAGGCAGTATTCATTGGAAACAGACAAGCAATAACTGAGCAGTACTAAAATAAGTATTAGACAAGATATCCCTAAGTAGTGGCTGAAGAACAAGAACAGTCTGCTCCTGTAGATTAAATAAAGTGTCCAGTTCAGAATTCTCTGTAGGTTATCCAGATCGATATAAAACGGATATTGATACCAAAACAGGAAGTGAAGGCAAGGATTATGGCAGGATTCATCAACTTAAACAAGGTAACTGTCCATAAGAATTGCAGGAGAGTAGGCAGGACACAACGGCCAAAATGTTGACATAGCAACATCAAGGATGAGCCCAATAATCTATATGTAAATAGTGTAAATAATAATAACTTCTCATCTAACAAATTCAAACAGAATTTAATATATACAGGTTCAGAATTCTTTGTAGGTTATTCAAATTGATGTACTCCTGATGAAGACTAAAAGGCACAATGGCTGAAACATTGTGATAGCAACAACAAAGATGCGGACAATAGCACGCATGTAAATAGTTTAAATAATGATAACTCCTCCTTCTCCCCCTCAGACAGAATTTTATATATTGAGTCTTGAAAATGTAGGGAAATTATATGATACCAATCTCCCAAGCGGAATTTGGTTGTACTTATCTAATTTGGAACTGTTCTATTTGGATGCCATAGATAATTTAATCACAAATAATTTTACAGTCTTTATAGAGCAAAAATGTTCTGATGGTAGCTGTGAAAAGAAAAACACTCACTAAAAAATGCCTAATTGAACTAATAATGCAACAAAGAACAAAGTTGTAAGTATCGAAGATAAAGAATTTAAAGTGACAACGAAATTATTGTTAATTTGTTTAAAGATACTGAATAGAATGCTAATGTAACAGAGAGAAGTTTTATTTGAATTTTCAATTGTGGAATAGAAATAAAATACACTGAAAATAAATTGGCAACACCCTAAATTATCTCTTTCATTTTACTCAAAATAAAATATACGTGTAATCTAAGCTGGATTACAGTAAATGATTGCATATACAGATCAAAATAACTTCCAGAAAAAGAGATGTGTCAACAGCACTCACACTCCATGTGTTTTTTTTTTTACTAATGTTCACCCAATACAGTGCCCAAGAGCCACTCAAGGTAGAGGGTTACTGTGTGAACTAAGCATTGGAAAGAACAAATGTTAGGAGTATAGTGCTGAAGTATACTTTAGAAAGAACCAGAAACCCAATCCTAAACAGGAAACAAGGGATAAACCTCTACTCCTGTCCAAATAACCAGGGAGGACTGTGAACAAGATGATAGGTATCAGCAACTCATAATGATAAATAACTCTATGTGGGTTTGTTACTTGGAATGAGATTCACAATGCCAAGTTCAAAAACCAACTGAGTGTATTGCATTCATTTTCTCACAATACCCTTAAGAAAGATAAAAATCAATCACTTCTTCCCCTTGCTATAGATTAAACAGCTGAGCAGATTGGTTTTTCTTGCCTTGAGTTGGCAGCCAGTTGAAGAAAAGAAAAACTGAATTCAAAACCAGCCTATGAAGGGGTGTTGTCAGAGCTGTGAAATCTTGTATGCATTAATTTCAACTGTTCAAAGAAGACTTCAAACATAACCAGTTGTGACTCCTCTTGAAAATCAAGTTTTTGCAATGCAAAAGGTATGGTGTTTATTGACAATCTTCAAAAGGGCCACACTATCAAAGGAAAGTACTATACCAACTTGCTAAGGCAGTCACAGAAGGCTATCAAGACTAAATGCCCAGGAATACTGATAAAAGGTGTCTTGTTTCATCAGGACAATGCTCCAGCACACAAGTCCTTGGTTTCAATGGCTGCTGTGTGTGAATGTGGCTTTGAACTGGCTGATCACCCTCTCTATTCTCCTGATTTGACTATCATCTGTTCCCCAACATAAGAAAACAGTTGACTGGAAACTAGCATCATAGTGATGTCGACATCATTTTTGACCAACAAGGTAACAGTCTTCTTTGAACAATCAGATGTCAGTTTACCTGGAAATAATCAATGCAGTTATTAATAAGAAGAGTTGAAAATAATGCATGCAAGATTTCCCAGCTCTGGCATCACTCATTTATAGTCAGCGTATGGACTTTCAGCCCCACTCTTGTAGCTGAAAACTACCCACTGGCATAGGTGAAAATAGGCACCATTCTTCAGGATGATGCAAATTTTATTTTCTGTCAGTGTACTTGCTAAAGCTTAAAACTGAATTAATTGCTTTCACATATATACACAACTGAGTTAAAAGAAACAAAAAAAAAAGCAAATTCATTTTTATCAAAATTTCACATGTAATAAAAACTGGGATTTTGAAATTGTAAATATATATCTAGAACTTTGTGCTTGTTTTCTGTTTGTGTTTCAATGCACATGACCTCTTTTAAACTTTGGCCAATAACTTTTGTCTGGCTCTTTCAGTCAAAACAAATACACTTGCTTTCACTAATTTTTCAAGTTAATGAACTGCAGAACTAATGGTGTTTTTCAAATTTAATTATTTTTTATTAAAAAAATACACATTTTTAGAAAGTCTTCCATTTTTGCATTTTCCTTATATGCATTGTGTACTGAAATAAGAGTTAATCACTCAAAATTTTAATTATAGCTTAATGATTATATTTTTATTGCCATGTAGTGCCAGTCAGATATTTTAAGTTAATTCTTATAACTTGTAATCGTTAGCTTCCTGTATTGAATGACACTGCACTTCATTCTGCATCATTTTAAAAAGAAACACACGGTTACTGGTCATCCAAAGATAATCAATTTGTATTGAAATTAAATATAAGAGAAACTCAATGTTTCAAACAATTTGCTTCCTTTCTCAAAATACACCCAAGGCAAAAACAATACTAGATTCTGTACAAGAATTTTTTTCACTTAGTTTGTTCATTGGATACTTGAATAATTTATAATCTGTTGTGTAGAGACTTCATTATGTTAAATATTTAGATGATAAGTTCTTTCTTCTTTAAAATTCATTGTATGATGATAAGCTACATCTGGCAGCAAGTCCTCTGATTAGAAGATTGGAGGTTTCGCGGAGCATGAAACCACCTCTTAATTGCTGTTACTCTCAGGTCCAGCCTAACCTGGGGTGGTAGCTTCTCTTAAGGTTCCAGCCCTAGGCAAATAATGAACCCCTGCCAAACAATACGAAAATAATGAAAGTATAAAAATTCACTTTTCTAATAAAATTGCAAACAATATCAATTTATAGTAAACTTAGCAACAATATATTTGATAGCAAAATGACCAACAATACATTTTTATCTGTAGTTGAAGCCATAAAATTTTGTACAAAATATATATTGATTTTGGCATCAAATAATGTATAGAAGTTGATATGCTGCTAAACAAAATCAACCAAATAACGAACATGAAAGTAATCTTTCATGACATTAATCCATATAATATCCAGCAATTTCTCAAATCAAAAATGTTCCAAAATATAACTTCAGCAAAACTACAACATAAAACACACGTATCACTGCCCCTAGTAATTATCTCCACACAAGCATGTATATACACAAAAGTTGAGTATCATCTACCATGTATTCAACTGTGAATGGAGAATAATATATATCATATTTTTATTACTTCAATGCTCCCAAGAAAATTAAATTTTGTCATTAAATGACCCATAATGAGTTGATGTGCCATTAAAAAAACTAACTTTAAAATTCAATATCATTTCTGTTGTCAAGAAAATTCTTTAACATGAATGGATCATGATTTTCTTTTTCTTCTTTATTTTGATAATTTAAATTTTTTTCCTCTTGTTTGCAGTCAGTGACCCTTCATGCAAAAAAAAATGTCCCTTTTTTAAGATGCTGAAAATTCTTAATGCAATCAATTTTTTAAACGAGGGAAGAAGAACTACAGACTTTTCCATTTTTAAAAATTTCTCCCAAGAAAACAAAAATAAATATATAAATTCTGGAAGCAGCAAAGATATTCTCAAAGAATCTCTAGAAGTCTTGTATGAAGAGGAGTTCTCCATTTGCTAACAGTGAAAATATAAGGCAAAACATATGAAAATTTACATAGAAGGGGCAAGCTTTGACAACAGATCCAACATTAATATGGCATAGATATGTAATAGAGTGTCATGTTTATTTTTTGTTTTGTTTTTTTAACTATTGTTCACTCATATCAGGCCGAAGAACCACTCAAGGTAGACAGCTATGAAATGAGTTCACTGTAAAAGGAGGAAGTAATAAATGAAGACCATGAATATATGTAGAATAGATAACGTTTGCTGCTAGGCTGAAAGAGGTTAAGATTTGAGTTATTGGAGAGTTATGGTCATATCATGTTGAAATACCAGTTCCTGTACAATCACTGAAGTTAAGCAACAACGATCCTGGTCAGTATTTGAATGGGTGACCACTTGAAGAATACCTGGTGCTGTAAGTTTGGATGTGCAGGTGGTGTAATGAATAATTGCTCAGAATTGTTAATTGGAAAGCTGAATTCCAATTCACATTGGATTTGTTATATTCACTTATGCACAAATATACTTGGGAAAGATATGAATCCACCTCTTCTCCCCCTAGCAATGGATTAATTAACAAGACTACTTATCATTATTATCTTAAAAAGAATTACAATCTAAAAATATTTCTGGCTTTAAATAACCTCCAAAGTGTTGATAAGCTGTAGGAAGATGAATCTGAGTGATTGTGGAAGCATCCTATTGGGAATCTTTTCCAGAAGTAATAGTTCTAGGGAGGAAGCTGTCTAGATGGTACTTCCTCCTTATCAATGGAATACAAAGGAATAAAGATGAGTTAATCATGTATACATGGCAAGGCGAGTTCCAGCTGTGAAGGTCTGAACTGATAGAACGAAGGAATAGAACTTGTTGGGATATTCTCCATGAAAATAGTGATACATATTGAGAGGTTAACAACCTTTCATTTGTGGGAGAAGGCTTGTAAGTGTAAAAATAATTCATCACCCATAAGGCCGTGTAAAAGCTTTTGAGTTCTAAAGGCTGGAAAGTGGAGGTTAGGCAACTCCAAACCACACACACACACACACACAGATGCGATGTTGCCTCGCTCTGCCTTTTTTACAAGTACTTTCACGGTAATTGCTCTGAGGAGCTGCTTTCGCTTGTCCCTAGGCCTCGTGAATTTAAACGCCCCACAAGGCTGGCATCCTGCTCCCACCCCTACACCGTGGAAACTGTTAGATGTAAACGTCTCTTCTACTGCAATAGCTTCATGTCTCGCACATCTCGCCTATGGAACTCCCTTCCCTATTACTGTTTCCCTGACAAATACAATCTCCAACGGTTTAAGTGTAGCGTCAATCGACATCTCCAGTTGCCTTGATCTATCCACTTCCCTTCTCCACATCCTTTCATTTTTCATTCCTATCTGCTCTCGCTCCTAATCTTCTGTAACCCCCTTGCCTTGATCGATCCACTGTCTTTCTCTTTCTCCACATCCTCTCCTTTACCACTCCTATCTGCTCTTCCTCCAACCCTTCTATAACCCCATGCGTGATAGTGGCCTCCAGCCTTGCCTGGGGTGATACGCTTTAAAAAAAAAACATATATATATATATATATATATATATATATATATATGTATATGTAAATTATTTTCAGATATAGTGTCAAGGAACAAAATGAATAAAAAGACAAGAGAAAAAAAACTATTCCTAGCTGATGCATTTCATCTTCTAAAGGAACTTTATCAAGGCAATGTAAGATTTATTTTGTTACACGTTTATATACAAAAGCGAGGATGCCATTAGTTTATAAAGGCTTTTGAATTTGAGAATGTTCATGAATTTTTATCAGGGAGATGTACAAGGTCATTTAAAACATGTGGGGGGCACAAAGTGCCATAATTCATGAATGTCATTGGTTTATTAAGACTTTTAAATTTGAGAACATTTATGAATTATGGCACTTTTGTGTCCTCCACATGTTTTAATTGACCTTTCAACCACATGATGAAAGTTCATGAACATTCTCAAATTCAAATGCCTTGATAAACCAATGACATCCTTGCTTTTGTATATAAAAACATGCAACAAAATAAATCCTACATTGCCTAGATAAAGTCCCTCAGGGGATGAAATGTGTCATCTAAGAATAGTTTTTCCTCTATATTCCTTCATATATATACATATATATTTCAATCAATTCACCCCAAGCAGGGCAATAAAGCCACTGGGAGTGAAAGAGAATGAAAAAGACTTTAGAAAGATTTTAGAAAGAACCAGAAGCTCAATCCTAAAAAGGAAACAAAGGATAAACCTCTAATACATGAGTCTCATAAACCATTAGTCTTGTAGGGGCACATGTACTGTAGTTTTCCTTCTCTTAGACTGGTTGCCAAGGCTATAGGGCCCAGACTGATGGGAACAGAAATTGATTCATACCTTTCCCAAGAGTATTAGCATGTAAGTGAATATAATGAACTTGAGTTGAATTTGAACTCAACTCTCTGATTCTCCAATCTGAGTCACCATCCATGTCTCTACCATGACTCCAAGAAATAAACCTCCACATTTGTACAAAGGACCGGGGAGACATGTGAACCAGAGGATAGGTGAACATATCTACTCCCATTGAGGAAAAAATAAAAATAGATATTCTACAAATTAGTGTTCACACTGAATATCTATTACTAAAATATGTACACAAGAATATATTGTTCAGGTTCAAAGCACAAGAAAATTATGAATCTGACATTTTTAAAACAGTTTTTAGACTGAGAATAATGTAAAGTTAAAAAAATTATGTATTTGTTTTTTTTTAGAATTTTAAATCTATGTAAGTCTAATATATGTTTTAAGCATTTTCTTTCTTTCAGCCATGTTATAAATATGGAAGAATGAAAAAAATAGGGGAAATAACTTTTTAGATTTATTTGTTTCCGAAGTAACGCTATAAAAACAGACATATTTATTTAAAACAGAGAAGAAAATAGACCAGGAGAAAAAAAATAATTACAGTCACCATAAATGGTAATTTGAAAAAGAAAATATATATTCAGAAAGGGGCAAGAAACAAGATTAGAAAAATATGGCCGGTTTCTTAGCTTGATCAAAAAAATAAAATGGCTGTGCCGTGACTAAAAAAGGGAATTTGAGGACTTTTTGTTTCATAAGTTTACTCATCAAAATTCATTTTAGATTTTGTAATTTTAAAATTTAACTTTAAATTCATTCATAAATTTTACTCTCTCTCCAAACCATTTCATTCGACAAAAGCTTTGTCATTCAAAACCATATGTTTTGACTTCTATTCACAGCTTTACTCTTACCATTTGCAAATATTCCAAACATTTACCATTATCTAGAGTTCTTTACTTAAATCTTACAGCAGAAATTGTAATTATTATTATTATCATTAATAGCAATAATTTAATATAAATAAGTTTATTGAAAATATTTTTGTTATGAGGATTAAAATCTATTTTATTTCAGAGTTTTATTAGTGGTTTTAAACTTGTATATAATTCATTATATTAATGACTTAGCAGCAATTGTAGCACATATTTTATTTATAATATACTTATAACAGCAAAGATTTAACTTTTTATTTGGATTTCATCTTTTTTTTCTTTTGTAGATTCTAGTTACTAATTTAAAATACTTTTCATGAACAACCTATTATTATTATTGCTTTGATATTTATTAGATTGCTATATCAAATACTTGCTTTACCAAGGGAGGCTAAAAGAAGTTGTTACATGCCCAAAGATGACAGTGCAAACAGAACCTACCTATATATCTCAGCTAATTTATGTTTACCATATTAAGTTTCTTGTGAATCTTATTCTCTCTCTCCTTACCCTTTTCCATCACTAAAGAGGCGAGAGAAATTAGACGTCAGCAAGTAATAAAAGTCATAATTTCTAAAGTTATCTTTTTCTTTTCTTTTTTTCTTTTTTTTGCACTAACTCTTGAAAATAGTTTGTTTTTCTCTCAACCACATCATTTGTTTGTTATGATTATATTAGTTGCTAGGATTAAAAAATATTGTTCATTGGTTGGGGCGGGGAAGGGGAAATAAAAAATATATCAAACCAGATTTTTATAAGCACCGTGAACTCCAATTTTTCATAACCAAACAAACAAAAATTGATAGATGTCAACAAAGAGAGATTCCGTGCATATAGAGTAGATATGTGTAGAGGTAGATATGTTTATACTGACTCTGCCAGATACGACATTCACTTATATAAATATTAGTGTAAGTTTAGTTAAGGGTTTGTGTGTGTGTGTATGTACATAAATGTGTACATTGGTGTCTCATTATTTATAAATATATACATATATATATAAAGAAATATAGTCTTAAAGTGTGCTATATTTATGGGATAAAGTGCTCAATATCAGAGATAGAGCGTGTGTAAATATAAAAGTGGACATGGAAGTCAGCACTTAGAGGCGACAGTCTGTTTCATGCTAGAGCAATCGTCAGGCAAGTGGTGCTGTTATTTTTCTCGGCTATTTATATAAGGGTCAGTGGTGCATTATGGGTAGTCTATTTTGGTGGTTAAGCAAAATAATTTGACATAAATAAATAAACAAATAAGCGACTTCCGGTAAAAGTAACCGCCAAAATAGACTACCCATAATGCACCACTGACCCTTATATAAATAGCCGAGAAAAATAACAGCACCAGTTGTCTGACGATTGCTCTAGCATGAAACAGACTGTCGCCTCTAAGTGCTGACTTCCATGTCCACTTTTATATTTACATATATATATATATATATATATATAGATAGATAGATAGATAGATAGATAGGATTAATACAAATATAAAATTTGTCACTTAGCAGATTGATTCAGCATCTCAACTTCCAGAGTTTTGTAAACAAACCTTTTTATAACTGTTCTGTCCACTCATCAGAAGATTTCAGTAGACACTGATGCCAACACTGAGCGATGAAAATCTGTTTCCTACTTGAAAAAAATCTTCACACTTACATTTACATGTGCTCTATCCCAGATATTGAGCACTTTTACCTGATGAATATAACATGTCTTAAAACTATATTTTAATATATATATATGTGTGTGTGTGTGTGTGCATAAAGATATATAGATATGTTTGTGTGTGTCTGTATATATATATATATATATATATATATATATATATATATATACATCAGAACAGTACTGTGCAAAAGTAAGTCAACCCTGAAGATAATATTTAAAATAATTCTCTTTTTTCCAGATAATCAACAAATCTTAATTAAACTATATATTCATTAAGAAAAACCTTTATTAAATGAATTTCAAGCACTTTCAAAGATTTTTATCAAGCCAGAATAAAAAATATTAATTCAAAATTAAGATGTACGAATGTAAGTGAACTCTTATATTTACACTCTATATTTTTTTCTTACATGGTTGCTAATGCAAATAATTTTTTGTGCACATGTAAAGATCAAAATGACCCATGTTCATTTTTTTGTTAAATTATCTGTGTATACTGCAGTCAAATAATATAAGTCATTGTGTATGCAAAAGTTTGCAGTTAGAGACTAAGTTTTTAAAAATATATATGCAAAGATCAAATGAACTTTCTGAGGCATTAAAAATCCTATAGTTGAAACATATAATGATAGAGTAGGCTAAAATAACCTGTCAAAACAATTTGGAGCGCACTTCTTGACTGTGCAACAAATCATTGATAAATGTAAGGCATTTGATATGACAGCATCACAATGAAGAAGTGACCATCTGTAAATAATGTAAGGCATTCGTTATGATGGCATCACAATCAAATGGCCATCTATGAAAAATAACAGCAAGAACAAGTAGACATCTAATTTGAACAAGCCTAAGCAAATTCTATTATGACTTTTTCAGTTCACCAATGCTCACTGGCAAATGTCAGAATCAACGTGCACACATCTACAGTGCAACAAAATCTGAACAATGCTGATCTTCATGGAAGAATGCCTAGAAAAAGCCACTGCTTACAAAATAGCACAAGCATGTTCACCTCAACTATTCCAAAACTCATATTAATAAGCTAGAAAGATTCTGGCAAAAGGTTTTATGGTCAGATGAGACCAAACTAGAACTTTTGGGGAGAAACCATAGGTGATATATCTGGTGAGTTCCTAATATGGCTTTTGAAGAGAAGAATTTGATACCAACCATTACACATGGTGGTGACAGCATTATGATTTGGGGATGCTTTGCTGTGGGTGGAACAGGCAAAATAGCACACATTGACGGCACAATAGACTTTGCAAGATATCAAGCAATTTTGGAAAAAAGTGTTTTGTCCTCAGTTTAAAAGTTGGGTTTAGGTTGGGGCTGGAACTTCTACCAAGACAATGATCTGAAGCATCAAAGCAAATCCACAAAAGAATAGGTTCATAAAATGAAATTTCAAGTCTTGGAACGGCCTAGTCCTGATCTAAACCCAATTGAAAATCTGTGATTCAAGTGAAAGATGGCAGTGCATGCAAGAAACCCAGATAAAATGTAGCAATTGTAGAACTTTTGCTAAGAGGAATGGTCAAAAATCAGCACTCACTACTGTAAGAAACTTCTTAAGGATTATATAAAAAGACTGGATGACATTGTAACCTTAAAAGGGACAGGCACCAAATATTAAATTTAAGGGTTCACTTACATTTGCACGTCTTAATTTTTAATTAATATTTTTAGTCCAGCTTAATAAAAATGCTTGGAAGTGGCTGTAATTGTTTTAATAAAGGTTTTTTTTCTTAATGAATATATAGTTTAATTAAGATTTGTTGATCATCTGGAAAAAAGAGACAATTATTTTCAATATTATCTTAAGTGTTCACTTACTTTGACACAGCACTGTATATAAATATGTACGTGTGCATGATGCATATATGTGTGTGTGTGTGTGTGTGTGTGGTATACACACACACGTACACACACACATATATATATGCGCGTGTGTGTATGGATGCATATATGTGTGTGTGTGTATGGGTGCATATATGTGTGTGTATGGTTGCATATATGTGTGTATGTGCGTATGTATGCATATATCTGCATGTTTACACACACATACACACACGCATATACATTTATATGCCTTCTATTTATGAGTGGGTCTGAGTTAAATTGAATACTTGTAAAAATAAAGGAAGTCTGAGTCTAAAGCAGGTGTGATCTAAAAAAAATTTTAAAGTATTTTTCTGAATTGAATTTTAAAAAAATAATAATCTACACATTTACATAGGCTTTTGATTTAGAACAACACACACACACACACACACACATATATATATATATATATATATATATATATATATATATATATATATATATATATAAGAGACATATTATCCTGTCATCAATGTATTTTAACAGAGTTCACTGGGTGAAATTCTTCTCATGGAGTTAATTTTTTTGCAAGAATTTTTCTTTCTATGACAGATGTTCAGTATAGATATTACTGTGTGTAATAAATTGATATTTAGAATTTAATTACCATTCTTTTTACTTCCTTCTTCTTCTATCTCCAGAGATTATTTCTTTAGTTTTTATTTCAGCTCTCCCTCCTTCTTCAACATCAATTGCTTCAATTATTGATTAAAGACAAAGCTCTCTCTCTCTCTCTCTCTCATATCTTTTATGCATTATAATAAAAAATAAATGTCAAGTTAAATCTGAATTGATATTTTTTAAATGATAGTTCTCTTTTAACACTGTTTACGTAATTGTCAGGAGAATTATTTCAAATTATTATTTTGGTTATGTTACAGGCAAATGACTTTCTTCGAAAGTGACTTTTACCAAATTCTTAAGCATGTTTCAACTGTGAATTTGGCATTCATTTTAAAAATATTATTCATAGTTGTTTTTATGTTTTCATATAGCTTTTATTAACACAAGTTTTTTACTTTTTAAATGATTTAATTTTCCGAAGTTCTCACTTGCTTGAAAGAACTGAGTACACAAACCAGACTCTGCAATTATATCAAGAAAGTTGTCTATTAAACTCATTATTTCAAATTATTATTTTGGTTATGTTACAGGCAACAGAATTACAGAATTATTTCAAATTATTATTTTGGTTATGTTACAGGCAAATGACTTTCTTCGAAAGTGACTTTTACCAAATTCTTAAGCATGTTTCAACTGTGAATTTGGCATTCATTTTAAAAATATTATTCATAGTTGTTTTTATGTTTTCATATAGCTTTTATTAACACAAGTTTTTTACTTTTTAAATGATTTAATTTTCCGAAGTTCTCACTTGCTTGAAAGAACTGAGTACACAAACCAGACTCTGCAATTATATCAAGAAAGTTGTCTATTAAACTCATAATGTTTCACTTTATCCAAAATAACCAGAATTTTACCTGTTACAAAAATAACAATTGATGTAAGACAAGGATTTGTCTTCTCCCCAGATTTATTTAACCTATACAATGAGGAAGTTCTGAGAGAATTAGAAGTCCTACCAAGATTCATTATGGTGGCCACAATCTTAACAAACATAATGTATGCAGATAACACAGTTTTAATAGCAGACTTAGAAAGAAAATGACAAAATCTCCTACAGAAGGTAGTGAAGGAAAGCAAGAAGAGTGGATTAAACATCACCTGCAAGAAGATGGAATGCACGGTTGTTAGCAAAAGGATGAGCCCAAAATGCAACAATGAAATCCAGAGATACATTGGGAGAGCCAAGATGCATTTCAAAAGCTAAGCAGAATATTAAGAAACAGATAAACATTGTTAGTGAATGTTGGACAATCTCCTCAAAGATGAAGAAAGATGAAGAACATACTTGAAGCAACAGATGTGGTTCTACAGAAGGATTCTGAGGATACCATGGACTGAATATGTGAGCAACAACCATGCTTTAGAGAAAATGGAAATGAAATGGAAACTTATACTTAACTTCAGAAAGAGATAGTTGAAATTTTAGGGCACATAATGAGGAAAGAGTGCTTGGAAAATTTGACACTCATGTGAAAAACTAAAGGCAAGAAGGATAAAGAAAAACAAGGCATACTTACTGAGCTTGAGTTAATGGATGGCGAAACAGGGGTTAGAAAAAAATAACAAAAAGCAAAATTTATCAAGAGCTACAAAGGGCAGGAAATTGTGGAGAGCCATGATTGCATGATGATTGAGAAGTTTAGTTAAAACAAAACAATTTTTTAAAATTAAAACAAAATGACTTATATCTAAAATTTAATGAGAATTAAGTATTAGGTTGGTGCAAAAATAATGTCGTTTTTTGACGTTCAACTTCATGTGAGAAAACGACATTATTTTTGCACCAACCTAATACTTCTTCTATGTGCCATGTCCCTTCCGGACCTTGTGATCATGGCTCTCCACAGCTTCCTGTCCTTTGCAGATTTTAATAAATTTTGTCTTTTTGCCATTTCTCCTAAAACTATTTAAACTTGATAGGTAAGTTATGAGTTTTTTCCTCTCTCCTGCTTGCCTTCAATCTACCCTGTAAGTATCAAATTTTCCAAGCCCTCTTTTCTCTTTATAAGCTCTAAAGATTTCAACTATCACTTCCTGATGTTAAGTATTAGTGTCCTTTTTGTTTGCATTTTCTCTAAAACTTTGTTGTTATTCACATGCTCAGTTCATGATATTCTCAGCATCCTTCTGCAGAACCACCATTCTATTGCTTCAAGCTTTTTCTTTATTTGTCAGATTGTCAAGCATTCATTTCCATATTACATAACAGTTCAGCACGCTTTTCTTTGTTTCTAGCAAGTTTTTTCTATTTCTTAATACTTTGCTTAGCTTTTGGAAGGCATCTTTCGCTATCCCAATGCATTTCAATGTTGCACTTTCCATTCTCTGTTAAAACACTTCCCTGATATTTAAATTTTTGTACTTATTTGATTTTGGTATCTCTAATTTAATTACAAATTGGTGTTTCAATAACAGCATCAGTTAAAGTACAATCCCCGAATGTCTTTGCAGTCTCCACCTTGAGACAGTTTTACTGAAACCTAGAATGGCCTCATCAGTGATAGTGTTGTTTTCAAGCACCACGGTGAGCACAGATCTTGGGCCTGCATGAAAATAAGCAAGAACTGAGTTAGGAAATCAACCTGGCAGCAATTAACAAAGTGAATTAAAACAGTAGATAATAAGCAAAATATGTTGTTTAGGTTACACCTCGCTTAGCCTCAAACTTCATTTATTTTTAGAGGTATTTCAATTTAAGTCAGAGTCACTCATAAAGAGAATACAAATATATATATATATATATATATATATACAGGGGTTGGACAAAATAATTGAAACACTTGTTAAATTCAAAGAAAATGTATTTAATATGGAGTTGGTCCTCCTTTAGCCTCACATACAGCTTTAATACGTCTAGGAATGGAATCATACAGCTTCCTGACTTCATCCAGAGGAATTTTCAGCCATTCTTCCATTAACACCTGCTCCAGCTCTTTAAGACACGACGGTGGAGGATAGCGGCTCCGAACTTGTTGCTCCAAAATGCACCACAAATGTTCAATAATATTGATATCTGGAGATTGGGGAGGCCACTCCATGTATTCTAACTCACTTTCATGCTCTTCATACCAATTCTTAACCACTCGAGCAGTATGTATTGGAGCATTATCGTCTTGGAAGATGCAGTCCCCATCAGGGTATAAAGTCTGGGCCTTTGGATGAATATGATTTCCCAAAATGTTCAGGTAATCTTTGCTGTTGATTCTACCACACAGTGGAACTATTGGACCGAGATGTTTCCATCCTATAGCAGCCCAAACTGTCACTGATCCACCACCATGCTTCACTGTTGGAAGAAGGCAATCAGGGTTGTAAGCTTCTTTGGGCTGCCTCTACACATAAACTTGCCCTGAATTTGGGAAAAGAGAAAAACTTAACTAATATGACTTGCTTCCATTGGTCTGCAGACCAGGCATTGTGATCTCTGCATCACTTCAACCTCTTCTGAATGTTGCGAGTAGAGAGAAGAGGTTTCCTTACGGCGGCTCTTCCATGATATGCAGCCTTATGGAGCTCACGACGAACAGATTTAGTAGAAACTGGTCTATTCAGATGATTATTCAACTCAGCAGTCACTTTGGCCGCAGTAGTCCAATGATTTTTTTGCAACATTGCTTTTCAATGCACGTTGGTCCCTGTCAGTAAGTTTGCAAGTCCAACCCATATTGCTATACTTGCTAGAGGTTTTACCCTGTTTCTTGAATTGCGTCATAGTTCATGATATGGTAGCTCTTGAAAAACCAAACAGTTCAGCAACATTAGTGATCGAGGCTCCTGCTATGTGAGGCTCCAACAATTTGCCCTTTTTCGAACTCGAAAAAGTCATGCATTTAGCTTAAATTTTACTAAATTCTAAAAATAAATAAGACAAAGACAGTAAATTAGATAAATAGACATATTTACAATAGATATAACCTGCAATTACAAAGTTTTAGTTAAAGTTCTTAATATAATAAGTCTTTGAAATATAGGAGTGGAATTTGCACCTGTTCCAATTATTTTGTCCAACTCCTGTATATATATATATATATATATATATATATATATATATGTATATATATATATATATATAATACCAAATCTGTAAGTAGTAAGGATTATTCCAAGGAGGTCTTTTTACTATAAAAATATTAAAAAGTCAGATCCATGAAGAGAGTTCAAAATTTATATACAGAGCAAATTTCAAATTGTCCGGCTAAATTTGTATCATTTAATAAAATGTAGTCAATCTGATGAGGCAGGTATATATAAAATGTAGTCAATCTGATGAGGCAGGTATATATATATATATATATATATATATATATATATATATATATATATATATATATATATATATATATATATATATATATATATATATATATATATATATATATATATATATATATATATATATATATATATATATATATATATATATATAATATATATATATATATATATATCTACTGGAACAAATTTATAACTGATTTATATGATGTTTTAAGTTTTTCCTTACTATTTTATATATATATATATATATATATATATATATATATATATATATATATATATATATTCATTGTAATACAAATTAAACTGCCCCACATATTTGTTTTAGAAGAACTGATCTGAAGTGCAAATTTTTGGAATTACGACTGAGACATTACTCTACTTATTGAACTATTTAGTTCATGCTATGTTGACTGATAAACTCCTAGAACAAAAAAATTCTTAAATTGCTATATTAGTAGAATACACACTCACTTAAATTTTCAAAAATTCAACCTTAGCATTGTGACTGCATGCTCCACAAGTTTGTATTCATTATCAGTTACACATTTAAAAAAAACAAACATATTTCGATTTGCATTATATTTTTTCGTCTTGGATGCTATCTGAATTTTACCAAAAACAAAATAGTTTCCATGCCTGATGATGACCGGCGGAACATTCGAAAGTACTTGTGTATTTAAGGAAGACCTAATACAGTTTATAATTTTAATAACAGGGATCATAACATTCATTGAGTGATTAGAGAGTTAATGCATCTTTAAAATTTAGTTAGCGAAGGGATTTCATTAACTTTACTAATTTACTTTCTGTATGAATGATTCATTGTAATATATGCACACACATATATATATATATATAGGGCTTATAGACACATCATGTTAAAAACCCAGTTCCTGTACAGTTGTCAATGTTAAGCAACATTGATCATGGTTAGTAACTAGATGAGTTGCCACTTGTGAATAACGGGTGCTGGAATCTTGGAAGTGTGGCTGGTGTAATGGATAATGGCTTGGAATTGCTAATTGGTGAGCCATGTTCTAATTAGGAAAGATATGAATCCATCACTTTTCCCCTCCAGCTATGGGTTAATTAGTAAGACTTGTGTCTCTAAATAATTATTATCTCCCCCCACAAAAAACATTTTGTACTATCTAAAAATATTTTCTGGTTTTAATTATCTTGCAAAGGGTAGATAAGCCATAATAAACAAATTAATTAATCAATACATATATATATATATATATATATATATATATATATATATATATGAAGAGACGATATATACAGGACTAGTCAGAAACAGAAAAACTGAAATTCTAAAGTCAGAGTATTCTTTCTATAGAGGCTGGCATGATATCCACCTCACGTACAATAAACACCAGACAGGGTTTCTTTAATATATCAACATTCCTAGCAAGATTAATGCTTGACAAACGTACCCATAAGCTATAGTTTTAAATAGCCCCCCCCCTTTCCACTTAGGATAAAATCTCTTCCCTGGGAGCAGGTTTTCGCATCACCGCCCACGCGGCGCCAGCGTATCCGACTCCAAGAAAGAATACTCTGACTTTAGAATTTCAGTTTTTCTGTTTCTGACTAGTCCTGTATATATCGTCTCTTCATTTAACATAAATTTAATATAAATATGTCTCCATTAACCATGTCCTGAAGAAGGTCTATTTGACCGAAACGTCTGACGTCGACAGAAAAACAAAAAACAAAATAAAAAACAGTAAACTCACATATTCGGATGTTGCTTTGTCTTTTCCACATTTTCATTATATATATATATATATATATATATATATATATATATATATATATATATATATATATATATATGCACACACACCGATGTATTAAGAGCTACGAAGGACAGGAAATAATGGAGAGCAATGATCACTTACATTCTGAGGGCACATGACACATGAAGAAGTTATACATAACATTTTACATTCAGAGATCAGAAGAGGTCACCTTCTAGTAGAAGAGTCTCTCTTTCAGCTACTGAATGTACCAAAGGATAGAGGAAATAATGATCTGATATATATTTGCACAGTCCAAATGTCCTTGTTCTTCCTATTGCTGCCAACTACGACATGTAACATATTTTAATTATTGTCCAGGTTGTAAATATTTTCCAAGTACAATTACTTAGAACATATCTGATACAGGGTCACAGTTATAGAGCATAAAGATGCAATTTACAAGCAACTGCTTGCAAGAATATGTTATTGCCGATCTCAAAAGCATGTGAGGTTTTATCTTAAACCTAGGTATGCTCTTGAATATGTTTAAACAAGCTATATGATATTTCTGCATTTTCTTTTATTGCCCGAGTCCTTCAGAATGTAGGTGATCCTTACAGCTTCCTTTATTTTATTGTTTGCGAATTGGCATGATTTCTTTGGAAAGGTGATGACGTTTGTTTTATTGTCTTTATTATAGTTCTAAATTTGCAGTATTCCTTCTCCTAGACTGGCTTCCACCCATGGCTAGTCTGCCCAGCTGCTTAACATCCAGCTTGGAGGAGAGTTTTAATGTGCAAATGGAGAGTTTGATGAAAACCACTATCAGCCTCATAGAGATATGTTGCCTGAAAAAAATTGCATGGCTACTGAAATGTTTAACTATTTAAATTATTCAGACTGTTGTCCTTATCTTTATTGTCACCAGGGACACATGGCCCAGTGGATAAAAGTGTGGATTGAAATAATCCAGTGGCTTGACACAAAGAGTTGTGAGTTCAAAACCTGGCCACAGCAGAGGTGAACTAAAACATGGAAACTTGAATTACTAAAGGGGAATAACTGAAATTGAGATATCCAGAAAAGGCATGGCATGTGGAACGAGAACAGTCTACTCCTGCGGTTGAAATAAAGGATTTGGTTTAAAATTCCAATGTATATCACCTGAAGAAGGCTGGATTGTATAACAGCCGAAACATTGTGAATATGACAATAAAGATGACGACAACAGTCTGAACAATGTAAATAGTGTAAATAGTTACAATACCTCATCTCAGAAATAGAGACAGATGTTGAAGGTGAATATAGCAATAAAGATGAGGACAACAGTCCAAACAATGTAAATAGTGTAAATGGTTACAATACCTCATCTCAGAAATAGAGACAGATGTTGAAGGTGAATATAGCAATAAAGATGAGGACAACAGTCCAAACAATGTAAATAGTGTAAATGGTTACAATACCTCATCTCAGAAATAGAGACAGATGTTGAAGGTGAATATAGCAATAAAGATGAGGACAACAGTCCAAACAATGTAAATAGTGTAAATGGTTACAATACCTCATCTCAGAAATAGAGACAGATGTTGAAGGTGAATATAGCAATAAAGATGAGGACAACGGTCCGAACAATGTAAATAGTATAAATAGTTACAATACCTCATCTCAGAAATAGAGACAGATGTTGAAGGTGAATATGACAATAAAGATGAGGACAACAGTCCGAACAATGTAAATAGTGTAAATAGTTACAATACCTCATCTCAGAAATAGAGACAGATGTTGAAGGTGAATATAGCAATAAAGATGAGGACAACAGTCCAAACAATGTAAATAGTGTAAATGGTTACAATACCTCATCTCAGAAATAGAGACAGATGTTGAAGGTGAATATAGCAATAAAGATGAGGACAACGGTCCGAACAATGTAAATAGTGTAAATAGTTACAATACCTCATCTCAGAAATAGAGACAGATGTTGAAGGTGAATATGACAATAAAGATGAGGACAACAGTCCGAACAATGTAAATAGTGTAAATAGTTACAATACCTCATCTCAGAAATAGAGACAGATGTTGAAGGTGAATATGACAATAAAGATGAGGACAACAGTCCGAACAATGTAAATAGTGTAAATAGTTACAATACCTCATCTCAGAAACAGACAAATGAAATTTTTAAATCACAAGTTGCACAATATGCTGTCTTTTTGTGGTGGGTTTGGGGAGATGCCAAAGACATGTGTGAAATTGACTAAGCCAGAATTTGAACTCATTACTCCATTTTCTGCCTGGATAACAATTATGACACCTGTACGCCTTTGGTTATATAGCTGAAATATATTGAAACCATATGTGATGATCAAATGTCTTACTTCTCTATAATTTCTACATCCACCTCATTTACATATTTGGAAATTCTCAATATTAAAAGAGAATAAACATAATATTAAAGTTTTCATTTTATTTCCTCTCCAACTACTTTATACCATGGTGGCTCTTTAAGGCCAGTCCACTCAGGGGTTCTTTCTCGGTCTTTCACGACTGCCTATGCCATAATGAGAAATGCTTTTTGAATAAAGATAGAAAAAAATCATTAAAAATCAAGTTACTGTGTCTTCTGTTGCGTTATTACTACCACTCCATGCTTCATGTAAATATCTTTGATTGATTTCAGATTTTTTCCGATCTTCGAAGCAACAAGATCCATATAATCATTGGAGATTTTCTCGACTATGCAGCCCGTGTTGTTATGTGTGAAGCATACCGACAGGTATACTATGATCTTTTTCATATTTAATATTTTAGCATCAATTATGTATGCATGCTGTATGTAAAGCTTCAAAAGTACACACACATACACACACACACATATGCACACATCCCAGTTATTGTGTGTGTTTGTATTTGTATATATTTTTGTGTACGTGCACATAATTATGCGTATGTTTGATTATATTTCAAAGAAAGACAGTGATATAAGGTGCTATCAAAAGTTGGGGAACTTCAGTTGCAGAATGACTTCCTCTCAGAACAGCCCTCTCCCAGCCACCTGAGCCACACATAGGGATGTGTCGCCCTCTAAAAATGACTAAATTTTTTGTCATGTGAGTTATACCATCTGCCAGAGGCAGAGACAGCATCTACTTTTTTTTTTTTATTTCAACAAAAATGCCATCAATCAGGATAACTCCAGAAGTAAACACATTCAAGGTAATCAGTCCTTGCAATTAGAGAGTGCATTATCAAGAGACAGAAAAATAATAATTTAGAAATAAAGGGAAAAAGTTTTCTTAGTCTGATTTAAATTTAAATAAGATAAATGAACTATTTTATTGCCAGTAATGACATAAGCACTTAACACCACCACTGCAGAGACTCTTACAATGCAAATCATAGTCAGCATCATCTTACATGACAGGAAGATCAACACTTGGATTCAACAGTAGATATATATATATATATATATATATATATATATATATATTGGAGAAGTAGCAGTCCTATTTCTATTGTTCATTTTATTGTCCTATCGCAGGTGTTATATGTTATGCCATTGACCACATTATGTTTTAGTGTTTCTTTACATTAGTAGCTGAATTTTATTTGGAATAGGAATGCTTAGCAATGGGCTTGATGTTTCCCATTAGAAAACTCACCTGCCTCCTTCAACTTGATTTTGATCAGCTGATCACTTTCTTGGCTTCTAAAGACTGCATCAAACTGTAACTGCAATAAAATTTGCAGTTCGTTGTGACAAGGTTTTTTAAAAAAAATGCACAATCACACTCTCTTGTAGTTATTTTAGAATTATAAATTTATCCGTTGTAGTTATAGAATTTTTTGCTAAAAAGTGTTTCAATATAAGAAAGCTGACTGGAAATTGGTAGAAATATAAAAATGGCATTAAATGTTATATGCACTTTAATATATTATTATTACTATATTTGTAATAAATTTTGTTTAGTATTCATTGGTATATTACTCTAAATGTTATTTTTAGTAGATACACTTGTTTGAGTAGAAGCCTTGTTTTTTTTTTTTTTGTACTTTACCTAGCTTGGCTGTGAAAGTCTTTGTGGCTGAGAAGTCAAAAGTATGCTGTATCAGATGGTTGTTTCTCTTACCAAAGCTAAAACTCAACTACTTACTCAAACCCAGCTGGAGAGAACATTTTCTTTATTAAGTCTCTTTAATGTGCAGGTTGGTAGATATACTCAGTAACAAAACAAAAATAAAAAAACAAACCTGGATTTCTACTCAAATAAGTGTAACCACTAAAAATAATGTTTAGATCAAATAATTTAATTAAAAATAAAATCCATATATATATAGTATTTACATTAGTCGGACTATTGTCCTCATCTTTGTCGCTATATTTGTCACAACGTTTCGGCCGTTGTACGCTCCAGCCTTCTTCAGGCGGTTGGAATTTTGAACCGAACCCTTTATTTCGATCACTGGGGTAGACTGTTCTAGTTCCACGAGCCATGTTTGATGGATGTCAGTTATCAGTTATCTCCTGGTAATTTTCCCTCTGAAAGTTCTCCACTGCCTGAACTCACACTCTTTGGGTCTGTCACTGGATCTAACCAACGACTTTATCCACTGTACCATGTGTCCTAGAGGACATCTGGGTATGAATTTCTGAGTATTATAAACCTAATTTTTCAGCAACCATTTTTTACCAGTACTCAACCACCTGAAGAAGGCCGGAGCGTACAACGGCCGAAACGTTGTGACAAATATAGCGACAAAGATGAGGACAATAGTCCGACTAATGTAAATACTGTACATAATACCTCATCTCAGAAATATAGACAGACCATATATATATATATGTAATTTGGCAGCAACTTTTCTTTTAAACATGTAGTATTGAATGTTAAAGACAACATAGTCTTGCATATTTTCTTTTGAATTTTCTCATATTCTCTAATGAGACTTTTTATTTGAAAATGATTTCGAAATCATTTTCAAATAAAAAGTCTCATTAGAGAATATGAGAAAATTCAAAAGAAAATATTCAAGACTATGTTGTCTTCAACATTCAATACTACATGTTTAAATATATATATATGTATATAGTGGTGGTTCGTTGGGTCCAACAATGACATCTCTGTGCAGAGGTGAACTTAAACAGCAAAGGTGTCAGCAATGATGACAAGGAGGTTTCAATGCTTCTATTACTAACCTTCCTTTTAACATGGACCTCATTGATGCTCTCATGTCAGTTTGCCTCAGAAGTATCTTTTGCTTCACATGTCAGGGCACAACATCCAGTTCCAGTCCTGTGTGCACTCTTCAAGCTGCTTTGGGGCTATTCCAGTGTGGACGATTTTGACCTTGATACAGTCTCTGAAACGTTTCAATGACTTGCCATGCTTTTTCTTTAATGTGATTAATGGTAAAATCATTTCGCTAACAGAACTTAATGAGACATTAACTTACTATCAGTTCCTTGAATAATAAGATCCTTATATTCGAGTTGTTGTCAGAAAGACAGATGCCAAGTACTTTTGACAATTTCAATTGTCATCTTCAGGGTGCAATTTTCTTATAAATGGGCAAATGGATCTGATGTCGTAAATATAGCATAGTGTGCAGTTTATATTTTATATCATAAAAAAAAACAATGTATACAAAGAATTAAATAGCAATATGTATAAGATATAAGTTGCACACTATAATTTATGACATCAGATCTGCAGCACAGTAATACTCAGAATCTTAAATTCTGTGGAAAACTACTAAGACATTTTTCCTCTACCAATTGGATTATACTAAGTCCATTTCACTTTAACAGATAAATACATATAACAAGAAAGATTTTGTGGATTTATAACTTTTCAAAATTCAAACTAGAAGGTTTGATAAGTCCCTCTAGAAGACAAAAGACGTTACAAAGAATTTTCTCATATTGTCCTTCATATATATTAATATATGAAGGACAATATGAGAAAATTCTTTTGGACAGATTGACATATATATATATATATGGAGGCCTATTGGAGTAATGAGAAGTGGCTCAAATTCAGGAATTGGAGAGTTGAGTTCAGATTCCCATCAAGTTTGTTATATTCACTTAATGTATATACCTTAGCAAAAGCAATCTATCTCTCCTCTTACCAGCTATGGATAAACAACTGGACAGACTAGGTCCTGTAACCTTGGGTGGCAACCAGTCTAGCAGAAGGTATTCACAATTCAAAACCTCATCAGCTGTAATTGGCCAAGTGTGGTGAATACAGCTACAACACTAAAGACATGGTCAATAAGAGAGAGGATTCTCTAACAGGAGTTTGGAAAATATATGTATATATATATATATATATATGAAGAAATATACTCTTAAGGTGTGCTATAGTTATGGGATAAAGTGCTCAATATCAGAGATAGAGTGTGTGTAAATATAAAAGTGAACATTGAAGTCAACACTTAGAGGCGACAGGCTGTTTCATGCTAGACGACCATGGCCTGACGATTGCGTCTAGCATGAAATAGCCTGTTACCTCTAAATGTTGACTTCAATGTTCACTTTTATTATATATATATATATATATATATATATATATATATATATATATATATATATATATATATATATATGTATATAAAGAGAGAGAGAAACCAAATCTAATCCAATGCAATTCACTTTATGGAGTTACTCTGCTAATATCCTGTGGGCTATTTAAAATTACCTTCTTCAGATTACCTTGATTATCCCCATCTTGTTTTTTGGATTTATTGCTTTGTTTTGATCTACTATTTTATTAAATTACTTCTCTTTCTGTTTAAAAATAACCGTTTCAGTTCTTTTTCTATATTTCTTTATGCATTCCTGTTTGCAAGGATACCATTTTATCCTATGCTTTTAACACTGTAAGCCATTGATTTGTGCAAATTACCTTGTCAGTCATTTTTAATGAAACTTCCATAAAAGAGGAATTGCTGCCCAATTACAGAATTATTAAACTACATTACTTATATATATATATATATATATATATGTATATATATATATATATATATATATATATTTAGTTTACGAAAAACTAGGTAATATTTAATACAATATTTAATTTCCATTTGGGCTTACAGCCATATCCTTTTGAAACACCGGGTCTTGTAAAATCAACAAAGATAAGCAACATCAAGCCTGGTCAGTACCTAGATGGGTGACTGCTTAGGAATGCCATGTGTAATGGATAAAAGCTTGGAAGTGAAAGTTGGAGAGCAGAGTTCCAATTACATTCAGGTTCATCATATTCACTTACATGCAAATACCCATGGGAAAAGGTATATATCCACCTCTTCCAGCTATGGGTTAATTAGTAGCAAAAATTCAGTAATAATCATTATTATAAAAAAAGAAAAGAAAACAGTTTTTACAATCTAAAAATATTTTTTGGCTTTAAATAACCTAGAAAAGGTTGGTAAGCCATAAAAAATCAATCAATCAATCAATTAATTTCCATTCCTCTCCTGTTGGGAGACAATGGATTATATATTATCGTTTGTATTGATATTTTTACCTCTGATAGACTGAAAGAGATTACTGTGTGCTGAGAAATGCTTTTGGATTCCACGATGGAAGACATCTTTGATTTCTTCAAAATATTTCATATAAGACAGCTATAGAATAAATAAGCATCAAAAAGTTTTACCAAGTCAAATCTTTAGAACATTGAATCTTCTTGGTGATGCAAAGTACAAATTTTCTGTATTACAAGAGATAAAAAAAAAAAATAAAAGAGAAAGACATTGAATTTGCTGAGGAAACTTAGTGTCACTTGGCTTTTTTCTGGCCCTTCCAGTAAACATTGATATGAGTTGTGAATGTTGATAGTGGTAGTAATGACAGAAAAAGTACAGAAGCAAAGATACGGATGGTGTATACTTTAATAATAATAATAAGAAGAAGAAGATTGTAAAAATATCTTCAAAGAAGTTGTTCTAAAAGCAGCAAGAATACACTGAAAATCTCCAAGGAGATTTGTGAAATATTCTTGGTGCTTTTATATTGGATCTCTTTAGATTTTCTACCTGTTCAACAATATTTACTAAATGTCTTTTAATTTTATAATTTTGGTGAAGAAAAAGAAGAAATAGAAAAATAATGGGAAGTAACAGAATACATCGGTGGATCAATAAATACATATCTTCTATCTTATGTAATAATTGGCTGAATTTTGATCTGGAATTATCACTATATAATGTTCAATCTATAGGATTAATATTTACCATTGTATTAAGTGGATTAACAAGAACAGAAATTACATTAAAATGTAATAAGTACAGGGTGAGATGGATAAATTGTTGTCGAAATTATACAAAAATGAAAATAATGCTGATATCTCATTTTAACAGATATAATTACCAAAACTGCACAAAAAATACTAAAGAGTATACTTATTCAATAAATTTCACCATCAGTTTCAACCATGGCCTCCAGATGACTTTGAAATTGCCTGCAACTTTTTGTACAGTCTCCTTGTTTAATCCTTGCCTTCAGTTCATCTTTGGGGTTACAAGGAGTTTTGTTGATCTCTTGCTCAACTGTGCCCCACACATAATAATCAATGGGGTTGAAATCAGGGGAGTTAGGTGGCTAGATGTAAGGAATGACGTGGTCACAGAAATTGTATGAGAGCCTTGACTGGGTGCTCCTTCTTGTGTGGTATGGTGCAGAGTCCTGTTGCCAGACATAGGGTCTTCCAACAGCCACCCTCCTGATCCAGGGCAGCACTTCCTTTTCAAGGCACTTGATGTAGGCCTCTGTGTTGAGTCTGAGGCCCTAACCAACAAATTCTTTCCTTACCAGAATGATCAGAGTGAGATTTTCAAGCTGCCATAATTTCATAATCTACATTAGACTCATCCAACTCTTTCTGAATTTTCTGCACTGTCTTCAGATTGACACCCAAACACTCTGAAATGTTTGTATTGGAGCTTCTGGCCTGAATTCAAATCAGTACAGTATGCTGTTTACAAATTTCTGGCTGTGTGAATTGTGTCATGGTGCTCTTTTTCTCACAGTCAGCACTGGAGCCCCTGCTGTTTGCCTCAGGGTTCTTGATAAGATCCAGAGACGGATATGCAATGTAATTGGCCCTGATCTGTCATCTTGTCTGCAGTCGCTCTCTCACAGATGCGACGTTGCCTCGCTCATTCTTTTTTACAAATACTTTCACGGTAATTGCTGTTGAAACTGTTAGATGTAGATGTCTCTTCTACTCCAATAGCTTCATGTCTTGCACATCTCGCCTGTGGAACTCCCTTCCTCATTCCTGTTTCCCTGACAAATACAATCTCCAACTATTTAAGTGTAATGTCACTCGTCATCTCCAGCTGCCTTGATCTATCCACTTCCCTTCTCCACATCCTTTCACCTTTCATTCCTATCTGCTCTCGCTCCAAATCTTCTGTAAGCCCCTTGCCTTGATTGATCCACTATCTTTCTCCACATCCTCTCCTTTACCACTCCTATCTGCTCTTCCTCCAAACCTTCTGTAACCCCTTGCGTGTGAGTGGCTTCCAGCCTTGCTTGGGGTGAAAAGCTTAAAAAAAATAAAAAATTGTACATACAATGAAATGTTCATTAATATGTTACAGTGAGAACTTACTGTGTTCGTGTGTTTTAGTGAGAAGCATTCACAGTACTTTTAGCTTCAGCATGGAAAGTTCATGTCAACAGTTTGAAAGAGGAAAACCCAGAAAGAAGTGAAAGTTACTTTAGGGCTCACATGTATTTATGTTTCATAGCTGCTGCTGACATGAATCTTATAGAGATGCTACTGATATCTTTAATGTCACTACACAATATTACATAATTTGGGATTTGGATTTTGGCATTGCATTTTCCATCTTCTGCTAAAATACTTCCAAAATATTTTTTTTAAAAATCAACCAGAACCTACTATAGTGTGCAGTGGACAAAATTAAAAATATAACATCACGACAATTTAACCATCACATCTTGTAGTATTAAAAACATTGTTTAACCCTTTAGAACACCCCCACCGATAAATATTGGCTGTCACGCAGCCATAACCTTGCCCATGTACCCTGTCACATGACATCATCATCACAAATAACACGGGAAGTCACACAAACAGTGAGACTTTGAGAGCTGACATTTTGTTGTAACCTAGAAAGGGTTACTCAATGAGGAGTAACCAAAACGGAGGTTGGGAATGAAATGGTAATCTTTATAACACCAACAAAATACAATACTCATCAGTGGCATGAAGTAGGTAAACCACTGCTAGTAGTGGACTACTTAGACAGCATATATCCCCCCCACTTTCAAGAGTGTCCAATGTATTTATGAGGATTGGGACATACCCATTAGTGTTCATAGGTATGGTATATAATATATTTACAGGGCAGGTTTTTAGCATGTTGAATGCTATTTGGTTAAGAGTAAGAATGTCAAGTTAATGGAACTATGTTTCAAATATGCTCCAAAAGGATATTTCAATTGAAAATCTCAAGATGGAACTATTCTTTCCAAAATACAATTGAACATTGCAAAGATATTTCTAAGAAACAGTACAGGACCATAAAGAAAACATAACCACCATTTTATATTAGTATTGATTATAGAGAGTAAATACTACCCATTATAATGACCTAGATGACATAATTGACTAAAAATGATGCTGTATTTTTTTGTAACTGGTACATCACAAAGAACAATTGGAATTACTAGTTAACCTTGATAATATGTGGGTAGGATATAAGAATTATTCACAACCTATACTGGCAGCAATCTGTCTGCATACAGATAGAAATTGAATTCAGTAAATATAAAAAAATAGAAAGGGGAGTAAGACCACCAGGCTTATTCAACCAAAACAATAAGGTATTTCTGAGAGAATTAGAAGTCCTGACAGGATTCATTGTTGGCTGCCACAGTTTTGACAACATAAGATATAAAAATGACACAGTGTTGATAGCAGGCATAGAAAGGAAACTACAAGAACTTCAACAGAAGGTAGTGTAGGAAAGCAAGAAGAAAGGAGAAAACATCAACTGCAAGAAGATAGAATATTTGATTGTCAGAAAAAGGACCAGCGCAATATGCAAATTATAAATTGGAAATAATTCAATCAAACAAGTACAAAATTTTAAATATCTGTGTCGTGTTTTAACAGAAGATGGGAAGTGTGACATTGAAATCCAAAAGCGCATTGGGATAGTGAATGATGCCTTACGAAAACTAATCAAGGTATTAAGAAACAGGAAAATACAGTACAGTATGTTAAGTAATATCAATCCTTCTGCATGGCAATGAATGCTGCACAATCTCCTCGCAGATGAAGAAGATACTTAAAGCAACAGAAATGTGTTTCTACAGAGGATGCTGGGAATACCATTTTATTTTGACTGAGGCAAATCTAATGACTTTCTTTCATAATTCTTTTATTGTACATTTACTACCCTTGATTTTTAGAAGAGAGATTTATTACAACATTATTAACAACAATACTTATACTTCTCCCGGGCACAGAAGAGAAATGCTAGCACATTCTAGTTAGTCTGCCAGTTTGGTTTGAAGTGTTTTCTTCTGTTCAATTAATTGCTATGCCTCATAATGTATTTCTCTAGATATGTAAAAAACACATAATCACAGTATAGTATAAATGTTGTGTCGTGGCACAATAGTAAAAGAAGAAAATCGAGTCGAGGTTGGTTTAAAGAACAAGTGTATTTAACATTACAGATACAAAGGTAGGAAACACGGGTACTACTCAGCTAGGCAGTTGTAGTACTGTCGCTGCTTTCTCTTCCCGGTAGGCACTATATATAGTGAGAACCGGTGTACTTCCCTTGTGTTAGGAAGGCCGGTGTAACAATAAATCAAGGCTATGGTAAGCTTCCGAACTTATATTATCTACTAATAGGACTAAACTGAATTTTCTTTTTATATATCAAAGGAAAAGTGTATCAAAATTATAAATAGTCTGTTAAGGTCTCACCTAATCTGGAATATTTGCTCCTCATCTGTCTGAATTTCTGGGGTGAGTTATTATTCACGCTATTTACATGCGAACTATTGTCTTCATTTTTATTGTTCTTGCAATGTTTCAGCTGTTATGCTCGCTGCTCTTCATCATGTGTATATCAGTTCCAAGACATTGGCAGTAGAATGATTGTTGATTGACTGATACATTTTCTACAGCTTATCATCCCTTTACAGGTTATTTAAAGCCAGAAAATATTTTATTTTTAGATTTTTAAAAAATTTTGTTTGTTATTTTTATTTAGATAATAATGGTTTTAGTAATACAAGTCTTACTAATTAACCCATATCTGGGGGGAAAGTGGTGGATTCCTACCTATCCAAAGAGTATTTGCACATAATTGAATATAACAAATCCAACAGTAATTGGAACTCAGCTCTCGGATTAACAATTCTGAGCCATTATCCATTACACCACCCACATATCCAAGCTTACAACCCCACAAGTGGTCGCTTATCTAGGTACCAACCAGGCTCAACATTGGTAATCGTATGGGAACTGGTATTTCAGTATTATGTGGTGGTAATAAAGAGATCAGTTTGGAATTCACTGTAGGTTATCCAAAAAACGGTGAAATCCATCACCTCATGTTTTTGAAGATGTACAGCACATACATCCATCCCAAAACATAACAATCTGATCACAATTATTATCATTTATTAAGAAAAAATATTTCTTGAATATTACTTGCTTTCGAGCATCTGATGAATATTCATGAACATTCTCAAATTTACAAGCCTTGATAAAACAATGACATCTTTGCTCTTGTATATTAACATATGCAACAAAATAAATCCTACATTTGCCCTGATAAAGTCCCTCAGAGAACAAAACATGTCAGCTAAGAATAGGATTTTGTAGCATACCTACAGACGATAATGGGTATGTCCCCATTCACATAAATACAATAGTAAATACTGTATGTTGGTCTGCAGTTGGAGATTCATTGTTGAATTTACTTGACTCACTTCTAGCAGTTGATTACTTCTATACACTGCTGGCAAATCTTATATGTGTTGCTCATATCCTAAGCCCTATCATTCATTACCAACCTTTGTGTGATTATTCTATTCAGTAATCTTCTCTAGGTTTCAACAGTTTTCCTCTTGTCTTTTTATTATATATATATATATATATATATATATATATATATATATATGTATATATATATATATATATATATATATCATCGACACTCCCGTCGAATTCGACATATGAGGGTCAAGTAAATCAGTTCCTAGAAACTGAGAGCCCGACGCCGACACATGAGATTTGATTATAGTGGTGAAGGTTTCGTGCAGGACCATCCACACTTTTTGAAGGGACGAATACAAAGACCTGGTGCACTGAGTGCCACAAGGTCCCCAAACGACCCTCCGCAGGTTTTGAATTCAGAGTTGTCCTTCTCCTAGACCAGTTGCCATCCAAGGCTATAGAACCCAGTCTGTCCTGCTATTTACCCATAGTTGGAGGGAGAAGAAGAGGATTTACACCTTTCCCAAGGGTATTAGCACGTAAGTGAATGTAATGGATTCGGATGGAATTTGAACTCGGCTCTCCAATTCCTCAATCCAAGCCATTATCCATTACTCCTTATATGTATATATTTATATATGACAAAGTGGAATTAGAATTTTCTTTTATATCTAATTGAATTCATTTGGAATCTTTTTCTTTTTTTTTCTAAAAAAATGTTCCTTATGAAAAAAAATCCTAAAATTCCCAGCACCCCTTGTTTGTCCACATGTGTAGTCATATAAATATAACACATTTAGCCTGAGGAAGTCCTGAAGGATGAAACGCATCACAAGTAAACTTTTTCCACTTTGTCATATATTTTCCTCAATATTGTTCTTGATATATAAAAATATATATCATTATCTCATATACATTTATGTAATACTATTGGGAATCTTGTAATCCATACATAAATGTGATTGTAAACATAAGCAAAGGCAAAAAGCCAAAGTTTAGGTCAAAGATTGATGACTGAATCAAGAAAAAACTATTATGTTCCATCAACATTTTATCAGATTAGAATAAAAAAAATGGTCATTAGTTGAAATGAAGCCATACTAAAGCGGAGATAACTGGAAAAGGTTTCCACAATATTTTCTGTCTTAATCTTGATTCAAGATTTTCAAGTTATGTTTTATGTATTTTGTTTTACCCCTCTCATCACTGTTGACAAGATGCATAAATTTGAAGACAATTATTCATGTCTTGTTTTAATTATTTGAGAGAATTCAGTAATATTATCTTAAAACAATCTCAACCCATAAGTTAATATCGATGAACTAATGAAGCATATATTTGATGTTTTTGAGTTGAGTAAAAATCTTTATAATTAATGGCACTAGAAGCTGAAACTGAGCAAGTTTTTCTTCAGAGTAAACATCAATTACACTGTTTAAAAAAAGAAATGACTACTCAAAGATATTCATCCAATAAATACAATAATTACAGTAATCCTTTCTCTTTCAAAGCTGGTCCTCGGTATGACAATAAACTACATCTGGCGGCAAGGTCTCTTATCGGGAGGTTTTGAGGAGCATGGATCTGCTTTTTAACTGCTGTTGTTCAAAGGTTCACAGGATGGTAGCACCTGTTAGGGTCCCAGCTATGAGCAAATAGTTAACCCCCAAAAGTAAAAATACCAGTAATACATTTTTATGAAAGAAATTACTAATGCTCCCAAGAAAATTAAATTTCGGCATTAAATGACCCATGAGGTGTTGATATGCGGCTAATCGAACAGACTCATATTAAAAGAGCCAGATCAGGCCGAAAATGGGGTACTGCTGCCATATATGGACAGGAGATGCTCAGTCTTCACTCTCCAGTCTTAATAGAATCCAAAAGCTTCTTTGTATCCTTTTGAGGGATGATTTATTTTCTACCCTGCAATCCTATTCCCACAGATGAAACGTGACAAGCTTCATCTTATTCTATTGCCATTTCCATGGAATGTGTTCAGACGAATTACATTCCTTAGTTCTACACCTTCTAATCTTCATGCCTTAGATCCGCCATGCCACACCCATTGTAGTGAATCACGATCATTCCTTTGTATTCCATTGATGAGATGAAGTACAACTCGAACAGCTTCTTCCCATGAAATATTGCTTTGTGAAACAAACTCCCAAGATGATGCTTCCCTGATCACTCCAATCTTAACCTGTTCAAATCTAGGGTTAACTGTTATCTTCCTCACATATCTGCATAATCTGTGCCTCTTACTCTATAACCATCTACCTTGAGTGGCTCTTGAGCCTTGTACAGAGAGAACATTATTGTAAAAAAAAGTTTAATATATACATTTGTCAATTCCCCAAAATCATCTTCAGGACATGGACCTTCATGGCTCTCCACAATATTTTATCCTAGAGAGCTTCTTCTTCAGAACTGTTGTACTGCAGAATAGTCTCCCGAGAGGATTTTTTTTCAATTTGCAGGTCAGCCATTATCTATCCTACACATCCTCATAATATGAAACCCTTGCTTCCTCCCAGTGCAATTTTACAACTTGAGTGGCTCTTGGGCCATGTATTAAGTAGGTTACTCACTGTTTGCCTCTCTTGCTTTCAGTATATCCTGTGAATGTCAAATTCTCCAAGCCCTTTTTCCTCATTATATGTCCCAGGAATTTTGACTGTTTCTTTCTGTGTGCTGATATACATTATGAAAATATGTGTACATACAATGCAATTGGATTATTATTAATCATTATTGTTTTTTCGTTTTTACTTGCAGAGGATGACATCGTACGAAGGTTATGCCTGGTTTCTCCCAGCTTGGCTTCCGGAAGATTGGTGGGATGTTGACTATTATAACAGTCCACCAAGTAACGAAGATAACCGGCCTCAAGAAACAGTACCGTGTTCAACTGAACAAATGGAGTACGCTATAGAAGGCCATTTTATTTTGTCAAAGAGTTTTTATAATGATAATGGAAAAAAAAGTGTAGCAGGGGATATCACAGTGGAAAAGTTCAGACGACTTTATGCAGACAAAGTTGGAAAAGCAGTAAGTACTACGATTTTGTCTTTTGAAAATTTAAGTATGCCAGAATTTTTGTATTTGGTTTTTCCCAAAGTCATTCAGTGCTTGCTATTCAGCTTTAATTTCCTGTGTTGTAAGCATCCATCTGATTTACATTCAAAGAAAAAAAAGCTAAATAAAAATTTTGCTACCATAGGAAAAAACAAAAGAATGATGCCTGAGGTAAAACGAACAAATATTCACAATTCCAAAAATTTTATTAAAAATAAAGAATGGCAGAAATGCATACAAGTCCATAAGCAATTTAAAGATAACAAATAAAAAAGGTGTTTCCAGGACAGAAAATTATAAAAATGTTCACTTACTTTAAAAAAACAAACCTGAAGTATCAATATGCAAAGGTTTTTTTCACAAGTCACAAGAGTGATATTTACTTTTACATTATTTTTTTTTCTTTAGAGTTCAAAGTTCAAATGTCCACAAAAAATGAATTAAGTTCGTATTTGAGTTCTTTCTCCAGATAGCTGAAGAATAAAAGGTGTACAAACTTCTTTACTGAAGGTAATTCCCTTTACAATATTCAACAACCCAGTGGAGATTGGCCTAATTTACTGGTGACGTTCTCTTCTCTCTGGTGTATACTTCACTTTCAACTGGACCAGCTCAGAGGCAGCCATTTTGTTGTACTTGTGATTTGGATGCAGGATATTTTCAATGTTGTTTTGAAAGGAAAAACATATCTGTAAGCTTTGTTCTTTGTGAAAATTCAGGCATATATAGCTTGGTTTAAAATCTTGAATTGATGTCAGCAACATATGCCAACTTCAAGGAGTGAAAAACTTCTTCAAATCAACTTCTCATAAAATATGTCACTTTTTTTTCCTATGGAGAAGCTATAAAATAAGTAGCAACATTTTGTCTCAGATGAAAGAAATTCGGAATATAAATATTCCTTCTTATTACCACTCAGTAGTGAAATGGTTTTTAAATCAGAACTTGTCTCAAGTTCTTAGTTTTCAAAGTTTTCTAAAAATTTCTTCCATTTCAAAATATTCAAAATAAAAATATATGTCATTCAAAACAACAGAGAATTTTCTTGGATCCCCAGTCCCACAAAGCCCCAATCCTTTCTGTCTAAAAATGTATGTATTACCCCAGACACCAAGAGGTGCCTGCGCAGTCAAAGAAACAAGTAACATTCAAATCTAACCAATCAGAGGATGACATGACCAGATAGTAACAGCAAATAACAGTTATTAAAAATAAATTTCTTTTACAAAAAAAAAAGAATATTTATTCACATTTTTTAAAAAAAACTCTAATTTACACAAATTATTCAAAATAAAATATTGATCTGTTTGAAACATAATTTTCTTAAATTAATTTCTTAAAGTTGTGCATATTTTTTCTTTAGTTTGTAAAATCCTTTAAGATTTGCACTCAGTAAAAAACATTTGTGGATGTTACAGAAATATAGCATGTCTGAGTGAAAAAGCTTTTCTTTAATCAGTTTTTAAAACCTTTGCCCTCAGATGTTTCTCTTAATTCAAATGTAATGGATTTATTGCTATTTAAAATAAAATCGTTTTACGATACTACCATATTTTCAGAATGTCTCGATATAACAAATTTCATTTGTCGGGATTTTGTATTTCATGTTCCCAATGATATTCATCTTTAATCATCTAGATTAACATTCTCATGCTCGTTTGAAGTCAGTGAGCTGCTCTGAGTTACCTTGAAGTCAGGATAACTTTCGACATATGCAACTTTGCCTGTATTTGCCAGTTCGTGACTCTCTTCAGAACTTCCTTAACAGTATCGACAGGTATTTATTCATATCGATATGCGATGTTGAATCTATTACAAAACTCCTTTTAGCTTTTCATTAATCACTGGTGATAAGATCAAAGAATTCTCAAGCCCCTCTTTTAAGTACAGTGGAGAAATGCTTTCAGAAAGACAGATCCTGGGTTCATAGGAAGACTGAAAGAGAGTGAAAAATCAATGAAGACTTGCATTGACAGGACTAATGTATAAGCATTTCAGTCATTTAGACAACGATGCAGACCAGTACTTTGAAGAAGGGGTTTATTCTACTTGCGTACAAATGCACTTAATTGCCAATTGAATATTCCAAGCATCTGCCAGAGGGCTTACAGCCATACCATGTTGAAAGAGTAGTTTTCGTACAATCATTGAAGTTAAACAATGCCGAGCTGAGTCATTGCCTGGATGAGTGACTGCATCGGCAGACTAGCTGCTGTAAGCTAGTATGTACAGGTGGTGCAAATGGATGACAGCTGAGTACCAATTTCTGTTAGGTTTGTTGTATTCACTTACGCACAAACACACTTGGGAAGGTACGGGTTAATTACTAGAATTTGTATTGGTATATCATTACTATCTCACAAAAACTTTAATCTAAAAATATTTTCTGGCTTTAAATAACCTACAATATGTTGATAAACTGTAAAAATATTAATCAATCCCTGGTCATCGGGCTGGGTTCAAAGTGTTTGTTCACCTCTACTCCAATGGATCTGGTTAAAAGAAAATAAACCCATCCAAGTGTTCAAAGTGTTTGTTCACCTCCTCTCCAATGGATCTGGTTAAAATAAAATAAACCAATCCAAGTGTTCAAAGTGTTTGTTCACCTCTACTCCAATGGATCTGGTTAAAAGAAAATAAACCCATCCAAGTGTTCAAAGTGTTTGTTCACCTCCTCTCCAATGGATCTGGTTAAAATAAAATAAACCAATCCAAGTGTTCAAAGTGTTTGTTCACCTCTATTCCAATGGATCTGGTTAAAAGAAAATAAACTAACCCAAGTGTTGGCATTATCCTGAAAAGTATAAAATCCAACCAATGTTGTATATATTTTAGCAGAAAGCTTAATGAGACTTTACAGCTAGTGTTTTTCTTACATTCAGCTAATTTGAAAACCCAGAAGGTGCATTTTTCATTCACCCTACAAACCAGATATTCCATCCATTTACAGCAGTAGCAACTAACTATCTTTCCAGTCCCAACTTAAACAGTATAGGTTGTGTTATAATACTTTTGAGGATAATGTCAACAATTGGATTGTTTTTGTTTTTGTTTTTTTAAACCAGATACATCAGAGAGGAGGAGAACAGACCTGTCGAATAGACACAATTGACTATCTTTCCAGTCCTAACTTAAACAAGATGAATATTTTCCACAAATTAATTGGGGAGGTATTGGGATCTCCTGGGATATAAGTGACTTTTTTTTTCCATGTGAGCTTTTCAGAGTTGAATAAGTATGTGTAGCTAGACAACACTATTTCAGACAAAACTCGTAAGTATTATTCATGTGGAAAGTTTTGATTATAAGAAAATCCTATTGTTGGAATCAAAGATGGTTTATAATCATGATTTCTTTGACTGTGCACAGGATTTATCTTGTGTTTTTATTTTGTTAAGCCTTAATCCTCATGATATGTGACTGGGAATGACGGGTAAGAGGTACAGAAAGAAGTTGAACAATGAAGAGGAGAGATTAATGTGAGGTAAAAATTGAAAGGAAGAGGGAAAAAAAAAAGAAAATATGGGAAAAAATACAGAAAGTCTTGAAGAAGAAAAAAATAGAAAAGGGGCAAGTAATCAAAGAAGGAAAATTGAGTGGGTGAAAAATGAAGAGAGAGAAAAAATGATAAGTAACAAAGAATAAAGTAAATGATGAAAGAAATACAAAAAGAAATTATGAATTAAATCAAACAGGTAACAAGAAAAAAATTAATAAAAAAAAAACACTTGAATAAAATGAATAAATAAATAAAAAGTGATAAGAAAATTAATATACATAGAATGATAGGTAAAGTTACCATTTTATATTTTTAATTTTGCACATGGATGTTGTTTTTTTTTATCAACTGCACAGTATATTAGGGTCAGTTGGTTGCCATCTGTGAGAAAAAGTGCACCATGACACAATTCACCCTGCCAGAAATTTGTAAATGACATGCTGTACAGCTTGGCATCTGCACTGGAAGCTCCAATACAAATATTTCAAAATGTTTGGGTGTCAATCTGAGGACACAGTGCAGAAGTTTCAGAAAGGGTTGGATGAGTCTGTTGCAGGACAGTTATGTACTTTCCAACTTCTTTCAGGCGTTAGTAATGTCAGTGTTTGAGTTGAGAAATAAAAATGTGTCTCCTGAAAATACTCACAACAAAATGGCGGACTTCAGATGTGAGTCCACATAGAGAAATGGAAAGAAATGACAAGAACGAATATATATGTATAAAGAAATGATACTGTATTAACCACAAAGGTATATAACCAACAAAGACAACGTGTGTGATGAATGAATTTGAAAACTTTTTGGGTTCATAGTATCTGTGTATGTGCGTGTATACATGTGTATTGTTCATGAGTTTCCAAAGGGAATGCATTCTCTGTGAAAGATTTATATGTTGACAAATAAGTGAATAAGGTGAGAAGAGAAAGAAAAAATATCACCAAGTACTTATAGTCCAGACTGCCTCTCTTAGTAGTGGTTCCAAAAATTAGGAGGGGTTAACTCGACAAGTCTAATGGTGATTACAAAGCTATGGCAGCTCAGAAACTTCACTCTGATAGTTCTGATAAGAAAAGTACTCCTGAATTTGTTGGTGAGGGCCTCATATTCAACATGGAGGCTTACATCAAATGCCTTGAGGAGGTACTGCTGCCCTGGGTCAAGAGGGTAGCTGCTGGAAGATCCTATGTCTGGCAATAGGAATCTGCCCCATGCCACACAAGCAGGAGAACCCAGTCATGGCTATCAGACAATTTCTGCGAGCACATCACTCCTTACATCTGGTCACCTAACTCTACAGACTGCAACCCTCTTTGATTATTATATGTGGTGTGCACTTGAGCGAGAGACCAACAAAACTCCTTGTAACACCAAAGATAAACAGAAGACAACGATTATGGCAACACTGACCAACTTAGATAAGGATACTGTCACGAAAATTTGTAGAGGATTCTGAAGTCGTCCGGAGGCCATGGTTGAAGCTAAATGCGATTTTATTGAGTAAATTTACTCTTTAGTATTTCAAGATATTTTTGTGCAATTTTGGTAAATATATCTGTTAAAACGAGATGTCAGGGTTATTTTCATTTTTTCATAATTTAGACGACAATTTATCCATCGCACTGTGTGTGTGTGTGTGTGTATATATATATATATATATATATATATATATATATATATATATATATATACTCGTTAGTAGAGGGAGAGAGCTATAGATGAAAATGACTGTGCATGTACATACGTGTACTTGAATGTATGGCTGTTTAAATGCATTTTTTTATGAATGCAGAAATACAGACTAAATTTTAAATTACCACTTTGAGGAAAGGGATTCGTGCTATTCCCTTGAGATAGCCATCAAACGAAACTCAAAAGTAGCTAAAGTTTTTATGAATTTTTTCCTCAAAGAATGTGTCTCTCATCTTAATTAATTTTTTTAATTAACTACCATGATTGGAAGCTGAACCTTATGAGATACTTGTAAATGCCAACTGTACTTGCCTCTCCATCTAATATTTTATCATTAACTAAATAAATTTTTTCTTTGAGCTTTGATTGACTTATCGAAGATACTAAACAAAACAACTGACAATGCTTATACTGTTGGGAATTTTTTCAAAAATGATCAAAATATTCTTTTTCTTTTTTTTGTGCTTGTTTTCAACCTAAATCTTTATAAGGAAGGAAGCATGTTCATTCTTTAGCTTAGAGAATTTTATATTTTCAGTAATCAATCTTTCATTTTCCAGTCTTGAAATTTCACTTCAGCATCATAAGATAAGTATAGCACTTTCACCATCAGTTAAACTCTGCTTTGATTAAATAATATAGTATCAGTATTTCCTGGGCTTGTAGTAAGGACTTAACTTATTACACTAGTAATACCACTTGAGATGGTAGATGGAGCCCAAGCAAAGGCCGTTCATCTTGGACAGTGGTTTTCAAACTTTTTTTCTCTGGGTCACATTTGCATGTGCCTCACCAAATTTTATGTGATGAAATGTACATTTATAAATATAAAATAACAACTAATAGTTTATTAAATATAATATATGACACAAATAACTTATAATATGATTAAAGTACACAAATTTAATGAAAGGTACTATGCTTAAGTTGACGAGTAATCTCCTTTATATTAGGCCTGATTTGAGATAAACAAACTCTCAGAGTCTGTCTATATTTCTGAGATGAGGTATTATGTACAGTATTTACATTATTCGGACTATTGTCCTCATCTTTGTCGCCATATTTGTCACAACGTTTCGGCCGTTGTATGCTCCGGCCTTCTTCAGGTGGTTGGAATTTCGAACCGAACCCTTTATTTCGATCACTGGGGTAGACTGTTCTAGTTCCACGAGCCATGTTTGATGGATGTCAGTTATCAGTTATCTCCTGGTAATTTTTCCCTCTGAAAGTTCTCCACTGCCTGAACCGGGTATTGAACTCACACTCTTTGGGTCTGTTACTGGATCTAACCAACGCCTTTATCCACCGTACCATAAACGACAATAACTGATAGCTGACATCCATCAAACATGGCTCGTGGAACTAGAACAGTCTACCCCAGTGATCGAAATAAAGGGTTCGGTTCAAAATTCCAACCACCTGAAGAAGGCCGGAGCATACAACGGCCGAAACGTTGTGACAAATATGGCGACAAAGATGAGGACAATAGTCCGAATAATGTAAATACTGTAAACAAACTCTCATCAACACAAAAAGCCTTTAAGCTTTTTCTGGTTTTTTATATTTGTCCAGAACTGAAAAGGTGCAAGCAGCCCTACAGCAAAGAAGATCTAGATAAAGAGATAAAGGGAGATAACTGTAGACTTGAAGTCAGAACATTATCATTGATAACTCTATCCTCCAACTTGTGGACTTTAATTACTATATTCTTACTACTTGATAAAAATATCACAATGATAAAAATCAGAAAATAGTTATTTATAACTATTTATACTGGGACTCATGAAGGCAATTAGAAGTAATCCATAAGAATGCTTTAAAATTTTTAAAACCATACTTATTTTTGACATGTAAATCTTTTGAAACTCTTTCTAAATCTTTGATTGTTTTTCAATCATTCTGCCTCGCCTACTATCCTCTTCCACAATGTCGCATAGATGCGGTGCACTTCACTGTTCAAGAACCTTTGACCTCATGGAGGGGAAAAACCCTGATTTTAAACCTCCACTACCTCTGGCTATATCCAAACATGCAAAAGGTTATGGAAGTAAATCTAGACAGAATATCCAGAGTGGAGAAGTCACAGATGGTTGGCTGTTAACACTGACAAACTGCCAGCAGTTCTTGAAACCTAGCTGGCACCAGCTGTAAAACCTTGCAATCTTTGGTACACCCAAGATGGGGGCACATGGTTTGGACAGTGTACCATCTCCACAAACTCAGTCCTGCACTCTGGAGAGGTCACTTCAGTCTGACCAGCAAAGGACTGAATTTTGGCCAAACTGAGTGCAACCATTATCTCATGAGATAAACAGATCAGTATTTCAGACAGGGAGTCAATGAAAAGAAGTTACAATTGTACAATATTTTTTTCTGAATTTGGAATATGTTAAAATAAAAAAGACATCACACTTTAGAACTCAGTTAGATATCACTCTTCAGTACGTAGGTGATCATGGTTCTCCACAACTTTCTGCCTTTTGTTTCTTCTACCAAGTATTCTGAGAAATAAACCTTTCCAAAAGAGAAACTATGATCTGAAATTGGAATGAAAGTAGTCATGGTACCTACCCTAAATCCATCATAAGAATTCAGGATGTGGAATTAGTAAACACCAAACACATCTGATAACTTGTTGTATGGATCAGTTATAACAAATTTAGCATAGGAGATAAGGAAATTCAATATAGAATAGGCTATATATATATATATATATATATATATATATATATATATATATATATATATATCAAGTATGTGGTGCAGATCAATTTACATTACATGACTCATTCATACAAAAAGCAGATAGTGAAGTTAATGATATAAATGGCAAGAATCACTCTCGCAAACAATTTTTAATAAAATACGTTAACCTCGAACCCGTTGATGAATGTTATGATCCCTGTTTATAAATTCCAGTTGTATAAGGTCTTTTTTTACTACAAGCTTTCGATTGTTCATACAATCATCCTCAGGTATAGAAATAGATATGTCTTTTTTACATCCAGGTAATAACAGGACAACGAAAGTTAAGATGTACTCCGAAATATGTTTTTTTGGAAATGTGTTATTGTTAACTGTGAAAAATCTTTCGAGCGTGCGGTCACAACGCTGAGGTTGAATTTTTTTTAAAATTTTGAATTGTGCGTTTTTGTACTAATATAGTTATATGAGAATTCTTTTGTAGAGGTATTTTTTTTTCAGTCAATGTGGCATGAACTAAATTGTTCAATAAATAGAGGAATGTCACCGTTATTAAAAGAAATTTGCACATCGGATCAGTTATTTTAATATCAAGTATGTGGTGCAGTTCAATTTACATTACATGAATCATTCATACAAAAAGCAGATAGTGAAGTTAATGATATAAATGGCAAGAATCACTCTCACAAACAATTTTTAATAAAATACATTACCCTCGAACCCGTTGATGAATGGTATGATCCCTGTTTATAAATTCCAGTTGTATAAGGGTTCGAGGTTAATGTATTTTATTAAAAATTGTTTGCGAGAGTGATTCTTGCCATTTATATCATTAACTTCACTATCTTCTTTTTGTATGAATGATCCATGTAATAAATATATATATATATATATATATATATATATATATATATATTACAGTGTGGTTTACCCTACAAGGCCCAGGGGACACTCTACAGATAGGAGGAGAAGACAACTAGAACAGATTAAGATAGTAGTGAAACATGCTCTTCAGAGTCAGTTGCCCAGTGGTTTGTGGGAAGAGCTGCTCAAGTAGAACTTACTTCTTACTGATGGAATATGTAGGGAAGGTGGTTGGTTTTCTACAATGTAAGTGGCATGGTGGGTCCTTACTGTGAAGGTTAGAACTGGTGGGAGCAAGGAATGTAGTTCTTCCATGTACTTTCCGTGGAAGCAATGATAGAGCAGTGAGGGGTTCACCTATGAGTGAAGGGTATCTTGAGGTTCTTGATATAATCCAAAGAAGAATCTGTGAAGTTGGCAGTAGTACCCTGATTTCATTTTCCAGTATCCAACTGACTGAATTGTTTATTTATTTACTGAACGATGAAATGACTAGAACCGAGAGAGAGAAAAAAAACAAAAGCAAGATAAAACAAAACAAAATCCTTCATTCAGACTTAGAATGTTCTTGTATTTGAAAACCATAATTGATTACAGTGAGTGCAGTTCATTGGAAAAAAAAAAGATATTGAAATAGATGTAAGATGTTTTATTCTTTTCTCTATAAAATATAATCATCTGGAGCTGGCATAGCCAATTTACAAACAAGACAGTTTTTGCAAGTCAGTCTGACTTCTATGCTTTTACTGAAACAAACTTGATAAATTATGTTAGCCTTCAGTCAATGTTCAAATCTGGCTGTAGTCCACAGTTTGATTACTGAATTACAGAAACCCGTGATCTGTTTGGGAGATTGGGTTAAATATATTTTTTTTAAATACAAAATCACAACAGACTTGATTATATAAATCCATTAGTATGGTGGTGATTGCTAAGAAAGAGAAAGTTGTAGGTAACAAATGTGATTCTACAGAAGGATACTGAGAATTCCATGGATAGGACCAGTAAGTAATGAATCTTATAAAAGAAAATAGTTACAGAAAATCACTCAGAATCAGAAAGAGACAGCTAAAATTCTTTGGATACACAATAAGAAAGGAAGGTTTGTGTTATGGTGAAACACACCTATTCTATAGTTATTAGACTCTCCCACCTAATATAAGTAGGAGTTGTAAGAGGAACAAGGGTCAGTCGATGACGGACAACAGTAGTCGACAGTTAGTCGAATACGAAAGTAGTCAGCGACCACAAGATTACACTGCGTAATACCTATTATATCAAGTTCCTAACGTTTGGTATGTCAAACTTATTTAGGACCGATTTTAGTACAAATACAAGCCTCCACTGCGAAATAACTCCACAACAGTTTGAAAGACATAACTCTGAGAAGGCATCAGGTTAACTATCAGATGAGCTTGTGTGAACTGAGGTCAGAATGGAGAGTGGGAGGCTTGGCAAAAAGAGAAATGCTGCTCAGGGCTACAAGAGATATGAGGTTGTGGAAAGCCATCATATCCCAAACCCTGAACAGATACAATACGTAGAAGATGGTTATCTAAAAAAAAAAATCTTATTTGAATTATTCTTCGGTTGTTAAATAATACACAAAAATGAATGTCTCTGATCTGTAAATACCATTTTTTTAATAGCATAAAATCTTTTCATTGTGTTTTGCAGATAAGTTTATAAAGATATGTTTAACCTTTGTGCTCACAAAAACTGGTGAGTCAAAAGGGATGCTTTTCCCTTGACACTGCTATTATTTTAACTGCCTTCACTCCTCAGTAATGTTTATTGTTTTAAAAAGCAACGGTTAGAATTTGAATAAAACATGAACATATCATGAAAGTGAATTTATACATTTTCTTTTTGTTCTTAAGAATTTACAACAAAAATATTATAATTATCTTTATTTAGGAGTAGGGGAAGAAGGAGGAGGGGGAGGAAGATGATGATGGAATCTTTTTACGTAAAAAAATCAGTATGTCTAATATAATACTGTCATCTTATATTAGAATCATAACAGATACAATTTTGATGTAGTGAAATCACGACGATTAGCCTCTACTTAATTTGCAAGGAACATTGTGGACATTGCAGTTATCGAATTCAAAGGAAAAATTATTCTGAAATATTATCTGTTAATTTAAAGAAAGCAGCAGCTTCTGCTCTGAGTATCTCCATCTAAGTTTCTTTACCTTTGTTTAGCTTTAAAACACACACAGTTTTATGCCCCTTTTTTATTTAATGTATACTTGCTCAATATAGATATATATATATATATATATATATATGAAGAAATATAGTCTTAAAGTGTGCTATATTTATGGGATAAAGTGCTCAATATCAGAGATAGAGTGTGTGTAAATATAAAAGTGCTGACTTCCACTTTTACATTTATATATATATATATATATATATATATACATATATATATATATATATATATTAAAGAAAAACAGACCACTTTAAGGCTCCATGTAATAATTTATTTCACCATAGCCCTTTTAAAGGACGTTGGATCATCAGACTACACTTCCAAAAGGTGAAACGAAAAATGAAATGAACATTTACACTTTTGACGGGTAGTATTAAGTTTATGTAATTTAACAGAGAGGGTAATGAGGGGTGTTGTGAGAGACATGATCGAGTTTAGAGAGGGTTTATTTTAATATTTCTATCTATCATACTTAGTATTAGGGGAGGAGGGACCAGACATTGACCTATTTAATCGGTTAACTTAACTGAAGTGATATATTAAAAGGGAAGGGGGAGGAGAGAGAAAAAATAAAAAGAAAGAAGGGGGAAGTAAAGAGAAAGAAGCTGTCATTAGGCTTTACTAAGAGACAGGAGGAGTGGTAATATATATATAGTTCATTAAATATGGCAGACAAGGAAGATTTAATTAATTTTTATTTAGTTTTTCCAGCATCCTTATGCTTTTCTATTTTGTAGGAGTAAAATGGGAAAAAGTAAGGACGCTGGAAAAACTAAATAAAAAAATGAATTAAATCTTTCCTGTTTGCTATATTTAATGAAAGATGTTTAAAAGAAAGGTTGCTGCCAATATATATATATATATATATATATATATATATATATATAGAGAGAGAGAGAGAGAGAGAGAGATGTTTTCAGCACTGTCTATTCATTGAGCTAGCTATTCTCAAACCAACATAAATCTTTGTTTCAAAAAGTTTATCTATCAGTTCAAATCTATTTGTTTTCAGATGTATTTTTTTATTCCCTTTCAATCGCATTCTGTTCAACTCTATTCTCATTTTGATCTCTTTACTCATCTATTCATCAGTGTCTCTCTCTTGATCGTCTCTCATCAAACCCACTTACATCACCAATTCATTGATCTCAATCTGCATATCCATCTCTCTATCCATTCATGATCTCCATCTCTCTCTCACTTTTTCTTTCACCATTGTTTGGTCAAGTCAGGTATCTACTGACCCTGCCACTTTGAGTTGATCTCTTCAGTTAAAAAAAAAAAGTTCCTTTTGTCTGTTTCTGTCTACTACTCATGAGTTTGTTGGAGAAAATGCCAGCCATTTTTATACTTGAAGGATCAACTCCCAGAATGATGGTGCCAAACAGACATACTTTTTTTTTGCAACTAACATTTTGTCTTTCCGAGATAAAGTTTGTTGATCCATTCCTATGATACCCTGATGAATTATTCTCCAATGCCTTTTTTTCATTGATCAAAAAAAAAATGCTTTTCTGAAAATAAACTCACAACCATGGCATTTCGTCTTTCTTCAATTACATAAGCGTCTGTAAGACTGAAATCAGAGCCACAATAGACCATTTTGAACCGACTTGTTGATTCCTGATTTTACCAAATCCTGATGGCTCATTTAGAATTGATAAGGGTTCTTTCATAAATGCCATGACTCTCGGTTCTTTGAAGTAATAACAATTGTATAAAATTGGCTCCTAAATTCTCCTTTCTCTAACAAAGTTCATGTCTGTATCTGCCAAATTCTGACCCAGCAATATCTCATTTCCTCGTATCTTCTAAGAGATCCTGGAAGACAGTCCCAAGTCAGGTATTGTGGCTTTTCATTCTCATAGCAAAAACAAGAGAAAATTTTATGAAAAAAGCCATTTACTGTACAAAAGGTTTCACTTGAAAAATAAAAATAAAAGTTTTAGGTTTGTGCCAGAATTGTGGCAGGATCTATAACTAAATTTAATTTGGAAAATCTTGAGTGAGTGTTTGAGAGTTGCTGATAAAATTTAAACTTCTCTCTGATAATTTATTTTCAATACATTTCATTGATAAAACGTTTGAACTTCTTAAATTACTCTTAAACAATTAAAACATAAATTCCTCCTAAACAAAATGTTAGAATTTGTAATGCTGACCTTTAGCATTAATAAGAAATACAGGTGGAAGTAACAAAACAAATGGAGATAAGAAAAGGATTTTTTTTATTTTCTGTGACTTCCAAAGTTCAAGTGTTTGGTCATTCGGTTTTATTGTATGTCAGTCATGGTCAAACTGAGACTTCATTCAAGATAGTAATCAAGATAGATACATGGAGAAAATTAATGCAAATTATTGCATTATATTAGTCATAAATTAGTCTCTGCTGCTGGTTTCATCACAGGTGAAAGGCATCTCTGTTGATGGAAGTGCCTTGGTATTGCTGCCAATGGCCTTGGAAGTTTACAGTGCTTGGTTAAGCTTGCCTGCCGTGGAGATCTATCTCTAATGCCAATCTCATTGGATTTACTTTCATGGGTGAAAATGACATTGACTTTATAGTCAATCAGTGGCTCAGGAAAAGCCACAGTGAAAACTGCATGACCATTTTCTGATTGGTCAAAAAATGTTTTTATGACCCTGGTATCTTTGGACAGTATTCTGAAAGTAATTGCACATAATGAAACAAAATTAAGATCTGTTATTGTCATATGAGATGTGGATGTTGAAGTGAGCACTTCCGTTTGACTTAAAGGAACAAAATTCTCACAGGTTACACCAAACTTATTAAATTATTCCTAACTATTAAAATCCTATGTCAGTTGAAGTAGGATGTGGAAGAATCTCAACAACATCTATCTGTTTGAACTTCTCTTTAGTCAACCTGGCAGTGTGTAAACTCACGTCGTCTTGCTGTAACAAAGCCAAACCGCAATTGACCAAAGCAGGATACTCCTTCTTTAGCTTGTCATACACATGGTCTAGCTTCTGGCAATAAAGTTTAGCATGAGTGGAACAAGCTCGAAATGCAGTATCCTTGGAAATTCCACCTGACAGAGATCAAGATTTGTTGTTTCCTTTCTACTACAGGACTTTCTGGCCAATCCTGACCTCGATTGACCAAAGCAGGCTATGCCTTCTTTAGTTTGTTGTACATGTGGTCTAGCTGCTGCAGTAGAGTTTGGTGTTGATGCCTGTGACTGTGTTGAACAATCTCAAAATGCAATACTCGTTGTAAATTCTACCAGAGAGAGAGAGATCAAGATTTGTTGTTTTCTTTCTGCTTCCTAAGGGAATTAGAACTTCCAACCTTATATATATATATATATATATATATATATATATATATATATATATATATATATATATATATATATCTTTCATTAAATAAGACTGCCAAGAAAGACTTAATTACTTCTTTTTAAGTATTTCCAGCATCCTTACATTTTCCGTTTTGTAGGATCAAAGGGAGTACAAAAATATTTCATAATTTTTATTGTTTCAAGTGCTTTCAAGGGTGTTTTGTCTTTGGTGTTGTTATTTTTAATTAATTAATTATTTTACAATGTAATAGTCAAAACATGAGGAAAAAATAACAACACCAAATATAAAACACCCTTGAAAATGACTAGAGAAGTGTCTGAAAGTGCTTGAGACAATAAAAATTATGGAATATTTTTGTACTCCCTTTGATCCTACAAAACGGAAAATGTAAGGATGCTTGAAAAACTTAATGAAAAATTACTTAAATCTTTTTTGTGTTAATGAAATATGTTTGAAAAAAAGGTGGCTGCCCAAATATACATTAATTTTATATATATATATATATGTATGTGTCTGTGTGTGTGGTGGAGTAGTGGGTAGCAGCTTGGACTGAGGGCTCAGAGAGCTGAGTTCGAATTCCAGTTGAATCCATTACATTCACTTACATGCTAAATCCCTTGGGAAAGGCATTAATCCTCGTAGCAGGACAGACTGGGTTCTATAGCCTTGGATGGCAACTGGTCTAGGAGAAGGACAACTCTGAATTCAAAACCTGTGGAAGGATGTTTGAGGACCTGTATTCAGACCTTCAAAAAGTGTGGTTGGTTCTGCACAAAACTTTCACCACTATAATCTAATCATATGTGCTGGTGTCTGGCTATTGGTTCCTAGGAACTGAGCTGCTGACCCTCATACGTCAAATACGACAGGATAGGCCACCATATATATACACACACACACACACACACATACACACATACTGAAGATATTGCTAATTATATATAATGTCTTGAATTCAATATATTGACAGCATGGAACTGTTCTGTTGGTGCTCCAAGAAATCATGAATTTATTTTGGTTATTTTTATAAAAGGTTTCTGTTACCTAAACAGAGAAATTGGATCAAACATTTTCATGGCTTGATTTCATTCTGTTCTGATATAGAGGATATCTATGTTTCAAGTGAATTAAAAGCACAATAAAAAGTGAAAGAAATCAAATAATGAATCAATTCTAATTCTCTTGACCTTCTCAGATAGAGAACAAACAAAAATAGAGGAACTTTTTATTTAATAAAGACGTCTTTAACACACAAGAAAATTATATAAATAATAATTATATAAATAATCAACTGAAACACAAAAACGAAAAGAACTTATATAAATATTCTTTAGACTTATGTCATTCATTATCGATTAAACAATGTTGCTGGTCTCTCAATCTACCGGTTGGAATCTGTGGTTAACGGCCAATAGCACTAAATATATGAGGAGGGATACTTCTTATGTCTTTTATTCAACATTAAAGTCACTAGCAAGGTTACCTTGCAGACTTATCTTTTTTTTCCCAAGAAAACTACTATTATTTTCACAGGCCAAAGTTAGAAATTTAGTTACCGTTTTGTTTTTTAATCCTCACAGAGAAAAACCTGTACTAAATACCAGAAACCACATCACTTGAGGACTACCAACAGCGGCAACAGCTAAAATGGATAGTAAATGTAACTTGAAAAGAAAATAAGGACATAATCAAGATGCTGACATTCCACACTATTGTAGTATACTTACGGATGATAATGGGTATGTTCCCATTCACATAAATAGAGTAGTAAATACTGTATGTTGGTCTGCACTTGGAGATTCATCTCCAGCTGCGATGGTCAAACTCTCTGCCTTCTAGCAGAGAGGATCCCTAGACTCTGTTGAAGGGCAGAGTCATGTCTCGGAAAACAGCTACCTGACTCCATTTTATACAGGGTCTATGGGGAATTTTGGCCAAGCCTACAGGCTCAATAGATCAAATTAAATTCAGTCTTGTGCCACATCTGACCATGTGGGGCAGTTGGTAGATATCCTTGCAGTTGGAGATTCATTGTGGAATTCACTTGACTCACTTCGAGCAGTTGACTACTTCTTCTACGTGCTGCTAGTGAATTTTATAATGTTGTTCTTGTCCTAAGTATTATCGTTCATTACCAACCTTCATTTGATTGATTACAACACACACCTAAATAGCCTGAGTGAGAATTTCTTATGGCTGCCATGCATGATGCTAAACGCATTCAGAAATAGTTATCTGCTGTATCTAAATGATTTCTAAGATTAATGGATCCAAGTGAATGAAGCCTTCTTCGAAATTTGTGGGCTGACTTTACAGAATCACACAAAAAGAACCGTATCAAAGAACAGAAACTACATCAATTGATTACCTCCAACAGCAGCAACAGCTAAAATATATATCTCACGTAAAAAGAAAATAATGACATAATCAAGATTTTGATATTCCACACTACTTCAAACTAAAAGTCAGGAAGGAAACTCCCATTTAATACTGGAAAGAGTGATAACAGGTACTGGACTTTAGAAACCTGTTTTCCTGAAAAATTATTTTAAGAAAAATATTTCATAAATTTAAACCAAATGTTGTACTGACTATTGTAAGGAAACAGCTAATATTACCATTATCATTAAATTAAATGCCTAAAATTGCTAGTTTCATATAGAAACTTGCTAAGCATAGATTAGATGTGGCAAAAGGTCTCAAGTATAAGGAACCCGGTGAGGATCAAACTCACTACTCAGTTGTAACTGATCTAGTGAGACAAGCTTGGTAACCAATGCACCATATGAAAGTACCCTTGCATGAGAATAAATAGGGATTCACTTGTATAGTGTTGTTGAAAAGAGTTTATCAGTCATTTTAAATTTGTTTCCCTATGATAATTTATGATAATTTAAATTAATATTTTTTTTTACCTAAGCAACTTCATTTAGATTATTTTCTTTTTCTTTTCCATCAGTGATAATAGTTCTGCCAAGAATGGCGAAACGTTGTAAGAGCCAGAACATCAATTTACTCTGGATGATCTTGCAATCAAGGCACTCTCTAGACATTTTCATTATATATAAAAAATATATATCGTTATCTCATATATATATATGTATATATATATATATATGTGTGTGTGTGTTGCATCTTTGTGCCGTTTTTCTAAATATATTCATGCCAATTGTTCAGATGAGCCCTTCTCTATGGTACCTAGATTGTATGAATTTAAGTGCAATTCTAGACTGGTAACTATGCTGAGCAAACCGTAGTTACAATTTCTGGGAGAGAGTTTGTTATCTAGAATGATCAACAATCTGAACAACATCAGCACACTCAAACCCTCGGTCACAATAACTTGGAACTTCATGCTTGCACAGCTATCAACAGTGTTCTGTGTACCCAATTCCATTCACAAGGCTTGGGTCAACCCGTGGTATGGTTTTCAGGCACTTTTCAAAGGTGCCGCATGCTGGGATCATCCCCACTCCAGACCGATAATATCAGGAGATCTTGCATGGCCAAGTGGTGAGAACATTCATTTTTTGCCGATGAGACCCAGATTTGAATCTCACTACATATATATATATATATATATATATATATATATATATATATATATATATATATATATATACACATACAAGCTGGGTGTTGCTGAGTATGAAAGAATATTAGAAAAACATTATTATGGAGCAAGAATTGTTCAGATGAGCTCTTCGCTATGGTCCCTAGATTGTATGAATTTAAGTGCAATGCTAGGCTGGCATCGAGATCTCATCAGTTTCCAGGTGAGATAACTAGATGTAGCTGTAAATTTTATACTAACAGTTTCTTGTTTTGCACTTCTTGCTTGTTGAACTCCCTCCCAGCTCCATGCTTTCCAACCAACTTTAATGTGCCAAAATTTAAATGCAATGTCAATCGCTATCTACTGCCCACCTCATTACTAATGTTTCTGTTCCTAATTCATCCACACCCTGTAACCCCTTGTATACTATTAGCTGTACTGCCTTGCTTGTACTATTAGCTTGTACTATTAGCTGTACTGCCTTGCTTGTGGTGATACTAATTAACAAAAAAATATATATAACGGTTTGATTAAAAAGAACCGTCAAGGTCAGTTGGTTTAATTTTTTTATATATATTTTTCCAATATTCTAGGAATTCTACCTGGTATGCAGACACCGTATTGGTTCTTGCAAATAACTGAGACAGACAAAAATACTTGAACAAGCAAAACAAACATGAATTTCATACAGTTTATATACAATTTTGATCCCTATACACAACTTAGAAAATTCGAACAAAAAACAAAAATTAAACAGACATTTTCAGTACTTTTTAATGAAACCTGTTTAGATAAATATTTGCCGCGTCAATATACCTTACAGACACACATATACTCACAGATATATATATATATATATATATATATATATATATATATATATATATATTTAAAGACATTTATATTATGTTTAACGTTCTTTTTATATTTTATCTATAAAAAGAACGTTAAACATAATATAAATGTCTTTAAATAAATTGTCGGACTATGTCCAATTCTAAAATATATATATATATATATATATATATATATATATATATATATATATATATATATAAAGAAATTGTGTAGACTCCTGATCATTCACATCTTGTAGAAAAATGACACATAAAAGAACACATGCATACACAGACACAGACACACATACACACACACACACACACACACACACACACACATATATATATATATATATATAATATATTATTAATATTATATATATATATATATAATATATTAAAATATTTTTTTTTTAAAATATGATTCCTTCGCTACATAAGAGTCCTCATGTTTCAAAAGCGAGAGCCAAGACCCCTAATATAATTTTTGAAATTATGTTGAGTTAAGGTGTCTGGTCACGCTTCCTCGTCAAGAGAGAATTTGGGAATTTATTTACCTAACGTGTTCTTTCCTATTTTTCTGCATACCTGCACATATATATATATATATATATATATATATATATATATATATATATATATATATATATACATACATACATATATATATATATATAGAGATATATATATATATGTATATATATGTGCAAAGAAACAATCACGCATAGAATCAATCAGCAATATTAATCTATATTTATATACATATATATATAAAAGGTTAATGGTCATTGTTGAATCAGACCAGGAAATAGTGATATTAAAAAGTGCTTAATACACATATTAAAAAAAATAAAATAAAAATAAAAAATAACATGTAGAGCTTTTAACTTAAACAATTAGGAGATCAGTTGAATCCACTACCTTGGTTAGTAGATTCAACTGCTCTCCTAATTTTTAAAGTATATATATATATATGTATATATATATATATATATATATATATATATATACTTTAAAAATTAGGAGAGCAGTTGAATCGCATATAATAATAATTATATAATATAATATGAATGCGATTATTATATAATAATTATTATATAATAATCGCATTCATATTGCTGATTGATTCCTGGTATGATTGACTCTTTGTAATGTAAATATATGCTGCCTATTTTATTATGTTCATAAAAAAAATTGATCCAGCAGTAAAGAATTCCTATGTTTATAAAAAACAATTGATCCAGCAGTAAAGAATTCCTGAGGAAAAAAAAACTACAAAGTAAGACATATCACTCTGTTACTTGAACTATCTACTTAGTTCATATCATATTAACTGAAAAACACTTATAAATGAAAATACGTGGATTTACCAAATTACAAAATACATAAAAAATTCTCACTTTAAATATTTAAAATTTAGCGTTGCCATTTGCACGCTCCAACACCATATAACCGTTAACAAATAGCTCATACTTAAAAACATCTTTTGGTCGGATAAACACATATAAATCGTCTCCCAGTTTTGATTCTGATGGATAATAAAGTTTGATGATGATTGTGCAAAGCATTCGAAAGTACTAGCAGAAATAAAAAAAATACACCATATCCATTTTATTTATTTATGAGGATCTCATCATTCAGAGGATTATCAGTAGTGGAATGCTTATGTTTATGTCTACTAGCGAAGTGATTTCGCCAATAATCGCATTGATATTGCTGATTGATTCAAGGTATGATTGACTCTTTGTAATGTATATATATATATATATATATATATTTTACAAACAATTTCTGTCTAAATTTCTGGAATGACTAATTTTGCACTCTTTATATCCAGACTATTGTGATGACAACAACATGCGTAAGAATAATAATGCACATATAAACAATTTAAATAATATATTCAAACAAGTTTTTTAAAAACAAACCAAATGTTATGCCAGTTATATCTAATATGATTTTCTTTGATTACTATCTGTATCTTTGTATTGAAGCTGTAAAGGAACTGTCCACAGTTCCTTTACAGAGCCTATGACATTCAACTTGCTTCTGTCTTTATGTAGAACAAAAGAAATTAAATGAAATTCAAAGTGTCTGGTTTGCATACATCCTCGGTATGATTTTGAAAATTCCTATTTGTCTGTTTGTATTTACCCATACACATTTTGAAATGTTTCCAGCTTCTTTCAAGTCTCTCGTTTCATGTGACTATGATGTAGTTTGGATTTTGAAAACTTATACTGTCCATTTCCGAATCATAGGTGATTTTGTTAGCTGCTGGTTGTTTCAACTTAATACGGATAGCTTCTAAAATCTACAATTTATTTTGCTCAATACTCTAATTCTATTCAAGTTGCTCTCTCTCATATAACTGTAATATTATTAGAATTTATATGTTCCTGCATCATATGCTATCAATTTGCACTTTGTTCTGCATTACTACATGTCAGTCTATCCAAAAGTGTTGTGGTTATGTATCCTATATAAGATGTTTTTTTCTTATTTCCAGAAATGCAATCTGATAGAACAAGTGGATTTGTAAACAACATTGGTTTTATTGAAAGGATTTGATTTCACTGTGGTTTTATTACTAAGAGCTTTGAACATTTTGCAATAGATAATAGATGTTTATGTCTATATCTAGGCTTTATGTATCTGTGGATTATATGTTTTTTATTTCATTTTCTTTGTAGTTTGAGTGAAGCTGATTACAATAAAATAAATTGATTGTGTTATGCTTTCTCTGTTCAGCAGTTTTGTTGGAGTTGCTGTTCTGCCTTCAAACTTTGTTTGTCTGACAAAATAAATTGGAAAACCATTATTGATGTATTTTGTTTAATGTTACTTAGTTCTTTGTGAAAAAATTGTTTTAGAGAAGGAAATTAATTCAGCTCTATTAATTAAATATTTTTGTATAATGGCTATTTACTTTTCAAGAAGACAGGAGAGAGTGTTGGTTGGCTGGTTGGTTGGCTGGTTGGCTGGTTGGTTGATTTTGTTTAGTAGCATATCAACCTCTCTGAGTTATTAAATTCTGAAATCTAAATATTTTGGATACAATTGCATGCCTTCAGCTACTATATATATTGTTGGTCATTTTACTATAAATAGGTATTATTTCTAATTCTTTTTGTAGAAAAATCGATTGCTGGTATTTTTATACTTTCATAGTGTTTCCCTTTTGTTTGAGGGTTCACTGTTTGTCCATAGCTGAGACCCTAACAGATGCTACCACCCCAGGTCAGGGAGAATCTGGAAACAAGAGCAATGAAGAGGTTGTTCCACGCTCCTCAAAACCCCAATCAGAAGCTTTGCTGCCAGATGAGAGTATTAGAAAGTTTTTCTCTATCCAGATGTAGTAAAATTATGATTATTCGGTCCAATGAGGACATCTAGGATGTTGGTATATGTTTTGAAATTACAATTCAACAGTATTTACATTAGTCGGACTATTGTCCTCATCTTTGTCGCCATTTTTGTCACAACGTTTCGGCCGTTGTACGCTCCGGCCTTCTTCAGGTGGTTGGAATTTCGAACCGAACCCTTTATTTCGATCACTGGGGTAGACTAAACTTGGTTAAAAGTGACTTAAAACTTTTAGCATCCTATCCCTCTCACTCTCTATTTATATATATACCGGGTATTGAACTCACACTCTTTGGGTCTGTCACTGGATCTAACCAACGCCTTTATCCACTGTGCCATGTGTCCTTGAGGACATCTGGGTATGAATTTCTGAGTATTATAAACCTAATTTTTCAGCAACCATTTTTAATACCCGGTTCAGGCAGTGGAGAACTTTCAGAGGGAAAATTAGCAGGAGATAACTGATAACTGACATCCATCAAACATGGCTCGCGGAACTAGAACAGTCTACCCCAGTGATCGAAATAAAGGGTTCGGTTCGAAATTCCAACCACCTGAAGAAGGCCGGAGCGTACAACGGCCAAAACGTTGTGACAAAAATGGCGACAAAGATGAGGACAATAGTCCGACTAATGTAAATACTGTACATAATACCTCATCTCAGAAATATAGACAGACAATTACATTCAAATATTATTGTTTTTAATATCATTTTTATTTAAAATGAAAATGCTGATATAGTTATTACATTGAATATCTTATTTTCTATGTCAACCATGAAAAAAGAATGAAGAAGTGGAAGAAGACATAATAATACCATTTTTCTGTATATATGTTGCCAAAATGTCCGTAAAGTGGAACTTGTGTA
>OZ038504.1:34641423-34751423 GCA_964036315.1 Acanthosepion esculentum | reverse complement strand
CTTCCAGTTTATGGATAAAATGAATTGATAAGTTACAAGAATGCAGGGCAAGGAGAGTAAATATGATCATATATAAACTTGGAATTTTACAAGGCAATTGCAATAAATTTTCACAAATTTATATACAGAATCCCTGCTGATATATACATAGAACTAATGATTATTGTGATATAGACAAAGGGTGTTGTGATGTCAGTGAAACCTGCTTTTTTTATATAGGATGCAAGCACTTAAGCTATAAATGGTTTTATTTATTTTTGTGAAGGAACATACTTGACCACTTGGAGAATATTTCTCTGTAAATAAAAAACATAAAACGTCCTACATAGGATATACAACAAACACTCTCTCATGAAGACTCACCTGCTACCTATTGGACCAGAGTGCCACCAGACAATGCATTAATAAGCAGTATAAGAATCATAGTAATATTAGACAGCTACTCACAAGCAATACCAAAATACTAGTAAAATCAAAGAGTAAAATCAGACATGATCCTCAAATACAGATACAACAAAAACAACCATCCATAAACAAAAACAATTATAACTTAAGAGCTCACCTCAAATGTATATGAAAAACCAGTCTGTTGTCTTTAATAATATACATATATATATATATATATATATATTACACTAGAAAATGTAAGTTACTACTACAAAATTGTACATTTTGTTTCAACATTTAATAATTGTCTCATCAGGTAGTTAACAATCATGGTAATAAACGAAATATTTATTGCTCTACTCTTGTATTGAGCCCTGTTTTACATGAATGTTTTGAATGCTGGAATTTTATTCTTCATTCTTTTACATTTGTATACATATATATATATATATATATATATATATATATATATATATATATATATATATATATATATATATATATGTGTGTATATACTAGCAGCATGGCCCAGTGTTGGCCGTGATTGATTCAAAAATTGTATGACTCGTACAGCAATCACTATCATTTGACTTAAAATATTTTTGCCCTTCCTTGCCTTTAAAGGAGTGCCCTTTGCCGTGCTGATGTTGCTACATGCCTTACTTCTTGCCTATCTCACACTGCAAATTTTTTCTAAGCTCTATACTAAACATTAAATCTGTTACGAAAAAAGAACTAAACAAAATGCACACAAAACGATCAGCTTTAAAAAAGGACTCGTAACTGGAAAAACCGAATGAAAAAAGAATGTTAACAACAAATACTTTTTCATACCCAACCCAGTTCTGCGGAATCAGAATCAATGTTGAGTTTAAGCAAGCGAATGAGCCAATTGGAGTAAAGTGCCATGCAGATTTAAATTTTTCCCACTTGTAACGAATGCAGCTATCGATTTTTTTGCATGCTAGCATGCTAGTTAACATTCGTGTCAGTCAGCTGTTGGCTCTCACGCTGGCCAATAGAATCTTCCTGCCTATTCGTGGCAGCCAGCTATAGGCTCTCACTCTGGCCAGTAGAAAATGGTTGCAAACTACATGAAAACTGGCTTAGAAGCATGAAAAAATCGATTATTTCCACTATCGATGGGAGTTGGGAAATGCAATGTTGGTCTTGGCCTTTATACTAACTTGGAGCATGTGCATGTAATTTTTGCATTCGTTACACACACACACACGCATCCTGACTTTTATATATATATATATATATATATATATATATATATATATATGGAGATAGAAAACTAACACTGATAAGAATTTACGGGTGCAGGACAACTCAACACTGCTGACTGAACATGCGACAACTCAGGACCGAGACAACTCAGCACCAGAAAAACATAACTTTTTTATAACCAAATAAAAGTAATTTATTAAGGATTAGAACCTTAATTAGTGAATACTTTCTTTAAATGGGGCTTTTGAAAAGCCATTATGCAAAATATGAACCAGTTTTTGCTTTTAATTATTTTTAATGAAGTAAATTTTAAAGAAATTTATTTTTATAAAATAAATTGACATATAAGAAATAAATCAATAAAACACACATGTTTTTAATTATTTTTGAATAAATTAAATTGAAAAAAGCTAAGCAAAATGAAGCAGTGCTTTGTTTTGAATTATTTTTTTAAAAAGTAAATCATAATGTAATTTAATTTTGAATAAAGTAAATCAACATTCTAAAATATTTTTATCAAAAATAATTTAATAATTTACAAGTTACCTTATTAGAAATAATTTAAAAGAAAAAAACTGCTTCCTATTTTACATAAAATTTTATTCCGTTATAAAAAAGTTATGTTTTGCGGATGCTGCGTTGTGTCGGTCATGAGTTGTCCTGGTTTTGAGTTGGCAGTGTTGATTTGTCCATTCCCAAGAATTTAGATCCAAAGATAAACCTATATGTATCTATTTAGTTACTCATAAATATAAACACAAACAAATATGCCTATTTCCAACTTACATGATGCCTAAATATACCATGCACACTTATTTATATATATATATATATATATATATATATATGTGTGTGTGTGTGTCTTTCAGCACAGATACATACATAAAATGTACATATTTCAGTTTAGTATTAAAGACAGTTGCATCTCAAGTAACATCTGGCTGTGCAATAAACATCTCAATGTCTGTGTTCATGCTTTTTACTCTTGTTTTATTGGCTTGCCTGTAGGTTGCTTGGTTCACCCGCTGATTGTGTCAGTGCCTATTCAGATCAGAATTTCTCTTAACAGAGTAATTATCCAAAATTCTTGAACAACTCTTGCCTTGTTTTTTTTTGTTTTTTTTTGCCTTATTGATAATCTTTGAACTATATTATTAAAAAAGATATTAACATATGGCACCAGATGTGTGAATATTCTACTGAAATTTCAGTATCCGTCATGAAACGTATTATTTATGTCTGCGCAAGTGTTCATCGATAAGTCTGCAATCTAATGATGAAGAAAGCATATTTTTACACAACTAATATTTATTTTTCAATATAATCTTCTTTGTCCATGCATTTAATTTGGTTGTAAATATATAGGTACATCAATAAGTTTGTAGCCTAATGATGAAAACAGCATTCATTTTATACAATAAATATTTATTTTTCAACATAATCTCCTTCCTTTTCAATGCACTTAATTCAGTTGTGAATATATGGGTACATCAATAAGTCTGTAGCCTAATGATGGATTCAGTTATTATATAATAAATATGTATTATTCATCATAATTTCCTTGTCAGTGCACTTAATTCATTTGGTAATATTAATCATTATGCACTGAAGATTTCAGATAAGATCAAAAACTATGTGTCAAATTATGGACTTACAGATCCAGCCCTCTCAAGCCAGGAATTATTAAAGGAAATTTGATTAAAAGCAAGTCCAGATTTTTTTAGGATGTTTTGAATTTATTTTCAGTTATTTCCTGCATGTTTGTAATTTTTTATTCGTCATTTTAGGAGACTATCTTATAAAAGCAATGCAAAAGTCAATAGTTTTTATGATGAAAAAGTTCATCATTTCTGGCTGCAACTTTTAAGACCCGAATGGCATGAACTGTCATCGAATTTGCTAATTGAAAAAGTGCAGTTTGAGGGATTTTTTTTCGTGCATCCCTGATAGTCAACTTCTGTGGCAGGGTGACCATGCGTAAACATAATCATATATTATTTAGAAATCCCAACAAGAAAAACACAGCAATTCTATCTTTGTCCTGGCAGTCTGGATCCGTGGCCAAAATGATAGAGGCACTCTTTGGCTTAATAAATGGTTTCCGCTGACATAAAAAAAAGGGATGCAGTTTCAATCCCTTTCAGAGACACAATTTTTCTTTATTTACTTGATTCAGTCTGGTTGTTAAGAATTTCACCGTTTAACAAAATAAAATCAAGGACAGAAACTCAAACACATTTACCCACTAAAAATAATTTTTATAGTAATAAGAAATACATATAAATACATATGGGGAAGTGCTGATAGGTTTTCAACCTAAAACTTCTCGAAACATCAATATTTCAATGACCAACATCAGAAATTTGGGGGCAGTAGGGGGCATGATAAAGAAACTTGAGAAACTCTCACATTTGTTGAGGGTGAATATATAGAAGAGTACATAAATCTCATGGCTTGAGTTTGTTCAGCATCTCCTAATACACACACACACACAAACACATACATACATGTGAAGCTGATGAAACAAAGTGGAAAATATTTATTGAAGATGTGTTTTGTGAGAGAAAGTGTAAGTTCTCAACTTGAAAATAAAAGAAAGACAATAGTGTGTATGTGAGGAAAAATATCTTGGAATCTCTGAGGATAAGTGGGTATCATAAATCAAATTAATTACCTTAGCTTATCACCTCCAGAGTTGGGCTTGAAGAGATCCCAAGACATTTTTCATCTTGCAAAACACATCTTTGATAAAAAACTTTCCAATTTATCTCATCATCTTCACTTTACCTTTGTTCCAGTTATAATTATACATCCTACAAACAAACCGATACACACACACACACACACATATATTTCGGCAGCAATCCCTCTTTTATACAAGTTTCATTAAATGGAATATATATATATATATATATATATATATTATAGTAAAAAAAGAAAGAACAGTAAGATATAGAATCTGGTGTTCTTATTGATATTTTTATTTTCATAAAACAGTGCTCAATGTAAATTTACAGAGCATAAATATTATAAATTAACTGATTTAAAAATATGGTTTCATCACTACACAGGAATCACCATGTTTCAAAAACAGAAACTAAAAACTTCAAATTCAATTATATAATTAAATCAAAAGCATTAGTTCTGTTTCACCTTCAAGCGAATTTTGGAATATCTTTTCAAAATAAGTTATTCCAAAATCCACTTGAAGATGAATCAGAACTCTGTCAAATTTATGACTTCAACATTCATTACTAACCTTTGTGTGATTATTCTATTCAGCAACCTTCCTTAGGTTACAACAGTAAGATATAAAAATTGTCTAGCATGACACAGTTAACTAACTTTTCTCGCAGCAGACCTTAGGACAAGAAGAACACATATAAGACATGCCAGCAGTGCATAGAAGCAGTAGAGTCAACTGTTAGATGTGAGTCAAGTGAATTCCACAATGAGTTTCCAACTGCAGGATATCTCCCAACCACCCCACGTGGTCAGATGTGGCACAAGGCCAAATTTAATGTGAGGCATATAAGCCTGTAGGCTCGGCCAAAAATTCCTCATAGACCCTGTACAAAAAAGGGGACAGGTAGTTGTTTCCCAAGAAAAGACCCTGCCCTTTGACATAGCTTCGTCTGTGGATCCTCTCTGCCCAGAGACAGAGAGTTTGACCAGCACTGCTGGAGATGAATCTCCAACTGCACACTACTACTACCGTATTTATGTGAATGGAGACACACCCATTATCATACCTAGATATGATACAACACATACATACCTAGGTATGATACAACACATACATACCTAGGTATGATACAACACATACATACCTATAAGTGCTGGTGTTCCTGCTATATATTTAGAGATTCTTGACAAAATCCAAAGAAGAATCTGCAATGTTATTCATCTTGAGATCTCAGCTTTAGTCACTTTGTATATATACAGTGATACTTTGATCTAATGAATGCCACATTTTTTGAAAGTGAAAGTATCTAACTTCTTGAGAGTGCCACTGTTGAATCTTATCAAAATATAAACAAGGCTTAGTTGGTGGCGTTACTCTTTTCTGCTGTGAGCATGGACAAGGTCTTAATCAACAGGTGCTAGCTGTCACATCTTCCATTGTGTGCATGCATGGGGCATGCATGTGTGTGTATGCACATGTAAATCAAACTGGCCTCCAAAATTGTTTTGAGCCTTGAGAATAAGTAAGCATCTATTTTTATATTGGTAATAGGATTCAAAATCTAATTTCACTTAGCGGTGCGAACATTCAAAGTTTTCATTGGTTAGAAAATAATTTCACACTGGCTTGTGAAAATCTTTTTCTAATTTGCTATTATTATTATTATTATTATTATTATTATTATTTCCTAAATGGTCCAAAAATAATACATGGTAGGTTTACCACTATGTTCGCAATTATTTTGGCAGTATTTGTTCTAGAGATAATTGTTTATCCAAAAAACCTTCTGATGGGATTTTATTGGTTGACAAATATATATAGGATTTAATTACTATACATCCTTGAAAAGAAAATATATTCCAAGGCTGAATATTAATAGAAGAACCTCACCTTCACTTAAAAATTGTTTCATAATTATTTTTTAAGTGTATTTATCCTTAAATACAATAATAGTTCAGTCCTTAAAAATGTGAGATCTGTATGGACTTTTAAGAGATGGCTGCCATCAAAAGCTTTTTAAATCGATAAAACGTCTGTTTTATTTCTAAATACAGCCATTACCCATGTCATCATGTTATGTTTAATATTGTTCACTGTAGACAATTTATGATATCTCACTGACAATTATCATCCTTGGGAAAATAGATTTTGAAATCCAGATGAAGAAAATCATATAGGCTGATGTCAGAGGATAAGTTTTTTTTTGTGTGTGTAATTTACTATCTGGCGTAAACAGATTTGTGTCCTGGGTAAGATTATAAACTAAAGACTATAGTAAGGCCTTTGATCAGAACGTTGTGAGGAGTGTAGAACCACCTCTTAATTGATGATGTTCCCAGGTCCACCCTGATGCAGGGTGGTAGCACCTGTCAGGGTCCAAGCTATGGGAAAATAGTTACCGCCCACCAAAAGGGGTCAAAACACTATGAAAGTATAAAAATAGGTTTGAAAAAAATATTACCAGCAATACATTTTTGAAAATAATATTACCAACAATATATTTTTGAAAAAAAATATTATCAACAATAAAAATCTTGTTGGCATTAAATAATCCATTGAGGTTGATGTGCTGTAAAACAAAACAAATGAAACAGACCAAACCTAAACAGATTTCAATTTTTAAATCCCTGCAGTCCTGACTGAATTGTTTAATGATCTGAATATGCAAAACATTAAAATGATATATCTCAAAAACCATTGAAAATCAAGTGTTACAAGTTGGGTTTATATTTAAGTAAATTGAACTCTCGACATGGTGTTAAAAGTTTATCTTGCTAATTCAATTATGACTGAATAGTGAGCTCCAAGCCGCACTAGGTGCTCCATACATTTGGCCTTGTACCACATTTAAGCAATGCTTAGAAAATCATTTAGAATACTTTGACATGGTCTAATGGCTAGCAAACTTGTCTCATTAAATCAGTTATGACTGAATAGTGAGTTCGATCATCACTCAGTGCTCTATACTTTTGGCCTTGTGCAACATCTAAACTACACTTAGAAAATAATTCAGCACACTTTGACCTAGTGTAATGGTTAGCAAGGTTATCTTGCTAGATTAATTATGACTGAATATTGTGTTTGATCCTCACTGGGTGCTCCATAGTTTCGACCTTGTGCCACATCTAAGCTATGTTTAGAAAATCACTATATGAAGTAAATTGATTTCTCTTTCAAATGATACCAAATTTAGCCTCCTTGGTACTACTGGTTATCAGATATGGTTTTGCAAATTGATAGCAAAATTGTAGATTTCCAAAGCATTGTAAAATTCTAGCATTTTCTACTTGATCACATGTTTATGCTGTAAGTATCTGTCTATATTTCTGAGATGAGGTATTATGTACACTATTTACATTATTCGGACTATTGTCCTCATCTTTGTTGCCATATTTATTACAACATTTCGGCCGTTGTATGCTCTGGCCTTCTTCAGGTGGTTAGAATGTCTAACTGAACCCTTTATTTTGCTCGCTGGAGTAGACTGTTCTAGTTCCACGTGCTGTGTCTAATGGATGTCAGTTATCAGTTATCTCCTGTTAATTCCCCTCTGCAAGTTCTCCACTGCCTTCACTGGTATTGAACTCACACTCTTTGTGTACTGTCACTGGATCTAAGTAATGCCTTTATCCACTGTGCCATGTGTCCTTGATTGCTGCCTGGGTTGTAAGCAGATGAAAACTGACAGGCACATTTTGGTGATTCCAGATCTTAAAGGGTTAATATAAAGTTTAAATGAGGATAGATATTGAACCAAAATACTTACTGAATAGTGGACTACACATTGATAAATGGAATTTTTATGGAGTCTATAAAGACTTCAAATACATAAGATACCACACCCATTATCAGTGTCACTATAGAAAATGTAGAGCAAGGGACATATTTTTGAGATTCAACCCATTCTACCCATTCCTAGTTCAAGAGTAAGTTTGGCCTGTGCACAGTCCTGAGAACTACAATCATTCACTATACTGGATGGAATTGTGACAATCAAATGCCAGTTGTCTTGAGTGAAACTTGAAAGGGAACTAGCTACTCGATGGTCATGATAGATAATGAACGATATCTGACTCAAAATTGCCCTCCTTATGAAAAGATTTAGGAATTCATGTGCTGTGAAGTAAATCAGCTGCCACGGTAGAAGTCTATTTTGAGGATTTATTAATATCTACTTTAATTAAGGATAGACATTGAGTCAGAGTATTAATGTATCATAGTGTCCACTTCAGTAAATTGAATTTTAGGAACCCTATAATGACTTGTAGTGAGTCCCTATAAAAATAATATATATAAATGGAAATAAAAAGAATTTAAATGAAAATAAGGTATTTGAGCTTTCTTATCTCTTTCTCTCTCTCACTTTCTCTCTCTCTCACTTTCTCTCTCTCTCTCTCTCTCTAAACTTCTCTTTCTATACTTCTCCCAACTAACAAGAAGGCAACCCTCAAATAAAAAGAGGAAGAACAAGAAAAGACTGAAACTGGTTGAAAAATTCTGGCAGTTTGTAGGAACAGCGCATACTAATTTATGACTGAAAACTAACAAAAATCATGGAGGCTCCACGCATAACTTCCGTTATAAAAAGAAAGGAAAGTAAATTTGGAAAATAAAATATTTTTAGCCAATCAAAAAAATTAACACAAAGAGATTTTTGATATTAGCTGAAACCAAAGTTACCACCAGATTCTCGGAGCCTGGTCAAAATGATATAAGCTGACACCTCTGAATGCGAAGCAGGGAGGCCGGCAGGAGAGGACAAAATAAAAGACACTATCATGGAGAAACCAGCAATGCGTGAGGCAGTATTTAAGAGGTCATCTGCTTAGAGCCAATAAAAACACTAGATTGACACTGACCTATTTCTAATATTACTACTACCCCTAGCATGGTCTGACTTCAAAAATACCACTTCCAAATTTCCTTGAAGCTGCTACAAATATCTGCCTTACAGATGAACATTTTTGGTGATACCAAATATCAAAGGACTCACTGTAAAGAAAATAAATAAAGATATATTATTTATTATATAACTTTTACTACAGTTCACTTTATTCTTGAAGTTCTGGGAATATATAAATACCAAGAATACATACAACTTCCACAGACTACAAAAACAGAACAAATTATTAGAACTATTTTTAAATAGTCTTCAATAAAAGCTGCCTTGAGTGTAAAGACTGATGATAAAAACCTAAAAATTGAATTGCACAAATATTTCTTAACAAAATTTTTATTCCAAGAATAAAGGAACTTCTTTGAAGTGACTGTAAATCAGTGGTGAATTTAAAATGTTTTAAAAAAGGTACAGTCTAAATATTCTTCTTGATTGCGAGTAGAGGTGATATAATGAATAGCAGGTCAAAGTTCAAAATCCAGTTGGGCTCGTTATATTTTTTTTATGTGGAAATACTCTTGGGAAAGCTATCAATCTATCTTCTCCTTCAGCTATGGATTAATAGTAGGACTCGTGTCTAGAAAACCATAGTTATTAAAAGAAAATTGTTAATTCTATATTCAGTCACAAAATAAAGAAAGAATTATTCTTTCAATCAAAAATATGTTTTGGCTTTAAATAACCCAAAAAAGGTTGGTAATCTGTAAAAAAAAAAAAAAAAAAAAAAAAAAAAAAAATCAATCAATCCTGAAATTAAAAAACAGAGGTTGGAAAGTAATGAGATGTTTTCTTTGATAACCATCAGGCTTTAGGTGAAGAAATCCAAAACAGAATTTTGTTTTTTTCTTGAACTCAGCCTGAAATTTTGCTCATATTTGTTTCATGCAGCAGCAGCAGCAGCAGCAAGGAATGAAAATTTTGATTACCTCTGGGTTATAGTCTTATCTTTAAAAGAACAACCCACACAACAATACAAAATAGAGACCTTTTCAAAGATAGCAGTAACAATAGAAAATAAAAGAATTGAAATCACACAAGTAAAAGTGATAAAACTGAATCATAAAACAATGGGGCATATATTTATCTAAAGATTAGATATGCAAAGGTAGATAGTCGGCTTTACAAAGGTAAAAATTGAAACATAAAAGATTTATATGTGCACATGCCATATAGACAAAGGTTAATCTGTATATGATTTGCATATATATAATTTGCATGCATTCTATGTCTACTTTATCGCTTGTATTTGTTGATATATTCTATAAATACATGAGTTTTCCTCATTATGACAAGCAAGAATTAAGGGATAGGATTGGAAATTCTTCAGTTGCATCTTTGAAGTGTAGGAATCATAATAAAGCATACACTGTTATGCCAGCTGCTAAAAAAGTCGGTTCACTGTTTGGTGCTAGACAATTTTTCTTTCCAGAATCTATCTTACCTATCTATGTCTACAATTCATCCATGCTTAAAATATTGTTGCAACATATGGTCCAGTGCCCCTGCTATTTACCTTGAGATCCTTGATAAAATCCAAAGAGGAATCTGCAATATTATTGGTCCTGACCTGGTGGCTCGGCTTCAGTCACTTTCCCACTGCCATAATGTTGCCCCTCTCTCCCTTTTCTATAAATACTTCCGTGGTAATTGTTTGGATGAGCTCTTCGCTATGGTGCTGTGATGAACAGTCCTGCAGAAGCAAGTGAGCCAGAGTGGCTTGCATCTGGTGCATAGGAAAATAAGGGTCTTAACTTAATGTGCGGCACATGACATCGGCAAGTTTTCTCGATGAAAATAGTATTACTCTCCCGTCTGGCAATTCCAGCAGTATGTGCAGTAACGAGGGTTTTTGTACAGTTTGGCATGCTTCCACCTATAGTAAGTCGAGTGCTGACTGGTCAAACTGGAGAAGGCTGTTTACCTGGGTAACTGAGAATAAAAGCATAGAATGCTGATTGGTTGGTCGACTGTGGTGTTGGCCTGATAAAAGATGGCTGAAGCAGTGAACAGGGGAGAAAAGACGAATTTACGTTTTGAAGTGTTCAGAAAAAAAGAATGGTGGATTGAACCAACGGTATCTTGATTTTTACAAGTGATGTTGTACTAATAGAGACTCATTTAAACTACAGGTACCTAGACGTTTTTATTTTAAGCGCAGTACTAAACTGGCATCTCATCAATTTACCGTTGAGCTAGCTAAATGTAACCATAAATTCTATTCTAAGATTTTCTTTTCTCACACTTCTCGCTTGTAGAACTCCCTTTCAACTCTGTGCTTTCCAGCCAACTTTAATCTGCAAAAATTTAAATACAATGTCAGTTGCTATCTACTGGTTACTCTTTTCTCTTTCCACTCATTATTAATGTTTCTGTTTGTAATTCTTCCACACCCCTTGAGTCTTAGTGGCTTTACTGCCTTGCATGGGGTGATACCGATTAAAAAAGTTATATATTGGAAAAGCAAAAGATACTTTCCAAAAACTAAGTAAAGTAGTAAAAACAGGAAAGCAAAAGAAGAGAATGCTGAACTGGGATGTAATATCAATGCCAGACAATAATCTCACCATAGATGAAGAAGAAACTTCGAGCAATAGAAATATGGTTCTATAGAAGGACACAGAGAATACCATTTTATCTCTTTTTTAATTATTTCGCCCCAAGCAAGGCAATAAAGCCACTAAGATGCAAGGGTTTTCTGAATGTGAAAGAATATGTGTTATGGTCCAATATGCTCGTTGCCACTGTTATGGTCCAAGGTTAGGACGAAGTAAGAACAACACGAACACAAGAGTAGAAATAACAAAGATATATTACACAGAATAATAATACAAGATGTTGAAAGGTGTTAGTATGACTGCCAGTCGGGTTTGGAGTGAACTACTATTGGCTCGACTCGTTCATGTCTCTCTTGAGAGGCGCAGTATTTATAGTGTCAGGAAGAGTTCATTCTGTCGTTATAGGTAAGATCCCATAGCAATATGAGAAAAAGAAAACGTTATTAATGAGGGAGAAATCAATAAAAGTACAGGTGCTGAGGAGACAGTAGATAACAATTGACACTGCATTTAAAATTTTGAAAATCAAAGTTAATTGGAAAACGAAAAGTTCTCTTCTGGTTTCTTGCTTCCCTGCTACCAACGACCTTCAATAATTTAAATGCAACATCAGTTGCCATCTTCTGGATCCTGTTCTCTTATTGTCCTTTCGCCCCATCAATATTTTATTTTCTTTCAATCTCAGTAACCCCTTGCATCTTAGTTGCTTTATTGCCTTGCTTAGGGGGAAATGATTAAAAGGAAACACACAGATAAGATCCAGAGACAGATAGGCAACATGATTGGCCCTGATCTGTCATCTCATCTGCAGTCGCTCTCTCACAGACGCAATGTTGCCTCACTCTGCCTTTTTTACAAGTACTTTCACGGTAATTGCTCCGAGGAGCTGCTTTCACTTGTCCCTAGGCCTCGTGAATTTAAACGTCCCACGAGGCTGGCATCCCGCTCCCACCCTTACACCGTGGAAACTGTTAGATGTAGACATCCCTTCTACTCCAATAGCTTCATGTCTTGCACATCTCGCCTGTGGAACTCCCTTCCCTATTACTGTTTCCCTGACAAATACAATCTCCAACGGTTTAAGTGTAGCGTAAATCGACATCTCCAGTTGCCTTGATCTATCCACTTCCCTTTGCCACATCCTTTCATTTTTCATTCCTATCTGCTCTCGCTCCAAATCTTCTGTAACGCCCTTGCCTTGATCGATCCACTGTCTTTCTCTTTCTCCACATCCTCTCCTTTACCACTCCTATCTGCTCTTCCTCCAACCCTTCTATAACCCCTTGCGTGATAGTAGCCTCCAGACTTGCTTGGGGTCATATGCTTAAAAAAAAAAAAAAGTTCATCTGAAGTCATTATGCAAATCACATGAACCTCAATAATTCAAATTTGCCTTGAACAATTTTTTGTCAAATTTTAAACAATTAATTTAAACATCAAAATAAAGCAGGAGTTAAATTGTCAAGTAGTTTCAACAAGTTTTATTACATTTATTGGATTTATTATAAAAACTGCTGTCTGGAGATATGCAAGACCAGAAAATCATTTTTAATTGAATAAGGTAATAAAATCAACAACTGATCAACACCTATAAAAGAAACAAATAACAAACATATATGATAAATCTTTGAAGCATTTACATCTTAATATAGTGATCCTTCTCAAAAACAGTCAGGAATCTATATTTTGTTAAATTATTTACTTCAGTAGGTTCAATTTCTGACATGGTAGTTTTAACTGGTTCCCATGGGCCAACTTTGCTGTCATATTGTTTGATATCTTCAAATAATTTCATCTTCACAAATGACCATAGATTTTCAAACAGATTCAGATCGAGATTTGATGGTAGACATTTTTATATTTTCTCTCCTGTAAACATTTTACACTCAAAAGATTAATGAATAAATTTAGACACAGGATTGTCATGCATAAATATGCACTTCACTTTGAAACTGCAAGGCTGTGACTTGTACCATTCAAAGAAAGTCTTGTCCATGAAATCACAACTGTTCACTCCCTCACTGACTTTGAATGGATCAATAATGGTTTGGTTGGTAATTCCAGCCCATTATTATTTCTGCCTCCTTGCTGCTTTATTTTAGCCACAGGCGCATCTACATTGGATAAAATCCATCCTTTAGCACATCCATCATGTCAGCCAAGATTCATCCATAAAAATTATTTTAGAAAAGTCAATTTTTATGTATTTCTTAGTCTAATTTTGATGCTTTAAAATATTTGCTCTACTGAGAAGAGTTTGCTTAGGAGATTTCTTGAAAATTTCTAATTTGCGATGTATTCTACACCTTTTGTCCTTTTTGGCTCTTTCAATTCCTGCCCGTTCAAAGATTTGAGCACTGGTCAAAAGTGGTTGTTTCACTGTATTTCACTGTAGTTACGTTCCCTTTGCAGAGACAAGTCATTAAAGTCTTTTCCTTTGCTTTTAGTTCTCAACTTATTTTGATTTCATTAGACCTTTTTATCATTTGGTGATCTCTGTGAAGCTAATTTGATATCTCCAATATGGACATTCCCTCACTCATTAAATTTGTTATTGTCTGTTTTTCCTCATTTTTTAGATCCTTTCAATTACCCATTTTTCAATTTATATTATGAAAAAATAATTTTTATTCTATTTCAGATGCCTAATAAACTAATATTAGTTTAATCGGCATAATAACTTCAGACTGGGTTTTTTTTATGATAAATCGAATAACTTTAATAAAACATGTTGGAACTACCTAAAAATTTAACTTGAGCTTTGTTTTGATGTCTAAATTAAACATTTAAAATTTGAAAAGAATTGTTCAAAGCAAATTCAAGTTATTGAGGTTCATATGATTTACCTAATAACTTCAGACGTACTGTATATCTATCTATCTATATATATATATATATATATATATGTGTGGTAAATTGGTGACGTTTTTTCTGTAGCTTTCTTTTTCATAGTGGCTGTTCTTTGTGTTTACGTGTTGGGTAATGGCACCCAGACTGAGTTCCAGATAGTTATTAGTTATTACTACTTAAAAGTGTCTTGAAAGGCAACAATGACAGTTTTACTAAAGATAGTTCCAAAAACACTGATCACAGTTTCTCTATTCTGGCTGATAATGATGCCTTTCGAAAGAAAAGTTAATCAGCTCAGTATTCTAGACTGAAAGAAGAAATGTGTATATATATATATATATATATATATATATATATATATATATATGAACACACATATATGTGTGTTTGTGTTTCTATCAGTACCTTTGTGTGTATCTATGATTCTGTCTGTACATATGTGTGTTGCACATGTAAGTAAGTATGATTCTATCTGTATGTGTGTGTATGTGTGATTCTATCTGTACATGTGTGTGTAAGTATGCATGGCTCTATCTGTATGTGTGTGTGTGTATGTAAGTATACATGATTCTATCTGTAAGTTTGTGTGTGTATGTAAGTATGCATGATTCTATCTATACATGTGGCTATGTGTATGTAAGTATATATGATTCTATCTGTAGATGTGTGTGTAAGTATGTAAAATTCTATCTGTAAATATGAATGTGTATATGTAATTGTGTATAATTCTTTCTGTATGTATACATGTGAGTATGTATGATTCTGTATGTATGTGCATGTAAGTATGTATGATTCTGTATGCGAGTGTAAGTAAGTATGTTTCATCATTTCTGTATGTATGTGAGTGTGTATGTAGGTATGATTCTATCTGTACATGTCTGTGTGTGTATATGTATGTACAATTCTATCTTTCTGTATGTATGTGTGCATATGTATATATGTATGATTCTAACTGTACATGCATGTATATGTAGGTGTGTATGATTCTCTCTGTACATGTGTATGTGTGTATATAAGTATGTATGGTTCTAATTGTACATGTGTGTGTATATGCAGGCGTGTGTGATTCTATATGCATACATGTGTATGTGTGTTATCTTCTCTCGCTACTAGTTATTTGATTTTATCCTTAAAAGTTCTGGAATCATTTTTGCCAATACCTACTCTTGGCCTTGCAGCAGATGTTTTTTTAAAGGCTTCATTTGAAATCGGTTGGAAGTATCTTTGTCTTGCCAACTAAGTCTGTCTGTATCAATATTTAATGTTGTCTTCAAAGTATCAAAACCTTTGTGAACACAGATTAATGTTCAACTCTAGAGACTAGACATTTCTTCTCTATTGTTCTTTTTAGCGTTACATATCAAATGAGCTTAGTCTGCAATCAACTCTTGCTAGCTTGTCAGAAATTTCAAAAGTTAGTGTCAATATAACTTTATCAAATTAGCATTTGAATTATGCTGCATTTGTCGGTCAGCTGTTTGCATCAGTGATCTGTTTTCTTCCATTTCACAACTGTCGTACTTGACTCAATGTTTGTCTACTTTCCATTTGCTTATATTGTACTTTTTAAAGTATTATCACAAGATACGGACACCCACCCATATTTGTACATTTAATACACACCTTTCACGGATACACCAAATATTGAATACTATACTCAAGAAAGAGTCTTATTTAATAACAATATCAATAACAGAAATAAACCAACACACCCATATATCCAAAATTTCCTCACACATTTTCCCCAATAAGCATTATATAAAATAATAATAATAATAGAATTAAACTAAAATACAAAACCATATACCTGAAATTTTCTGACACACATTTTCCCCCAATAAACATTATATAATAATAATAATAATAATAATATCAACAATCCCTGTTGTAGTTGGAACCCTTTGAGACTGGTTGGAAAAGATTCCAGTAGACTAATTGAAGGGATCCCTGGAAGTCCATGCCTCAAAGAGATACAAAAAATTGTTCTGACAAGTACAGCCCACACTTTACAAAGGGCTTTATCTATGTAATTATTTTTTTATTTATTTATTTTTTTCTTTCTTTGCAGTGGAAAGTGTCATGATGCCATTTCTAACCTTAGGTCCCTGGGCGGGCCCGGAAAGAAATGTGTAAACACCAGATATCAAAGAAAATAAAAATAATGATAATAATGATAATGATAATGATACAGGTAAACTAAAGAACACAACCATATACACAAAATTTTCTGACATACATTTTCCCCCAATAAACACTATGTATAACAATAATAATAATAATAATAATAATATAATGAAACAAACCAAAACACACAAACATATACCCAAAAATTTCCTGACTCACATTTTCCCCAATAAACATATATATATATATATATATATATATATATATATATATATATATATATACATGTCTATATATATATATATATATATATATATATATATATATATATATATATATATATAAACACACATGTATATGTATATATATATAAACACACACACACACACATATATATATATATATATATATATAATTTATTCAAAAATTATAACATAAATATATTATAAAAGCACTACAAAAATAGCCATTTTGTTTCAACACTTTTGGTGTCTTATCAAGTGAAGGTGTAGATTGTACATTCAACACCATCACTAGATAGTCCCCCAGAAGTATAAAAATAGCTGTTATAATTTTTGAATAAATTATATTTGCTCTACTCTGCATTGAGCACTCTTTTAAGAATAGTATTTTTGGTTATTGGAATTTATTCCGTCTACACCAATCCTATACTTGGGTATATATACATATATATATATATATATATATATATATATATGTATATATATATATATATATGGATAAAATAACTGAAAAAAAATTGGGTGTTTTTTTGCGAAAGTATTTATATGTTTTTATATATATTTAATATTTCAGACCACCTCAGTCCTTCCTCAGAAATTCTGAGGAAGGACCGAGGTGGTTTGAAATATTAAATATATATAAAAACATATAAATAAATACTTTCGCAAAAAAACACCCAATTTTTTTCAGTTATTTTATCCATATATTATATACATATCAAGAAAGTATACGTGGCTTCTCATTATGCTATATATATATATATATATATATATATATATATATATATATATTCATATATTGACAATATTAGTGGTAAATATACACATACATATGCAATTATATATACACATACATATATGTATAGAAATAATTCCAAGAGGATATGATCCAGGTAGAACTCAATGTCCAGGACAGAGTAAGGATATAATAAAAAGACTTAAACACTAATATTCCATGGTGTAACCATGGAATATTAGTGTTTAAGTCTTTTTATTATATATATATATATATATATATATATATATATATATATATATATATATATATATATATATATATATATATATATATATACATATATATATATATATATATATATATACATATTTACACACACAGAGACACTCATATTTTTACCTGAGGCATTTTTACTAAACTTAAATTTCTTCCAACATGTATTTTTTGTAGGTCTTGATCAATTTTCTGAAATATCTTTACCCTAGTTCTCATGATATATTAATAGATTTCTTTCCACTTACCGCTTGAGGGTGGCTACTAAATGGGTCATGCCAGATGAGGTTGTACACCACCTTGCACCCTATAGATCAGTGTTTATAGTCATTCATAGTTTCTACAACACTTTCTATTTGAATTCTCAGTGTTAAACACAATGATCCAATGACAAAAAAAAACAGTCAACTTTATTGGATTATTTTATTTCCTTAGTGAATTGGTATCAAATGAAAGATCTGTCAGTGGTCTGTACAAGCAATCCACAGGAACACCACCATGGCCATCCTGTAGACCATTAATATCTTTTTTAGTCAATTAGAAATGTTAGCAACTGATTGAGTCATATGCTGATTTGTTTGTGTAGATACTGTTCAAACCAAAGAAGCAAGATTGGTCTAGCAGGCAGTCTCTCTTACAGACAGACAGGCATTTTTTTATTTGTATAGATTATTCTTCAGTTATTTTGAAATCAGCCAGTAATGCCATAACCCTTCAAATTGTGAAGCCGGCTGGCATCAAGGAACAAAAGTAACTTTCTGAGCTTCATTTTCATTTTAAAACTTGAGAAAACACACACACACACACATGTTTACATTTTAACTTGCTATTTACAAAAAAGATAATATATTTTTACAGTGTCAATATTAATGTTCTATTGAAAGACTAAATTGTAGGACCACCAAAACTGTATCTTGCTGAAGTGATATGCTGATAAATGATGTTGATTTTAGTTTTGGAGATCTGAGAAAGATGTGTATTATATTTACATTTGAATGGATAGAAATTCATTGATGGAAAAGTTTTTAGTTTTAAGATCTAAAGAAAATTATAATTACAATTAATTTCCTTGGTTTGACTTCTCTTTTTATCACAAACATGACAACTATAAAATCAAGCACAAATTCAAACAACAATAAAGAGAAACAAGAAAAGAATGATGTAACGTTGCAAATATTACTGTGATTACCAGCCAAAATACCTGCTGACAAAAAACAGTTTTTGATAAGTCAGCCATCTTTTAGTTTCTTTCTTTTATTTATTTTCTAATTCTTAATCTTCTGTTTCTTTCAGGACATTTTTTCTAATTTATTAACCTTCTGTCCTTCATTCCTTCTTCATATTCGTTCTTTTCTTTCTCATTCTAATTTTTGTCCTTTTTCTTTCTCTTTTTGTTTGTTGTTTACATGTTTTTTTAATTTATCATCATAACCAATATCTTTTTCCTCTCACTCAATTTCCTCACCTCCATTTTGTTTTTTGTTTCTTTCTAATATTTTATATTTCTTTTTCTTTGTACATTTTTGTTTTTTCTTTTAGCATCTGTACCTTATTTTATTACATAATAATAATAATAATAATAATAATAATAATAATAATTATTATTATTATTATTATTATTATTACTACTACTACTACTACTACTACTACTACTACTATTATTATTATTATTATTATTATTATTATTATTATTATTATTATTTCTCTTTCCTGTTCTTTTTCTTTCTTATTCTTTTTTTACACCCAGATTTTCTTATGTGAATGATCCTATTTTATTCATTTCGTTTTTTTTTCATTTTAATCTTTTCCTTCTTCATTGTTAATCTTTAATCTTGAGACTCATTCTTATCATTCCTTCATTTCTCTTCTCACTTTTTTTTTTCTTTATTCCACTTTTTACCATTTTCTTGTTCCTTCATTCCACTTCTTACCATTTTATTTTTCCTTCATTCCTCTTTTTACCATTCTACTTTTTCTTTCATTCCTCTTTCTTCTTACCATTTTTCTTTTCTTTAATTCTTTTCTCATTACTATTTTTCTATTTCTTTCATTCCTCTTTCTTTTTACCATTCTTCTTTTCTTTCATTAATCTTTCTTATCATTCATTTTTGCTCTCATTCCACATTTTACTATTCTTCTTTTTCTTTCATTCACATTTCTTCAGACTTTTTTCTTTTATTTCTCTTTTTTTCTCACCATGCTTCTTTTTCTTACATTCGTCTTTCTTCACATGATTTTTCTTTTTTCCTCATGCTTTCATTTTGCATTTTCAAGTCAACACAGCTTCTCTAATGGCAACATAAAAATGAATTGATTCATTAACACTGTGCTTGGGAAAATTTATGGCTAAAACAGTTATTAATGTAGAAACCCTCATCATAAAAGGACACAGCACCGACTAGCCTGTTTAAGATTTATTGCTACAAAAAGCAAGCCAATCAACCAGGCCACAGCTTTAACAAGCAGAACTCTTCAGTTTTAGAGAGAATTAAGGTCCCATTATCATCATTACCATCATATAGATTTTAAATCACAATACTAATCGGCTGATATCATGCTGTTGACTTGGCACCATACGGTATGAGTTGTTGGTCATTTAAACCCACCTTAATCAATACTTCTCCCACTAATCATTAGTTTCTAGTAATTTTTAAAATTCTTTTCAACTTTCTCATTGCATTCAGTTTTTTTATCGACCAGTTATTCTGGGCACACCTGCTCAAATAACTCATGGGACATTTAGGCAGGTAAAACTTTCACCAAAAGGAAACAACTAACACCCAGAAAAAAACAAAAACATGCAGGCAACATAACTAATACCGATGTTGATTCTCTATCTTTTGCGTGACTGTACGCATTTTTATTGATGAGTGATATTAGCAAAAGCCCGAATGGAAATGCTGCTAACAGAAACCTTGATGGAAAGACTGTCAACAGAAGCCCAGATGGCAACACTGCCTACAGGATCCCAGATGGAAACAATGTTTACAGAAGTCCAGATGAAAATACTGCCAACTGAAGCCCAGATGGAAACATTGTCAGCAGAAGCCCGGATGGGAACACTGCCAACTGATGCCTGGTTGAAAACTCTGCTGACAAAGGCTTGGGTGGAAACACTGTCAACACCCAGATGGAAACACTATCGACAGAAGCCTGGATGGAGATACTGTCAATAGAAGCCAGGATGGAAACACTGTCTATAGAAGCCCATATGGAAACACTGCTGAGATAAACCCAGATGGAAACACTGCTAAGAGAAACCCAGATGGAAATACTGCCAACAAAAGCCCAGATGGAAACACTGCTGACAGAAGCCCAGATGGAATCACCGCTATATAGAAGTCCATATAGAAACACTGTCAATAGAAGCCCAGATGGAATCACTGCTATATAGAAGTCAATATAGAAATACGGTCAATAGAAGCCCAGATGGAATCACTGCTATATAGAAGTCCATATAGAAATACTGTCAATAGAAGCCCAGATGGAAACACTGCTGATCGAATCTCTTTTGGAAACAGTCATCAGAAATCCATTTAGAACAGATTTCAAGACAGTATTACACTTATAATTGTTTTTTTCTTTTCCCTCAGCCAAAACACACGTGATTCAGTGCCTTTTCCATAATTGAGCATGTTTGTTTTGCCACTTTTTCTATTTTATTCAATGGGGCTATATGATACCATATTAAATCATCTCAAGCTTATTGGTTCAGTTAAGAAAATAAACATGCCTGATTGAGTATTGTACTCAATGCTGTTAGTCTCTCTTCTATTTAAAACTTGGAGAAACTTTCAGTCTGGAATATGCTTTAAATGCAATTCAAATTATTATATTATATTCTCTTATGAATGTTCTTTCAGGTTATATTACATTATCAAAGCAAGTTCCTACTTCATTGATACTACACCATTCCCAATAGTGAAAGTTTTAACTTCATTTCAAACTTAAATTATAATATTACATTATTATATTAAATTATATATATTACCACTGGTGCTGATTCAACAAAACTCAGAAGCAGAAAATCTTTTGTCAATTCATCATTCTACTCTTTAAAATACTTGTCCAAATCAGTGAACTTTAAAAAGTAAAAGACATTAGATTTAATATTGTACCGATAAATTTATTTTATTACTCTATAGAGAATTTAGGTAAGTAACCTCTCATTATATATGTATACGTATGTTATGTTAATACTGAAAAAAAAAGAACAAGTTAATGCTGAACAATGAGAAAAGGCTTTCAAGTGACATAAAAGATGGTGGTCAGAAACTTAAAGTAGGAAGCCAATTCAGATATCTTGGATCAATTATCAACGAAGGGTGCTTGAGAATTTCAAGAGCTACACAAACAGTGGAAGCTGTCGCAAAAACTAAAAACCATCTGGAAAGACATCTTCCTGGAATTGAAGATCTGACTGTTGCAGGCGTTGGCCTTCTTAATCTTTCTGCACATCTGTGAATCTTGAAATTAACGTTAAAATTACAGCAAAGAATACAATCATTAGAAATGAGATGAAATGAGAACCATTGTAGGTGTCTTGTATGTATACTGCATTGCAAATGATTCAGTGTGAGATGCCATCAGACAAGAAACAGGCCTGTTGGATGGTGATATAACCATCATCAAGAAGAGAAAATTGAAATGGTATGAACAATAATACCATTATTTTCTCTTCAATTTACATGTGCTATCCATTTTAGTTGTTGCTGCTGTTGATAGTCCTCAAGTGATTTGGTTTCTGGTATTTGGCACAGTTTTTTGTTTGGGATTCTCTGACACCAGTCTACAAGGTCCAAAGAGAACTGGTCTGGTATACAGCTGTCAGTTTAGATATTTTTGAGTGGGTTTGGCTTTATCCATATACAAGGCTATTTAAGAACATGACTCGGGTTTTTAGGTTAAAGTTTTGGCTTTGTAGCAAATTGGGGAGTTGGGAAAAACTAGTCCCCGAGAAGTAGCTTAATTCTCATTAGTTTATATTCATAATGTAGTAATATATTTTTAATATATCTGTAGTAATCTCTTTCACATTCCACATTGTCATATCTTTGTCCTTGACCAGCACAGCTGGCTTGTTCAAATATATTCCTCACCATCCATAATCTTTCTTTCCACCAAAGACAAAATCCGATGGCTTTTATGTGTCTCAGTCATTTTTCTTTCACGCCCACCTACATGCATTTATTAGTCCTAAGGTAATTTACATGACCATGTATGACACAAAGCGACTTTGTGCTTCTTGTGTTGATGAGATAGGCCATGTCCATTACACGTAATAGTCTACAACTTCTAAAGTTTACTTATTCAAAGCAATTTGAAATTAATAAATAATTCAAATTGACATATGTCATCTGTTTTTCCTGATTAAAACCAATCATAATTTATTTAGAAGCCTGTCTTGAGTTTATTGCATAAATTGTATCTTTTTATCAAATACACAAAATTATATTGCAAAATATACATGAGCTTATTTCCATTCCAGAACTTTCTGGAGCTACTGTGCAAAATTAGAAACAATATTCAGATATTTATGATGCTAGCAAGAATTGTTACATTTTCACACTTGTTTATTGACTTAAGTTTATTTTGAAAATTTAATGTACATTCTAGTTGAGAAGTTCCTTTTTTTTTTATTTCTACAGAACTATAGATACACTCACAAACGTATAGCAAAGCAAAAATATTTAAAAAGCAATAAATATTTATTGCTATTTTGCAATGTGTTTTCATTTGAAAGGTGGAATTCTGTCATGCAGCATTTTGTGAGAAGAAATGAGTGTTTTAAATTTTATGGCATGTGGTACATTGCGCAAATATTGATGTTGTGTGAATATAGAACAAAAAGCTAAATGACAGCATTTTATTTTTCTGCTTCTGTATCTATTAATATTTTTGTGTAACACTTCAAATGAACAGGTTTCTTTCAGTGTGTAAAACGTTCATCATGAATTTCTTTTTATGTGCCATTATGTTGGAAACGCCATGAACGAAACATGTAAGCAACAAAGAAGCTTTATTGAAAATGGAAACAAAAGGACACCTGCACTTGCAATCAGAAAGAGAGAGATGACATTTCTGAAATATAATATGGATGAAAGGGGGTTTGGAGAATTTAACACTCATGTCTTGACATCTTGAAAGCAAGATCAGCAGAGAGAAATGTCAAATAACCTACCTAGTGTTATTGTTTAAATGGATTGCAGAACAGGGACTGGGAGAAATAGAGAAGCTACAAAAGATTGGAAGTTGGGGAGAGCCATGATCGCATAAATGAAGAATGTTAGAAAGGAGATAATTTTTTTTTTTTTTGATTATGAAACTTAAATGCTGCAATAAAAGTTGAAAGTTGGTTTGATTTTGATTTGGTTTTTGTTTTACGGCATATCAACCTCAATGGGTTATTTAATGCCGACAAAATTTTTATTGCTGGTAATATGTTTTTCTTCAAAAACCTATTTCTGGGAATATTTTTTTCTTGAAGAAATCTATAGCTGGTCACATTTTTTTTCAAAGAATGTATAACTGTTTGTATTGCTGGTATTTTTTTTTAAGTATTGCTGATAATAATTTTTCCTTCAAAAATTATTGCTGGTAATAATTTTTTATTACAAAGTATTTCTGGTATTAAAACCTATTTTTACACAAGTTTGGGTGTTAACTATTTGCCCATAGCTGGGACCCTAACAGGTGCTACCACCCCAGGTCAGGGTGGACCTGGGAACACCAGCAATTAAGAGGTGGTTCCACACTCCTCAAAACCTCCTGATCAGAGGCCTTGCTGCTGGAGGTAATTTATCGTCATACCCAGGACGCGGATGTAGTTTATCGTCATACCCAGGACGCAGTTGGTTTGATTCAGATGAGATTTTCACATTTCTTGTATTTAATTGAGAGGAAGAAAAGTAAGCTGTATTCTTTAATGAACTTGAAAGCATAGACTACATACTTATTGCACTGAATATCCTAAAATATGTTCAGAGTTATTTGTGTTCAGCATTACGCATTGCTAATGATATGTCCAAGGGATAGAATTCTTCAAATCCTCAAGAAAAGAGATTAACATTTTTGATTGATCTGGAACAATGTTATTGGAAGAAACTTAATATGATTAATAATTTGAAATATAAACTTTGAAAAATAGCTTTTCCATCAGCCCTCTGACTTCAAAAGAATAGTCAAGGAAGATAAAGGGAGACAATCAATATTGTAAAGAAAAACAACATTTTTTTTATGAGGGAAGCTTACTGAAAATTCAATATTCACACATATCACACACACACACACACATATTTATATATATAAATTTAGGCAGCCATCCTTCTTTTATACATATTTCATTGAATACTACAGACAAGAAATACTACAAAGCCAAAACTTTGTAACCTAAAAACCTGAGTCATGTTCTTAAATAGCCTTGTATATGGCTAATTTAGTTTTTCTAATGTTCTTGAAATTTTTCTTTTATGATGATTAAGACAGTTTCTACAGTCTTTGTCTTCATAAAATAAAAATTATACGAGCACTAGAAAAATTAAATTATGCATTTCAGCAGCAAGAATTCACTCAAATGTATTTATTTATTTCCATTGCAGTAAAAATCCACAGTTTGTGACATTTACTTCTAAAAAAAGGTGTTCAATACAAAGTAGAACAAAATATTATTATAATATTTTATTGTTGTGTCGGAAACCTACCACCCCTCTTGAAGATGAACTTGTCCGTGTCTGTGAACAAAGACTTTAAATAGTGGCATGTCGAGAGACAGAAGACCGAGACGTTCCTGGCTGAGCTAGTTATTGACTACTCAGGCGATTTTTGTACCTTTTTACCAACCTATTAAACCCCTTTTTATTGTTACGTGTTATTTGGCGTTTGTCTCTACAGCCCCCAAACCAACATCATAACATTTATTATAAAAGTTTATAATAAAACATTTATATGATTTAAAAATCTTTTTATTATAATCTCTTATAATTAAAATATAATTATATATATATATATATATATATATATATATATATATATATATATATATATATATATATATAGGCTGTTTCACAATTTTTTAAGCAAAATGATCAGGCAAAAATCTAGGACCACAAATAATAGAATAATGGAAATTATATTTATTGAACAGTAAAAGAATAACATTTTAGGATCTGCAACCATTTAGTCTCAAACATGAACCAAAAATGGCAATGAGTGTTGACCTGGTAGATGTTCTCCTTGAGGAACCCCCAGAGTGAATGTGGTACCCATTCCACTTTAGCTTTGCAGCTGATGGGATTCTCACCAAACTTTTCAGAGAGTCCTGTCATGGTAATATTAGCATTGTGAGGAGGAGCACCATCCTGCTAGAACCACTGTTCCTCCTTATCAATGTCCTTATGCTCCTTGAAATCTCCCTAGAACTGCTCAATGTAATGCTATTTTGTCACTCTTATTATGCATTACCCCAATCATCTTCAATGAAAAATAGTCCAATGCTTTGAGATGGCAACACATGCTGTGCATTTTTTGTGAACGCAGAGGGCGTCCAACGATGCTGTGAGGGTTCTCATTTCGCAAAAACACCCAGTTCTTGATGTTAACATTACCATTCATTGGGCTTCCTCCAAAAAACCAAACATCATTCAAGAATTCCTCATCACCATTGATATTTTGCAAAAAAACGATGGCATATGAATACCCTCTTTTCCATATCAGCATGGGTCAGTTGGAGATTGATCTGGATCCAGTAGGGATAATGTTTGAGATTTCAAGTTCTTTACTCCTCTGTTGTAAAGATCTGAATGGACTCTGGCCAAGAGACTCTTGAACTTTGGTGACATTGTTCACAAGTGCGATGAGCTTCAAAGTTCTTGACCAACTTGAAAATCTGACTCCTGTTTGGAAATGTGTAGAAATTGAACTTCTTTCTCTTCATTGACTGAACAATCTTGAAAAGCTTAGTTTTGTAATATGTCTTCACATAAAAGATCTTCTGCTCCATCATCCAAGTCATGATCTCACTATATTTGGTTGAATATATCAAAACATTAACTATTTCCCAGCAATAATCTGAAAAGATAATGAGAGTAAAGACAACTGAGATGCTGCTGCTTTGTTTTAACAACTGTGAAATACCCTGTATTTATATATATATATATATATATATATATATATATATTGACTCAAATGTGTTTATTCCTTTCCATTTGGAGGTAATTTGTCTTATCCTTAGATGTTTTGATCTCACTTTCTATGAGAGAACATCAAAATGTTGTTGCATTGGTGACCTTGTTTGCTGTTTGAGGGAATTGTTGCTGTAGAAATATACCTTATTTAAATTATATGATCCTACAGCAAACAATGACACCAACAAAACAAAATTTCAGTGTTTTCTCATAGAAAGATCAAAACATCCAAGGATAAGATGAAATACCTCCAAATGGAAAGGAATAAACATGTTTGATATATATATATAATATTAGCTCCTGAAAAATTAATTTCGGTTGAGCCCTCTAGTTTGAGGTGTGAATTTGTAAACAGTGACTATTTAAGCTAATACTGCACGACTCTTCGACAGAATTGAGTCACTGTCAGTCACTGTGTGTTTATCTGAATCTAAAAATAAACACGCTAAAATTCACCTTCATCCCGTACTGTACGCTGACGGCTTAGTGGGAGAAGTTCGGACTGACGCAAATTCAGTCGGGTTTCGATCCTAGCTAGAGGCAACTGGACGTCTAGCCACACTGATGAGCTGTGAAACAGCGAAACAGTCTGTCTGTGGATGACAAAAATATATATATATATATATATATATATATATATATAGCTGGCAATTTGTATGTGAGGATACCAGTCTGCTAGGGTGGCTAGCTAATCCCTGTTACAGGCACTTTCTCAGACACATTTGTATCTGTTCAACCCCGACAGAACCCAACTAAGCTGAGTGGACCTTAGTAACAGCAAGAGAGCGTGTTATTGAGGATGATCGATAATCTGAACAAGGCCCTTGGTCATGTTGACTTTTATATTAGTAGGCGTTTTAAGAGAAGCAAAATTAGAAAAGATGTTAAAAATCAGAATTATGGGAAACTCCATTGTTCTTTCTCAACAAAAAATAAAATATTAAGTTACATGGGGTGGGGGTATTTTTTCCATGTGTATTATATAATATATGAAATCTCAGAGGTTTGGGTTAGTTGCTTGCCATGATCAGAGTTGTAAAATGTTTGTAGATGGCTTTTGTGGAAACTATATTCATCCAGTATGTTTAATTTCTGATTTAAACCTAGATTGTGTCAATTGAATTTATTTTAACTCAGACTTTCAGCATTCGTGTTCCACATTTAAATGAAAACACTAAATTTTCCATATATATATATATATATGCAGGTTTCATTAAAAACGACAGACAAGGTACTACGGTTAAGTTTTTCATATAATTTTTCTTGTGTACGAACATTAAATAAAAAACTTAACCATAGTACCTTGTCTGTCATTTTTAATGAAACTTGCATAAAAGAAGGATTGCTGCCTAAATATACAACTATATATATATATATATATATATATATATATATATATATATATATATATTTCATTAAATATGACAGCAAATGCATAATTTCTGCTTGAATTTCTGGGATGAGGAGATATCATCCTTTGCATTATTTAAATTCAGACTGTATCATGAACAAAGATGAGGACAATAGTTCAAATGCAAATAGTGTAAATTAGCAAAAGAAAATTTTGTAATTTAAAAATAAAATAAAAAATACTTACAAAATATACTTTGTCACATTTAAGAAAACATTCACAACAATATTGCTGTCAAATATATATATATATATATATATATATATATATATATATATCACTATCCACCTATTTTTTTTATAATGATGTTCACCCACTACATGGTCCAAGAGTCACTTGAGGTAGAGGGTTTCAGAGTAAGAGGCATAGTTTATGCAGATACGTGAGGAAGATAATGGTTAACCATAGTCTTTAACCGGTTAAGATTCTAGTAATCAGGGAAGCATCCTCTTGGGAGTTGGTTTCACAGTGCAGCAGTTCATGGGAAAAAGCTACTCAAGTGGAACTTAAATCTCATCAATGGAATATGAAAGGAATGAGGGTGGTTCCCTACAATGTGTGTGGCATGGTGAGTCTTAGGCATGAAGGTAAGAGCTGGTCGATCTAAAGAATGTAATTTATCTGAACACTTTCCATTGAAATAGCAATACAGCAGTGAAATGCTCACAACATTTCATCTGTGGAAAGGTGTTTTGTAGGTTGGAAAATAATTTATCACCCCCAAGGATGTGGAGACGCTTCTGGAAAGTGAAAACTTGGCAATTACACACCATTACAGATTGAAATAACTTTGAAAATCACACCAAATTAATGAGCGATCATGACTCAAATTATCAATTAGAAATGTGATTGATTTCATTAACATTTTAATGTTTATATAATCCTCAGAGAAATTCTTAACCAAATCAATCATAATTTTTCATTGTCAAAGAAATATTGATTCACTGATTTTAGAAGTTTCTCTTTTTCATACTTGTGCACACACACACACACACATCCATTGTACCTATTCAAAGTATGACATATATCAAATCATGATAAGTAGCTTTATACTCTTATGTAAAATAATGCAATATAAAAATCCTTACTATTCAGTTCTTCCAAGACATGATGAAACAAACTTATTACTCGAATATCAGTCAGTTATGTGCCATGCATGATACATTCTTAGGTGATCATGCATCTTTCGATATATGACTGACGAGGCAGATTTTTTCCCACAGTTGTTATTTACCCCTCACTGGGGGGGACAAGAATAGGATTTATACCTTTTCCAAGGATGTTAACATGTAAATGAATATAATGAAATTGACTGGAACTTGAACTTGGCTCTCTGATTCCTCAATCCAAGCCGCTATCAATTACTCCACTGTGCTTCCAGTTTGTAAATAATCAAGAGAAATATGGACAAACTGAAAGAAAAGCTTTTTTTTCAACAGCAGCTAACTAAACATTTTTCTTTAATCTTCTATTCAAGCTTGGTTGAGATCCAAGTCTAGAACCCTATTCTGTGGTTAATTGTCAAGTCCATAATCTTTTCAATGTCTGTTTAGTATGCGTCTTTCCAGGGTTACATATGCAATGTCCCAAGCTGAGGCAGTTCTCTGCAAACTAGAGAATTATCTCTCTCCCAAAGTTTAAATTAAGATTTAAAGATATGATAGAAAGAAGGAGGAAAATTCGACTAGAACAAAAGTTTTCCATTGCTTGCCTTAGTCTATTTCACTATACCTGCAAAAGAGTGAGATTTTAAGGTTTATTCCTAGCTTACTTAGCACACAAACTGGTTTTGAATACAGACTTGTCTTTCTTTTAGACTGGTTGGCAACTGTGGCTTGAAACCCCAGATTCAATATTTCTTCAAATATGATAGACAAAGAATATTGTGTCAGGGTTTGTGTTAATTTTTCTTGTGTTCTTACAAGTTTACTTTATTGAACGTCTAAGTATAGTAAAGAAATCATATTGTACTGTATTCAGATTGAGGAATCAGAGAGCTGATTTTGAATTCCAGTCAAATCCATTACATTCACTTACATGCTAACACCCTTGGGAAAGGTGTGAATCCTCTGCTTCTCCCTCCAACTATGGGTAAATAGCAGGACAGACGGGGTTCTGTAGCTTTGGATGGCAACTGGTCTACCGCAGAAAGAAATGGCAACCTACTGTGGGAAAATAACTGCCTCATCAGTCATGTATCAAAATATAGATGATTGCCTAAGCGTGTATCACGCATGGCACATAACTGACTGATTTATAAATCAATTGCAATGCTGATTTGCAATTTAAATCAATTGGGTTAAAGACCAATGAATCTTTATTCTTTCAAAGCAAAACAGCTGCTCACAAATATAAAGTAAACATAATAACAGCAGATAAATTGCTACTACAAGAGTTAGCTTTTTTTGTTGTAAATTTGGTATATATATATACATATATATTGATGATTGGGAGCACTTCTTTACTCACAGGTGATATATTGTTTATGTGCTTTTGTCTGTAGCAAAAAACAAAACAAACCATTTGTGACTCAATTTAGAAATTCTTTTGACACCAGACACAGCATTAATGGCTGTGTAAATAATTGTTTGAGTAAATCTTCTTTGAATGAAAGTGCAATCAATTTTCTCTTGAAATTTTCCATTCTTTTTTTAAAAGATTCAACTTTAAACACTTGTGATTAGGGAAAAGGAAAAAAAATCTTTTAACTCAAGCATACACATTTATTGAAAAATATACACCCCCTCCCTCTCTCTCTCTCTCTCTCTTTCTCTCACATGTCTCTCACATTACTTTTATGGATAAACAGAAAATATAATAAAATATTTATTGGAATTAATCCATTTTATCTAATATGTTGTCATTGTTTATGTTAAGTTATGTTTCAGAGCAGAAAAAAATATATTGCGAAAGATTGTTGAATATGTGTGTTTATAAGCAGTAATTTGAACTTTGCTAACCAGAAAGTTCTCTGTGATTGAATGGTTAACAGCATGTCAGCATATATGGTGCTTTTCGTATGGGACACAGATTTGATTCCTTTTGGAGAACATATATTTTCTATGAAATTTCTCGAACATTCAGGCTGGTAAATGTAATTAATATTATTTAAATAAAACAGAGCATTTAACTCAAATAAATTTTATCTATAAAAATAACGTATAAACTGAAAATTTCGTTCCTAGCTTGAGACCACCGGATGTCTAGACACACTGATGAGCTGTGATACAGCGAAACAGTCTGTCTGTGGATGACAATATATATATATATATATATATATATATAGTCATCCATAAACAGACTGTTTTGCTATCAGTGTTGCTAACATGCAATTACTTCAAGCCAGGATTGAAACCTGACCAATTTGACAGCAGTCAGAGACTCTCAACCCTAGGCTATCCACACATGCTAGGAAGAAAGGGAATTTTTAATACATTATATACAAGATATAAGCATTACTGACTACCAGCCAATTCATGATGAAGAGCTGAGCATTAATCAGTAGCAGCAGCCAACAAATTCCCTTTTTTTCCAAAAGTGCTCACCCATGAAAGTGAGTGTTATCTACTTTCACAATAAATGGAAATACTTGTTGACATCTCCAATATGCTACACCATAATTTGGAAACAGCATGCTGTACTACTTGGCATTCATGCCAGAAACTACAATACAAACATTTCGGTTTCAATCTGAGGACAGTGCAGAGGATTCAGAAAGAGTTGGATGAGTCTAATGGTGATTACGAAGGTGTTTGGAGTGATCACTAGTGATGGCAATGTTATCCCTGCACACATTTTTACACAAGGCCTCAGACTGAACACAGAGGCCTGCATCAAGTGCCTTGAAGAGGTAGTACTGCCGTGGGTCAAGAGGGTGCACCATGGCACACAAGAAGGAGAACCCTGTCATGTCTGTCAGATAATTTTTATGACCAAACCTAACTCCCCAGATTGCAACCCCCTTGATGCATGGAGTGCAAAGACCAAAAAAACTCCTTTTAACAGCAAAGATGTAATGAAGGCAAGGATTATGGCACCATTCACCAATTTAAAAAAGGAGACCATCCAGAAGAGTTGCAGGAGATCCCAAATTTGTCTGGAGGTCACGGTTGAAGTCAATGGTGATTTTATTGAATAAATTTACTCTTTAGATATTTTTGTGTAATTTTGGTAAATATGTCTGTTAAAATGAAATGCTGGCGTTATTTTAATTTTTTTGCGTAATTTAGATGATTCATTGCATCCTGTACATCTTCATAGTTTTTCTATTTTGTCCTTCAAATACCCAACATGGTTCAGATATACATACACTTATATAACATAATTCTCATGTATATATATATATATATATATATATATATATATATAAATATACAAATATATATATATATTTATTTATTTATTATGCAGTGTCACATTAGAAGTAGAATCGTGATTCCCCACCTGATGAAACATTAAAAATGATTTTTTAACGTTGAAACAAGAGGTACAGTTTTGTAGTGGGTATGTGTATGTTCATGTTCTAATGTAACACTGCATAATAAATAAATATTTACGGCTCTACTTTTGTACTGAGCCCTGTTTTAAATTAATGTTTTGAATGCTGAAATCTTACTCTGTTCTTTTACATTTGGATATATACATATATATGTATAGGTAACTATACTCGTGTCGAAAAACCTTCGAATTCTTGATTTAACAATAGCCAAATCAATCTCGAAGGGAAAAAAAGATTTTAAAAAAGAAAGAGCCAGGAACATGAAAGTCTGTCGAAAATAATCACACAGATACAGGTTCAAGGCCCAACGAAAAAACCCCGATATGAGTAAACAACTAACTAAAGAGCTCGATACAAATGTAGAGCAAATGTAGAGCATATATATATGAACATATGACAAAAGGAAAACTTATCTTAGCTGACCAGTTTCATCCTCTGATGGACTTTATCAAGGCAAATGTGGGTATTTTATTTGACAACATGTATTTATAAACATAAGTAAAAATAATACTATAATACTACCTAGTAACTTCCTAAATTCTACTATTCAAAATAATTCATCTAATCTTCACAATATCAAAACAAAACAATTATAACCACATCCCAAACCAACATATATATATATATATATATATATATATATATATATATATATATATGAAGAAATATAGTCTTAAATTGTGTTATATTTATGGGATAAAGTGCTCAATATCAGAGATAGAGAGTGTGTAAATATAAAAGTGAACATAGAAGTCAACACTTAGAGGCGACAGTCTGTTTCATGCTAGTGCAATCGTCAGGCAGTCTGTTGCATGCGAGTGCAATCGTCAGTTATATATATATATATGTATATATATATATATATATATATATATATATATATATATATATATATATAGGTAATATTCCAAGCGAATCCTAACAATATAAAATATTAAAACTGATCCACAAAAAGAGCTCAATGTATTTATTATAACAGACCATATAAATTACATAGAATGGAAATCCAAAATTACCTCATTGAATAGCTATTTCAGCCAACAAGACTTACTTATTGACTTTGTCAGCACAAAGGTGTGAAGAAATGAAATGGCAGCCTCTCTGCCTTGCGTCAGCATGCTAACCTCCAGGAAAGTGACTCGTTGCTAACATTCTCAGCTGACATGAAGTAGAAAGACTATATTGAATCTATTGCTAGGTCAGTTGCTGAGAAAGTTAGTTCACTGTGTTGTGTAAGACAATTCTTCCCTCCAGAATCTAAATTACATATTTATATCTACATTTTGTCCATACTTAGAATATTGCTGCCACATATGGCCTAGTGCTCCTGTTATTTATATAGAATAAATCCAAAGTAGAATCAGCAATATTATTAGTCCTGATCTGGCATAAGGTTGCCTCTCTTTGCCTTTCCTGTAAATATCTTCATGGTAATTGTTCAGATGAGCTCGTCACTATGGTACCTAAACATTTTGAATGTTAGTGCATTACTAGACTGGTATCAAGATCTCATCATTTTACAGTTATGTTGGCTAGATGTAACCATAAATTCCATACTAACAGTTTCTTTTCTTTCGCTTCTCACTTGCGGAACTCACTTCTGGCTCCATGCTTTTCAGTCAACTTTTATCTATCTATCTATATATATATATATATATATATATATATATATATATATATATATATATATATTCATGCTAAATTCTATTTCCTGTTGAAGTATTTGTCTAAAATACTCCAAACTGCATTATTTATTACACAACATTTCTGCTTTCTAGAATAATTAAATTTTTGGCAGTTTAGCAAAGAGCAACTTATTATATGCTTTACTTCTAACCAGGTTACACACATCAAGTTCCGTAAAGCAAGAACTGTATATTAATTTGTTACTAATTTTGTTACCAATTCCTATACATTCCTCTCATTCTACGAGCTTTATAGTAATTCTGTGGCACATTGACATTCCGAGGAGTCAGCTGCAATTTCCTCTTCCCTAATATCTTGAACTTCTATGAGCTGAGTAATAACGAGTAGTAGTGTGAAATGATCACGTAACAATTTGGTGCCAAGAGAACCTCATGAATAAGTTACATGAGACTAACAACTAACTAGTATCCTTTCATCCCCACCCACGTTCATTTTCATCTCGATTTCAGTCAAGCAATTAAAGAAACTAACTTGTTTCCAAGTAATAAAATTACTGACTGTGATTTGACGCCAGTCATCAAATGTGTTCTGCACTTTTTAAAGTTTCCTGGAAATTATGGAGATTTAACAGATTTTGAATTTTGTGGACTTTTTCGTTTGATTTTTGTGTAGAGTCTCTGATAATGTTATATTTGTCTGTATGTGTTCACTTCTGAACGTGTACACGCATGTGCATGCGTATATGTAGATGCAAGAAATTTTGCATTCATATTTGGATGTTTCTTCATGTACACTTTTATTTAATAGATTAAATCTAGATAGGCACAAGGCAATGCCAGGCTTTTCTGAAAAAGAAAATCACTTTCTCTTATTTTGGCTGTAAAATACTTGATACACTTCAATTTCTGTCTGACTTTCTGGGCTAACAGAGTTATCATTATTTAATGCATTTATATGCAGACTATTGTCCTCATCTTTGTTGTTACTATCACAACATTTCGTACCCTCAAAGTTTCATCAGGAGTTTGGCAATCTGGGTTAACTTTTTGGGAAGTTTGAACAGAAAGCTTTATTAAAAGATATCCCTGACCATGTCTGGGGATGTCATGTCTATTCTTATTGAGTACTGCACAGTTATTGCTCACCTGCTTTCTACTGAAGTAGGGCTTGAACTCACAATGAGTGAACACTTTCATCCTTTAGGCTATTGTCCCATTATACAATCCTGAGTGTAGAAATTGGAGCCTTAAACCTAATCTGCCTGCTGCTGAGACTGCTGTTTGTCATACTTCACTATCAATCAGTTAAGTGCCATATGTGATACACATTTGGGTCATGACTGCCTGGGCAGAAGATTTTTCCACAGTAGGTTATCATTTCTTTCTACATAGACTAGCTGCCAACCAAGTCTATAGAATCCAGTCTGTTCTGCTATTCAACCCATTGCTGGGGGAAGAAGAGATGGATTCATACCCTTCCCAAGTGTATTTTGTGTAAGTGAATGTAAAAAACTCAGCTGGAATTTGAACTCGGCTCTCCATTTTCTCATACTTCACTATACTTTCCCAAAATTCATAGAGCACAACATGGCAACAATGCAACTGTTCATCCTCTGTCTTCAAGGCATTCATCTGTGGACGAAATGCCAACATTCAACAAAATCTGATTTGAAAGTTGTTATATAGGAATAAAATGTCACTACTGATACTAGTGCATGAACATAGATCACAAGTGAACAAACACAAGTGATCTCATTATTCATTAGGTAGATCATGTGACCATAGCGGAAATGCTTATATAGAGGAAGTCATGTGATGTATTTGCTGTTTCTCCTCTATCCCCTATACTATTTGGACTGCTATTCTCTTCTCCCTATATGAAGTACTATTACTACAAGTATTATTCTAAGACGTCTGGTACAAGTATTATTCATTGGCATATTATCACTGGTAGCTGTCATTACAAAGTCCTACTATGTTGACAAAGTATCCAGCAAGTATACCTTGTCATCATAATAGTGGCAACAAAGGGTCATTCTAACAACATAACAAAAGTGAACAATGCAAGATTTTAATCTCAAACACACCAGAAATCAGCACCCAAATAAATGCCAATTTCAAGTTGCATTCATTTTATAATAACAATAAAAAATGGGGTATGAACTTTTGCAAAGATCTGATAAAATAAGGATTGATCTTCTTTCACATTAAAAAGAACTTTTTCTTCAACCCTTTAGCACTGACCCTGCCCAAACCCACATCATAAATGTAGGCGCTCAATGTTCAACACGCTGTAACCCACCCCATGTATACTCTGCTATAATATATCATGTGAAATGGAAGTACTAAAAAAACTGTTATAGAAAAGAACTAAATGGGTATGGACCAATGCTGAAAAGGAAGCTTTTATTGAACTAAAAAATGCTGTCATGAATGATACTGTGATGGCTCATTTTAATCCAGACATTAGGACTATCTTAATTGTGGATGATGGACCCATAAGACTGGGGGCCATTCTGGTCCACAAGCAAATGGATGTTAGCATGCAATCAGTAGTTTATGCTAGTAGAACATTCACTGAACAGGAGCACTGCAACAGTCAAACTGAAAGAGAGGCTTTAGCAGTTGTTTGAAATATTGTTAAACCATGAACTTTTGAAAATTTTTTGCCATCATTCAGGATAACCATCACCCACTTTTTAAGATGAAGATTATGGTGAGAGATTTGCTCCTTTATGTTCAAATGCATTCTCACTGTTCCTATCCACACCTCCCAAACCGTTTGGTGGTTAGTGACTGTGGAATCCAGATTGATTTCTGCAGGAGGTAGTACTGCAATCTCATGTGTCATTACCATTTTGTGTTTCTTTCCTCCTCTTCCTCTAAAGAGCAGATAACCTCTTTTGATACACCACAATCATCATCACAAATAATTCCGGAAGCCATGCAAACAGTGAGACTTTGACCACAAACAATGACACATTGTATACTAATATTTACTATAGGTGCTTTGGGCGGGGTTGATTGCTCGTGGGTTAAACCTTCCCATTCTTGCCAGTTTTAAACCAACAGTGACTTGATGAACTCAGCTCTACTATTTTTACCTTCCATCAGCATGGCTGATGCTAACCTCCAGTAGACCAACGCATTTTGCCTTTTCTACTGACACAAAGTGGAATGTTAATATTGAATCATCTTCTGTAACTCCCTTGCCTTGATCGACCCACTGTCTTTGTCTTTCTCCACATCCTCTCCTTTACCACTCCTATCTGCTCTTCCTCTAACCCTTCTATAACCCCTTGCGTGATAGTGGCCTCCAGCCTTGCTTGGGGTGATACACTTAAAAAAAAAAAAAAAAAAAAAATTGCTCAGTCTGCTGCTAAGAAAGTTAGTTCACAGTGCTGTGCTAAACAGTTATTCTCTCCAGAATCCATCTTGGATGCTTAGAAATCCACCATTCATCCATGCATTAAATATTGCTACATCTTGATCCTGCTGTAAATCTTGAGAAAATCCAAAGCAGAATCTGTAATATTTACCAATCCTGACATCTCCACTTCAGCCTCTTTCCCACCACTGTGACATTGCTTCACTCTGTCTTTTCAATAAATATTTTCATGGCAGCTTATCTGATGAAATTTCCTCCTTGGTACTTCAACTGAATAAATTTAAATGTACTACTAGACTGGCAATTAGGTCTCAGCATTTTAGTGTTGAACGACTTCACTCTTTCTTTTCAATAAATATCTTCATGTTAGTTGTTCTGATGAGATTTCTTCCTTGGTACATCAACCAAATAAATTTAAGTGTACTAGGTTTCAGCATTTTAGTGTTGAAATAGCTAGATGTAACCTCGAATTCTACTCTTATAATTTTGTTTTTTCACACTTCTCTCCTGTGGAACTCCCTTTTGATTTTTTCCTTCTCTGCCACCAACGATCTTCAAAAATTTAACAGCAACACTAATCACCATCTTGTTTCTTTCTAATACTGGTTCTTTTATTGTGCTTTCTCTTCACTAAAGTCTTATCAGTCTCATCTGCTCCCAGTAATACTTGTGTCTTAGTGGCATTATTACCTTGCTATGGGGGTGAAATGATTAAAAAACAAAATCAAAATACAGAGATTTAAGAAAGAATTATATGTCTCATAAACACGTTTTCTGTGATATGCCTATGATAACGTTTCTGAAGGAATAAAATGTGTTGTAAAAATAAATTTCAGTTCAACTGAAATATATATATATATATATATATATATATATATATATATATAAAATGAAGAGTTTATAATGGTTCCAACGAGAGAAAAGTGTGTATATTAGAAAGAAGAGAGGTACCGCAAACTTTTTTGGTTGTAATGTGGGTTTTTAAAAAAATATTATTCTTTATTTTTCATAATTTTACGGCTAACTCACGACACTGCGCTCTTTAGCTGCCTGAAATGGCGCTGCCCAAATGCCACCCTGAGGAGGTAGAGCACTATTTAACTTCATCTACGTGGCGAAGCCAGAAATTTCCCTTTAACCTGTCACGGTTAGGTGAGCTAGTCCCCCGATACCATTCATCCATGTATTGAATATTGTTACATCTGGTCTGGTGCTCCTGCTATATATCTTGAGATTCTCAACAAAAATCCGAAGCAGGATCTGTAATATTATTGGTCCTGACCTGGCCTCTCAACTTCACTCTCTTTCCTATCACCATGACATGGCTTCCCTCTGTCTTTTCAATAAATATTTTCATGGCAGCTGTTCTGAAGAACTCTCCTACTTGGTACTTCCACCAAATAAATCTAAGATTGGCAACGAGGTTTCATCAGTTTTGTGTTGAAATAGATGTAACCACCCCATAAATATCGGTTCTTAATGTTCATCACACCGTAATCCACCCCATATATATCCTCCAAATAATATATATCATCATCACAAATAACGCAGGAAGTCATGCAAACAGTGAGATTTTGACCACAAGCAATGAGACATTGAGTACCAGCATTTATGGGAGAACGTTTGTGCATGTTGAATGCTAAAGGTTTAAAACTGCCCATTCTTGCCAGGTTTAAACCAATGCCGACCTGTTGAATACCAAACAATCAACAGTGAAATGGTTCACTCTGTAGCAAGACAAGCTATAAATAAATAAACATATTTATAAAGATAAAATATGTATATGCCCGTTTCTTTTCCAAAGCTCTGTCTGTTTGAAAAAAAATGTAGATTATATGTGAAGAATATTGTGAAAAATTCAGTTAAAGTCATTTACAGCAATGAAAATGTTAAGGTAGCAAGATGCAATTTAATCTCCTTTGTGTATAGAGATTAATACTCAGGGATTCAATGCTAACGAAAACATGTTTACAGAGGTTTGGTAAATAGAATGAAACTCTTTTACCAGAGTGATAGCTGGAGAAAACATCAAACGGGTTGCCTGTTCATTTTTATTCTTTTCGTTCATGAGGAAACTTGAGAAATGGTTGATACTAAAATGGCTTATTGATTATTTAATACAAAACCCAGCGAGACGTAACAAAATTTTGCATTTGCTGATTTAAGATCAATTACCAGTGTATTAAAAAAAAAAGAACTTTTACTTAAAGCAATTTCAACCGACTCAGTTAACCAAATGACGCTAAGACTCAATAATCGCTTGCTGCAAAGATAATTAAATGTTATTTGGTATTCTTTTTATTCAATTCCAATAATTTTAAATTCTCTTGCAAACTGAGAGTTCCAACATAAGTTTCGTGATTTTTGTTTAACTTTTTAAAATTCATGCAACAAATTTAATACCGTACAAAGAAAAAAATCCACAGAAGGTAGCAAAGGAAACTGAGAAGAATGAACGAACCATCAATTTTAAAAAGAAAGTGTGTTTGTCAATTATGAGAGGGATAACTAAGATGTTAGCTACAAATTGGAGATATCATAATCATACAAGTACAATAGTTTACCATCGACTTTTTTTTTAACAGACTATAGAGAATGTGGCACTGAAATCCAAAGGTGAAGTGGTTATTTGATTGATTCATTCATTCATGTTTTACATCTTCTTGTGCCATGACCTTTCAGGATGTAGGCAATCATGGCTCTCCACTTCCTCTTATCCGTTGTGGCTCTCAATAAGTTTTGTGCCTCTGCCAAATTCCCCATACCACATTCTGTCATCCACCACCAGGTATGTCATGCATTGTTTCCTTTTGTCTCTTTTTCCTTCTATTCGACCTGTGAGTATCAGATTCTCCAGGTCCTCCTTTCTCATTATGTGTCCCAGAAATTTCATCTGCCTCTTCCTTATGTTAAGTATAAGCTTCCTCCTTGTTTGCATCCTTTCCAAGACCTAATCATTGCTCACGCTCTCGCTCCATGATATCCTTAGCATCCTTATGTAGAACCACATCTCCACTGCCTTTAGTCTCTTCTTCATCTTTGAGGAGACTGTCCAACATTCGCTGCCGTATAGGAGGACAGATGTCACATCACAGCTCAGTATCCTCCTGTTTCGCAGTATTCTGACCAGCTTTTGGAATGCATCCTTGGCCATCACAGTCCGTCTTTGAATCTCAGCGTCGCACCTACTGTCTTCTGTCAAAACACTTTCCAGATATTTGAACTTCTGCACTTGCTTGATTTTAGTGTTCCCGGCCTGCAAATTGCATTTTGGGCTCATCCTTTTACTGATGGCCAATGCATTCTGTCTTCTTGTAGTTCATGCTTAGTCCCTTCTTCTCGCTCTCCTTCACTACCTTCTGTAAGATGTTTTGCAATTCCTTTTCTGTGTCTGCTATCAGTACTGTGTTACCAGCGTATCTTATATTGCTAAGATTGTGGCCACCAATGCTAAATCCTGGTAGGATTTCCAATTCTCTCAGAGATATCTCACTGCATAGGTTGAATGTCCAGTGAGAAGACACATTTTTGCTTTATGCCCCTTTCAAGTTTTGTATATTTGCTGAACTCATTCTCAATGCACATATTTGAAACCAGAAAATATTTTTAGATTGTAAGAATTTTTTGGGCAGTAATAAGGATTTAGTGATAAAAGTGTTACTAATTAACCCATAGCTGGGGGGAGAAGAAGTGGATTCATACATTTCCCAAGGGTATTTGCACACAATTGAATATAACAAACCCAACTGGATTTTGTAACTTAGCTCTCTGTTTAACAGAGCCATTATCCATAACACCACCCGCACATCCAAACTTATAGCACCTGATATTCCCAATAGATCAACCATCTAAGCAGTGACTAGGCTCGACATTGCTAACTTCGGTGATCATACAGAAATCAATGTTTCAATGTGATGTGGCCATAAGCTTGAATGTGTTGTAGAATAGCAAAAGATTCCTTCAGTCAGTTTTGTGCCATGCATAATACACACTTAATATTTTTGATACATGACTGACGAGGCAGATTTTTTCCTGCAGTAGGTTGCCTAAGATTCCTTACAAAAACTAAGCAAAGTATTAAGAAATGGTAAAATTTTGTTAGAAACTAAGAGTGTATGAATCATACAATTGTAGTGAATGGTTGGAAATTTCCTCACAGATAAAGAAATTGGTTGAGGATGCTTAGAATACAATCAATAGACATGAAACCTACAAGGAAGATTTAAGGAAAATGGACACAAAAAAGACACATATACTGAGAGGGTTTTAATTTCTGAGGAAAGAAGGCTTGGTAAATATGACACATGCAGGACATACCCAAAATATAAGGGAGAAAGGGAAAGAGTGACTTACCTACCTAACTTTTTCTTCTATATGCTGTGTCACTTCAGAACGTGGTCTTTCGTGGCTCTCCACAATTTCCTGTCTTTTGTAGTTCTAAATAAATTTTGTCTTTTCGCTATCTCTCCTAATCCATGTTCTGCCTGGCATTTACACAGTTTTGTTAGGTAGTTTATGTGCTGCTATCCTCCATCCCTCTTGCCTTCAAAATGTCCTGTATGTGTCAAATTTTCTAAGCCCTCTTTCCTCATTATGTGCCCAAGAAGCTGTCTCCTTCTGAGGTTATGTATAAGTCTCCTTTTTGTTTCAATTTTCTCTAAAACTTTGTCATTTCTTTCCTCTGTCCCTCTTGCCTTCAATATGTCCTGGTTGTGTTGAATTTTCTAAACCTTCTTTCTTCATTATGTATCCATTTTCTCTTAATCTTTGTCTTTGTCCCTGTTGCATATATGGAATATATATATATATATATATATATATATATATATATATATATATATTGTAGAATATATGTAACCAATTGTATCTAGAAAATATATGTAGGTAATCAATATTTTTTTATCAAAAAGGGTTGTGGTTGTATTTCTCTTACATATAAACCATTCTACAGACAAATGCCAAAAGTTTCTTTATAAGAAGATAGCTAATATTACCATTAACATGATAACTGACCTTTCTTACTAAATATCTTTTCCTTTTTCTCTGACTGTGGTTCCCTAAACTCAAATTTTTATAAAACTTTCATCTTTTGCTGGAATATGTTTAAACACAATCTACGTAATGCTTATAGCATTCAGTATTTTATACTTCTAACAAGCCTTCATGAACACACATCATTTTCTTTGTTTTCCATTTTATTATACCATACTTGATTATCATTATTATACCAATACTTGATTATTATTATACCATACTTGATTATTATTATACCAATACTTGATTAATATTATACCATACTTGATTATTATTATACCAATACTTGATTTTTATTATACCAATACTTGATTATTATTATACCATACTTGATTATTATTGTACTATACTTGATTATTATTATACCAATACTTGATTATTATTATACCATACTTGATTAATATTATACCAATACTTGATTATTATTATACCAATACTTGATTAATATTATACCATACTTGATTAATATTATACCAATACTTGATTATTATTATACCATAATTGATTATTATTATACAGATACTTGATTATTATTATACCATACTTGATTATTATTATATCAATACTTGATTAATATGAAACCAATACTTGATTATTATTATACCATACTTGATATTATTATACCAATACTTGATTAAACACAAAGAAATAGATGATTTCAAATAACTTTCCAGGTGACTGTGCAAAACAGTCAACAAAACTCAGGTGCAAATTACAATCAACACCTCATCTGTGTGCATTTGTGCTTGGCTATCAAATCATTAATTGGCTTTTCAATCTGCTTGGACAGGTGCTGCATCCTACTTTCGAAAAAGAAAATCTCATGAAACTTGAATTGTATTTCTAATATTCATAAAACCTCTTTGTTGTGTCAAGGGTCTAACTTTTTCTCTGAAAAAATTAGAAAAAAATAATTTTAAAAAATTCTTGTAAAAAAAATCTAGATTATCACACAAAATGTGTGCAATTGTTTGTTAATATCTCAGTGCTTATTCAGCGATATTCTGTAACAGAGTTGAATGTTGGAATTTATTAATGCAAGTCATTTTGTGTATTAGCAGTTGATAGCAGATTCGTTTTCTCTATTTTTTACTGAAAACGAAATGAATAAAACATGCAACAATAACATAAACAATAAGACTTTGACACATGTGTTGACATTAATGACAAGAATGTGTTTTTTTTCTTTTCACAATGTTATTGGTTTCGTGTGTGTTAAAAATGTTCTCAATGTCATTGTCTCTTTTGTTTCCATAAAAGTTTGTGCTTACTTGTTTTTGGTTGTTCCAAGAATTTTGCTGTTAAGGGTAGCATCTGAGACCATTAACTATGGATTTTTACAGAGTGATGGTGATACGTCTGTGATGTTCTTTTACTACTGCTACTCCACCTTCTACTCTAGTCTGCTGCCCTCACTTGTGGTCGTTTTTATAATGAAGTTTCAGATTTTTAGAAGGATGAAATATCATCCTCATTATGGATCATAACAGTTCAATAGATGTCAGTTAATATTGTTCTTTTATTTAAAAAATACAACATAAGAAGTAGTTTAAATTAAAACAAAACTTATTCTTTAAATTAAAATCTCTGAAAACCAGAAAAGAAAAAAAAGAAAATTTTGAAGAATTAATAATAAAAATGAACTTGTTGGGGAGCCATGACCACCCTCACACAGAAGGAACACAGCACATGAAAGTAGAAAAAAGCTGTTCAGTGAATTTGACCATTTTTAGAAGGTGGGTGTATCTCAAATTGTATGTACAAGGACGGGCTGTAAAGTTCATAGGAAGGAGTGCTGCTAGAGCTGTAATTAAACGAATGAAAAGGTAAAAGCCATTTCTTGCCCCAGTTAACAGAAAGTAGGTCATTTTTATAACCAGTTGCCAATTTGACCTTCTCAAACCAATCAGACTTAAAATCAAGACAAAAGTAAATAGCTGTATCATCGACATAGATACCGATAATAGGGTTCACTTACACACAGCTATCAGTTAATTATTAGGACCTGTATCAGTAAATCATTATCTCCAAAGAAATTCTTGCAATCTAAAAATATTTTATGGCTTTAAATAACCTGAAAAAGGTTGATAGGCCATAAAAACAAATCAACCTACTTCTCTCTCTCTCTCTCTCTCTCTCTCTCTCTCTCTCTCTCTCAGAGAGATGAAGTTTGTAACATTACAGATATTTTGGATAGAAAATAATGAAAGATTTTCTATATTATATGTTCAGGGCAATAAAATGTTTGCTATGCTCATAAATAACACAATTCACAAATAAATAAAATATTCATTTAAACAATTTCATTTTAACACAAATATGTTGTGTTTTCATTTTCTTTTTTGGAGTAAGGGTGATATTTATGGTTTCCAAAACATTTTTAGAAACCAAAGAAATAAATTTTTCTTTTGCTTGATTAAAACTAACATGAAGATTTTGTGGTGTCCACTTGTCCACAGTAATAATTCTAAAAGAATCTTGCATCTGCTCATTGTTTTATTTATTTCCTGTAGGTTGATTAATGATGATTTGGCATAAGGCATTCTGTATTTATAAGCGACATTCCCATTTGATTATATTATACTCTATACATTGAACCCTACAATCAATCCCTGTCAAAGGCTCTAAATCTTAAGCTTTTTCCATAACAGAAACATAGGAACATTTTCAGAAAATTTTTCCTTCCAAACTACACCAGTTAGTTTTATTTCTCTCATAAAATCTCTCAAAGAATAATGTCCTAAAAATAAAATTTAATTTTCCTTCTCTAAAAAGATTTTTATTTATCAAATGTGATTTTTTATGATTTCTGGATTTTTATATTCATTGACATATGCAGTGATTTCAAAGATGGTTTAAATTGTCCTTTTACTAAGAAACTGACTTCCAGTTTGTTATTATAAGTCATCTAGAAAAGAAGGAAAGATCTCTATAATAGCTTCAGTTCATTGATGGCGTCATTTAAGGATATTGTCCTTTATCTGTGAGTTCATTAATAAGTGAGACAAAAAAATGGCTGAGACAAACATCAGACTAAGCTGCTGGTGTCTTTCGAAAGTTGCCACAAATTGACTTGCACACACAAAAAAATGAAGAGACAAAACAAAGAGAGAGCAGAAAAAAAACAAAATTATTTTCCTTTCTTTTTTTTTTGTTTACATTCAAAACTTACACTATATAATTATGTGATTCCATTCAACTGAAACTATTCTTTTTACCCACTTATTTAAAAAAATATGATTATTGTTTAATGAATACTTTTGTTGATTGCAATTTTTTGTTGAATAGAAAGTGAATGAATTAGTAAGAGTGCTGGAATGTTTTTAATTGTACAAAGGCTTATGACTTTCTCAAAAAAAAAAAACTATAACATTTTTTTTTTTTTATGAGATAATAGCTAAAAATATGTTAGTCAAAATATCCAGACAAGTACAAATTCAAATATACTTTCTCTTTTGTAATGCCATGAACTTGTAGCAGACTTTAGGCTTATTTACACGTACTTATATGAACACATGTGGAACTCCTGAAATAAAGTCCACTATAAATATGGCAGACTCGGAGAATGAGTCTACCAAAAAGAAAAAGTAACAGAAAAACAACAAGAAACCAATGTACATGTACAAACAAATATGTGTATTAGACAACAAAAAGGGTTTACAAAAGACAAAAACATTAATGTGTTTGTGTGCATGAACGTAAAGAGTTTGTGTTTCAAAGTGTGTTCATACATATGTGTGTGTGTGTGTGTGTGTGTATGCATAATGTTCATGGTGTCTTTCCAAGGAAAACGTATAGCAACCCCCCATGAAGGTGAAAATGCAATCTTCTGTGAGAGCTTTACATGGTCGCAGTGTCCACTGAAAACGTAAGAAAGACAGAGAGAACGTAGTATTCTTGAGTATTTATACTTTAGAGATAGCAACCCCTAGGAACAATTTGGACAATTAGGAAATTAAGGAGGAGTTAACTCCAACAAACTTTCCACTATGGTACCTAGACTTTATGAATTTAAGCACAGTACAAGATTGGTGAAAAGGTCACATCAATTTACAGTAGAATTAGCTTAGATGTAAGCATAAGTTCTATGCTAACAATTTCTTTTATTGCACTTCTCACTTGTTGAACTCTCTCCCAGCTCCATGTTTTCCAGTCAACTTTGATCTTCAAAAATTTAAATGCAATGTCAATCATTACCTACTATCGTTTTGGTTCCTCTTCTTTTATTGTTCTCTCTCTTTAATAATGTTTCTCTTTTTTCTTATTCTTTCACATGCAGTAACTCCTTGTGTCTTAGTGTCTTTACTACCTTGCTTGGGGTGAAATGATTGAATAAAAAATGTCTCTCAAAGATTCAGGCAACGATGACTCTCCACAGATCCCTTTTCATTATTATCTGGGAAATGCCATGACTTCTTTGGAAAGATAGTGGAGTAGTTTCCCATTGTTTTCTCTACAGTTTGGGATTCAGAGATTTCCTTCTCAGACTGGTTGCCATCTCAACCTGACGAGCCAAATCCACCCTGTTACTTAAACTATAGCTAGGTAGAGAAAAAGAGAAAAATTAATTCCTTTCCTAGGTATATTTATGGGAAAGGGAAAGCAACAGACTAGTGTGGAATATGAAATTGGCTCAGTGATTCTATTTTCCATGCAAGTTTCCATTAGATGAATCACACATCTTGCTCACACACACACACACACACACACACACACACACACATATATATATGTATGGAGCAAGCATCTGCAATAGGGATTAGCTAGCTGCCCTCCTAGACAGGTATCCTTGAATACGAATGACCAGCCATTAATGTAACAATCTAAAACATTTTCTGGCATTAAATAACCTGCAAAAGTTTGATAAGCCACAGAAAACAAATCAGTCTTCATTAAGACTTTCAACCTCTAGGCTGGAAGACATTAATTTTGCTGTTTAAAAAAATGGACAACCAACGAAGTCTTGAACAATGTATCTGCTATATATGATGTTTATAGTAACAAGAAATATTCTTAGTTTTAAAATCTACCATTTTAAATTATTTTGTTTTAAATATATAGGAAAACAATATATAAATTTTGATATATCAAGAACAATTTAAGGAAAATCTATGACACAGTGAAAACATTTTTGTGTGACACATTTTATCCTTTAGGACTGTAACTACACATACACAGAAAGGAAAGTAGGGTGCTGAAAATTTAATTTTTTTTTGTTAATATGTATTTTGGTAATAGAACCTAGCTGATTTCATTTAGTTTCTTTGTTTTCATCATTTTTGTCGCAAAATATCCGACATTGTGATAATAGAAAATCTGCCAAGAAAGGGGAAATGCTGTAAGAATTTGGATGTAAATTTTAAAGAAATAAATAAATTAAAAATTTTCAGCATTCCCCTCAACTTTGTTCAGATGAGTAGTCATATCAACGTAAATGTCACTTTAGTCCGACAAAGTCCTGAAGGAAGAAAGACATCACATGAAAATTTTTTTCCATTTTCTTATATATTTTCCTAAATTTTTTTTTAAATATATGTTTGCTTTTAAGTTTTCATGCACTATAAATATTCAAATTTAATCTATAAAAGTTAAATATGGCTAAAAAAAATGAATTTTATTTCATACATTGTTCATATACTCTTGTTGTGGCCTTGGTGGGGTGAGAATAAAGACACAAGAGTAAATTTGAGTTAACAAATATATTAACAAAAATCGGTAATACAATAATATACAAATGAACAAGAATGTTAAGTCTGAACTGTCAGAGATGACTGTTGGGGAAAAAACTCTCTTCTGACAAAAACAGTACCTGCTTTTAGTTGTAACTTGGAAGAGTCCATCCGTGTATGGGTAATTTACCATAACAAGTATATAAAAATGCCTAAGAGCCACTTAGGATAGAGGGTTACAGAGTAAGGGGCACATTTTAAGCGGATAAAGGGGAAGATAATGGTTAACCCTAGACTTGAACAAATTATGATTGTAGTGAGTGGGGAAGCATCCTCTTGCAAGTCAGTTCCACAAAGCAATGGTTTGTGGGAGGGAGCTGCTCAAGTGGAACTTACATCTTACCAATATGGAATATGAAGAGAATGAGGGTGGTTCACTACAATGTGTGCGGCATGGTGAGTATTAGCTGTGAAGGTTAAAACTGGTAGAACTAAAGGATGTAGGTCATCTGAATCTTTTCCATTGAAATAGCAATATAGCAGTGAAAGGCATGAACATTTTTCTTCCATGGGAAAGGGATTGTAGAAGGAGAAATAATTCACCATCCACAAGAATGTGGAGATGCTTTTGGACTCAAGGTGGGAAAGGCAAGACAGCAGTATTCCATTTTCAGCTTGATCTGCTTCTTGTAAAGGTAGAGGATAGCGTGAGGTGTCAGGTACTTACTGGAGTGGTACAGGTAACCAACCATTTTTCCAGCATCTGGATCATCTGTACACATTCCAATTGAGGTCTGGGTTGAGTTTAACCCTCCACAGAGAATACTTGGAATATTTAAGTTACAATATGACAATGAACATTTTTGGACTTTTTAAATTTTCAGAAGCCATGTCAGTAGATAAGGCTTTGCTTCTCAGTCAGCATACTAAATGGTAGCAAGAAAAAGAACAAAAAGAAAAGGGTTATAAAATCATAATTGATCAAATCTATTAAAACTCCTACTTTTCTCATAGGGGTGTGCGTCTTTACTTTTAGTTAAGCTCATTTTCATTTCTACCAAACATATTTCTTGGAATAAATATTGTTCTTTGCATCTACAAAATGTCTTTCCTGTATTTCTCTTCAGATATAAGTCTGAGTGCTTCCAGATAACAAATTCTAGTTGCAAAGAGAAAATGAAAAAAAAAGAAAGAGAAGCCATTATTACCATGACTAATGTTACTTCCTATTCCCTTTCTTTTATGATAGCCAGCTTGGCAGAAACTTTTATGACTTGAATGAGCCAATATTATTGATTGCCTCTCAAAGCACAAATCTTTGCTCCTTTGTCCTACTTTTCTAGCTGAAAATATTACCAATTTTTTCTTCATTTTTTTCTCTTTCTAATCTTTAATGTTAATGCTAAAATAGTGGCCATCACTAAATTTTGCCAATGGTGCATATATTAGCTTATCTGAGAGAAAATGATAGCAAGTGCTGTATAACCTATGGAAATATTTATGCTGTGGAACTGTTTAGACTTTGAATACACTGACAATTACAGCATGTGGCACTGTTGGAAAGTGACTGAAAATTATGCCGTGGGCTGACCCAAGCCTTGTGAATGAAATTGGGTAGACAGAACTATTTTGAAGCCATTATAGGTTATGCTAGCAAAATGTCATTGTCAACATAGAACTGAGTATAATGATAAACATCTGGCAGCAAGGTCTCTGATCGCGAGATTGGAGGTTTGGAGGAGCATGGGATCACCTCTTGTTTGCTGTTGTTCCCAGGCCCACCATGACTCAGGGTGGCAGCATCTGTTAGGGTCCCAGCTATGTGTAAATAGTAGACCCTAAAACAAAAATGAAAAACTTTTTTTTCTATAGTAAAAATACCAGCAATACATTTTTATAAAAAAAATTATGAGCAATAATACATTTTTATAGTAGAATTACCAACAATACATTTTATAAAAAATAATCAGTATTACATTTTACAATACATTTTATAGCAAAATGACCAGCAGACATTTTATTGTAGTATTACCAACAATATATTTCATAATAAAATGGTCAACAATACATTTTTATAGCAAAATGACAATCAATGCAACACTAAAAAAAACTATAAAATACATTTTCATAGTAAAATTACCAGCAATACATATTTTTTCAAAATTGCCAACAATACAACATTTTATCATATACAATATATATATATATATATATATATATATATATATATATATATATATATATATTAAAACATGTTTGCCCTGAAAATATAAAATTATGGACTAAATACCTGTAGTTCAAAGCATAACATTGTGTTCAAGATATATGCAGTTGTAACCATAAAATTGCATTCAAAATGTTGAGATTTCAGTATTAAAAACCCATAGAGGTTAATGTGCTGTTCAACAAAATCAACCAAACAAATCATCATAACAAAGGGTTTGAGCATAAAAGGAAACTTATACTTTACATCAAGAAGAGCCAAGTGAAATTTATGGGGCACGTGATGAAGAAAGAGGGCTTGGAAAATCTGATACTTGCAGGACAGATGGGAAAAGAAGGACAGAGGAAAGCATCATATAACATATTTGATGGGCTTAAGTAAATGGATGTCAGAACAGGGCTTGAGAGAAATAGCAAAAGGGCAAAACTTATTAAGAGCTACAAGGGACTGAAAGATGTGGAAGGCCATGATCGCCAATGTCCAAAAACTGTTGATCTCTCTCTTAGAAACTGTAATGATGGTCCACTCAGCTTAATCCCATTAAAAACCATAAATTGGTTAGTGGTGGCTTTTGAAGACGCACAAATGTATGTCAGTGAGCATCTGCAACAGGGATTCCGTAGTCACCCTAGCAGATGGGGACGCTCAAATAGGAACAATCAGCCATACATTGACATTGAGTGTTCTGACAAGGATCTTATGGGACACTGAACTATCAAAGTTCTTTATTTCAATTGACTAGATTTAGAGTTTGTTACCTTCCCTTATAGACTTGGGAAAGGTGTGAATCCATCTCTTTTACCCACAGTTATGGGTTAAATAGCAAGACAGACTCGGCTCTCTAGCCATGATTGGCAACCGATCTAGGAGAAGGATAACTGTAAATTCAAAACTATCTTTAACTCTGAGCCCAAATCATGAGTGGCCTTTTGAAAAGCATGGCACCCAAAAGTCATCCTGCCTAGGTTACGGAGAATATATTAACAAAAGAATGTTGTGTGTGGTCAATGGCAGAATTTAACAGAGTGGATTTGTGGAATTTAAAACTGCAGTGATGTCCTATAAAAGATCTTCCTACTGGATAATGGATGAGGCCTAATTATTCCAAGTCAGATGGAAACTGGGAAAACAAAGATAACCTCATTATACTTCCCAATAAATGCACCACTGAAACCCCAATAGGGACACATTCTAATAGACAACCTAGTTTGTTTTAAATCAGTTAATATTTTACAAGGGCATGCTAAAAAGTTTATAATCCCTTTCCCAAAATCTGATGATTGATTAACATCAAATTTTATTTTATTTTTTTTAAGGGTTTCTTGGGAAGGCCATCACTATTTTCACATCCCTTTATAATTACGTAATAAATTTTGTAATAAATGAGTTAATCAATTAACTAAATTGTTTAATATCATTCTAGTAACGATTAATTTTATTTTCACGTGAAATTCCTATTTATTTATGGATTAGGAAAAATATACAGTGTGTTCGTAAAGCCTTTTTACAATTTAAAAAAATTATTACAAAAGCAAATAAACAGACAAATATATGGAAATTTGTACAAAATGAGGAGTAGATACTGAATATTTTTAAGTAATTTAATATACATCTATATGGACACCATTAGTTGCATGAAGCACATCAAGATGGTATGCAGTTTCTTGTCATATCATCAGTGTTGGCAATTGCATCAGTGATCTTTTGCTTTAGATCAGTGATGTCCCATATCTTTGTTGGATAAACGATAAACATAACCCCACAGAAAGAAGTCCAGGGGAGTGATATCTGTTGAATGTGTTGGCCATGGAATTGGGCCATTCCTTCCAATCCCCTGGTCTGTAAATGTTAGAGGTTCATTTAACAGTACCTTTTTCATCAACAGGATACCAGAAATAAACAAATACAATGTGATTACAAACTTTGATAACTACTGAGTACATAGAATAAATCTGATATCTCACTAACTGCCTTTGTAATATATTTTTTAAATCCTAAAGAAACTTTATGGACACCCTGTAAAACAAAGGATTTATACTTTTTATCATGAAAAAAGATGATTGTGTTAATTATTTGTTCTTTTTTCTTTCTTTTTTCTTTTTTCAAAGGACAACGATGAAAGCACTTTTGCAGGTTATGTGTATGATGCTGTTTGGGTGTTTGCTTATGCGCTGGATAAATTATTGAAAAGCAACCCCTCAGCTTTGGATACTTTACATTCCCCTGGTACGACAAGGTAAGTAAATGATTTTTTTTTATTTTCTCCAGTTTTCTTTCCCCTTCTACACTGAGAGATTGACTGAATGAGTAACAGATGGGTTCAGATTTTTATGTAGAGAATGAGAGATGGCAAGAAAACTGAGGAATTTTAAAAATTGATGTGGATAAAAATGATAAAACCTGCAGAAAGAGAAATTCAGAGAAGAAAGGAATTGAAAGGAAATGATATTGAAAATCAGATTTGTGAAAAATCATGGGGAAGAGACAGGGAAACAAAAAACAAAACAAAAGAAAATGGATTGAAAGAGAGAAAATGAAAAGAATATATGAAGAAGGACTGAAAGCAAGAGAAAAGGAAGATAAAAAGGATTGAAAGAGAGAGAAAAGGAAAAGAATTGAAAGAGAGAGAAAACAAAAAGAAAAAGGATAGAAAGTGAGAGAAAAAGAAAGAAAAAAGATTGAAAGAGAGAGAAAAGGAAAAGAAAAAAGATTGAAAGAGAAAGAAAAAAGAAAAGAAAAAGAATTGAAAGAGAGAGAAAAGGAAAAGAAAAAGATACAAAGTGAGAGAAAAGGAAAATAAAAAGGATTGAAAGAGAGAGAAAAGGAAAAGAATTGAAAGTGAGAGAAAAGGAAAATAAAAAAGGATTGAAAGAGAGAGAAAAAAGAAAAGAAAAAGGATAGAAAGTGAGAGAAAAAGAAAGAAAAAAGATTGAAAGAGAGAGAAAAGGAAAAGAAAAAAGATTGAAAGAGAAAGAAAAAAGAAAAGAAAAAGAATTGAAAGAGAGAGAAAAGGAAAAGAAAAAGATACAAAGTGAGAGAAAAGGAAAATAAAAAGGATTGAAAGAGAGAGAAAAAAAAGGATTGAAAGTAAGAGAAAAGGAAAATAAAAAAGGATTGAAAGAGAGAGAAAAAAGAAAAGAAAAAGGATAGAAAGTGAGAGAAAAAGAAAGAAAAAAGATTGAAAGAGAGAGAAAAGGAAAAGAAAAAGATTGAAAGAGAAAGAAAAAAGAAAAAGGATTGAAAGTGAGAGAAATGGAAAATAAAAAGAATTGAAAGTAAGAGAAAAGGAAAATAAAAAAGGATTGAAAGAGAGAGAAAAAAGAAAAGAAAAAGGATAGAAAGTGAGAGAAAAAGAAAGAAAAAAGATTGAAAGAGAGAGAAAGGGAAAAGAAAAAGATTGAAAGAGAAAGAAAAGGAAAAGAAAAAGATACAAAGTGAGAGAAAAGGAAAATAAAAAAGGATTGAAAGAGAGAGAAAAAAGAAAAGAAAAAGGATAGAAAGTGAGAGAAAAAGAAAGAAAAAAGATTGAAAGAGAGAGAAAAGGAAAAGAAAAAAGATTGAAAGAGAAAGAAAAAAGAAAACAAAAAGAATTGAAAGAGAGAGAAAAGGAAAAGAAAAATATACAAAGTGAGAGAAAAGGAAAATAAAAAGGATTGAAAGAGAGAGAAAAGGAAAAGGATTGAAAGTAAGAGAAAAGGAAAATAAAAAAGGATTGAAAGAGAGAGAAAAAAGAAAAGAAAAAGGATAGAAAGTGAGAGAAAAAGAAAGAAAAAAGATTGAAAGAGAGAGAAAAGGAAAAGAAAAAGATTGAAAGAGAAAGAAAAAAGAAAAAGGATTGAAAGTGAGAGAAATGGAAAATAAAAAGAATTGAAAGTGAGAGAAAAGGAAAAATAAAAAAGATTGAAAGAGAGAGAAAAAGAAAAAAAAAGAATTGAAAGAGAGAGAAAAGGAAAAGAAAAAGATACAAAGTGATAGAAAAGGAAAATAAAAATATTAAAACAGAGAGAAAAGGAAAATAAAATGGATTGAAAGAGAGAGAAAAAGGAAAAGAAAAAGGACTGAAAGAGAAAGAAAGAAAAGAAAAATATTGAAAAAAATAAAACAGAAAAGACTAATAAAGAACAAAACAAAAGAAAAAAGAAACAAAAATAAGAAAAATGAACGAAACCAAATACTTGCAACTGGAATTGAACTCTGAACCTTTTTATTTCTCATTGCATAGCCAAGCAATTAATATTTGTGCCTTAATACATGTAGATATTAAGCTTATTAGAAATTAACTATGCCTCAACGAATTGATTATTTCTTTCTTTTGATATTGAAGCCAAGTTCTTCCTCCTGAAATCAAGTGAGTTGATTTGACTTTCTTCCAACAAGCAAGTGCAATTTAATTATGTATTTAAGGGCCTTCTGTTTGCTTTTATGTACACAAAAGAGTGTAAAACTCTTCATTACGTCTTTATTCATCTACACCAACGCGATTGTCTTCTCTCTTGACTCTAAAAGTTCACAGTCTATCAGGAAGTTTATCTAAAGTGTACTTGGATGGCCCCTGGGGTGAAAGATCAATGATTAAAATATAAGAAAAACCATTAACAGTTCTTAATAAGGTTCAACTGTATGTGTGAACAGAAATAAAAGCATCAAATGTTTTTCAGTTATAACAACCACTATTTTATATTTATTAGCATTGTTTAAGACAGGTGTTGGCAAACCCTGGCCACATCCGTCCCTATGAAGGAGTTTTTGTCTGGGCAGTGGTGGGGGGAGCTCATCAACTTTATACCTGGATGCTAATTATCTAATTCATTTGTGGATCAAGTGGCAGAAAAAATATCAGCTGGAGTTTAATTGACTTACAATACAACAAACTTTTTAAATCAAAAAATCTGATTCTGAATCTACTGCTGACTTCTACAAGAAATGTTTTGGCCAGCAGAAAATACAAGAGCCTATTGAATAATACGATAATGATGACATCTTTATTTGGAAGTACATATGCTTGTGAACAAACTTTTTCAAAAAGTAAATGTTATATCTCGTGCAAGATATAATAAACAAAGTAACCCGAATGTAGGTTTTTATAAATTGTTATAATCGGATGCAGTACAGAGACAGAGTCGAGAGTATGCTAAGCCTCAATAGGTGTTAACAAACAAAGTCTCCCTTGACTGTCTGCTGTGGTCGTACTTAATCGGCAAACAGTCCGTCCATTATCGTGAATGGGGAAGTTGGGTTATACCATCACAACAGTAAATATACTAAAAGTCATTTAAGAACAAGGTTGAATGATGACCACCTGGATGATGTTTTGCTCCTGTCATTGACAAATATTTCACATGATGCGGAGAAGTTATCGAACAACAAGCAGAAATAAGTGTCTCATTAAATAATTTGTTATAATTAACTGTATTTCGTTTGTAACAAGGAAATTTCATTTTTTTGTTGATTGCGTTAGTTGTTATCCTGTTATACCTGCTGTAAAATAAGGAACCTTGTTTAAATAATTATTGTAACCGAGGAAAGGTTACTGAAAAGAATAATCAAATGAAGGTTGGTAATGAACGATAATACTTAGGACAAGAACAGCACATATAAGAATCTCCAGATGTGCGTAGAAGTAGTCAACTTGTAGAAGTGAGTCAAGTTAATTCTACAGTGAATCTCCAACAGTCGACCAACATACAGTATTCACTACTGTATTTATGGCAATGGGGACATTTCCATTATTATCCATAGGTATACTATAACAATAATATAACAGTAACTTTTTGTTTTTGCTTTAAACCTCCAGGCCAAGGCAGCCTTTTGGATAGAGCAGTCTGAGGTTGAGACAAATTATTATATTGCATTTGATATCATGGCCCGCCTCTGAGACACTGCAAAGCTGTCTGGCCCACTCTCCCCAAAAGGGTGCTGATCACTGGTTTAAGACATTTTATTCAAGGTTGCAAAATATGGAAAAATATTTGGTAAAAATTATGAATTGGTGATCTTTGTTCTATTTTTTTTTACAATTTTGAACCTCTCTGAGCTAAGTGTTTATGTGCTAGTCTGCCAAATAGACAGTGAGTCCACTCATCATTATATCAACCGCAACTATTCTTCTCCTATGTACCGTGTCCCTTTAGGACCTATGTGATTAAGGCTCTCCATAGTTTCATGTTTTTGTAGCTCTTAATAACTTTTGTCTTTTTGTTATCTCTCCTAAACCTTCCTTCATCTTTTTCCTGAAACTCCCTAGATATGATGACTTATGCCCAGTTCCCATATGATCACTGAAGTTAAGCAACATCAAGTCTGGTCAGTACCTAAATGGGTGACCGCTTCAGAATATGAGGAGTTTTAAGCTTGAATGTGCTAGTGGTGTAATGGAACAAGAATTGTTAATCAGTGAGCTGAGTTCTGTTAAAGTTGGGTTCATTATATTCACTTACATGCAAATAAGCTTGGGAAAGGTGTGAATCTACCTTTTATCCCCCCATCTATGGGTTAATTGGTAAAAGTTGTATCACTAAATCATTATTATCTAAAAAAAACTTCTTACAATCTAAAAAATATTTTCTGGCTTTAAATATCCTGCAAAGGGTTAATAGGCCATAGAAAACAAATCGATCAATCAGTCACTATGTAGGTTATGCATTGTTTTCCTCTTTCCCTTAATCTGTCCTATGAGTATCGAATTTTCCAATCCCTCTTTCCTCATTATGTACCCTAGACATTTTAACTCATATAAGTTTCCTTTTTGTTTCCATTTTCTCTAAAACTTTGTTGTTGCTCCATGGTATTCTCAGCATCCTTCTGTAGAACTATATTTCTGTTGCTTTCAAGTCTCTTCTTCATCTGTACTGAGATTGTCCTGTATTCACTGCCGTATAGGAAGACTGATATTACGTAACAGTTCTGTACTCTTTTCTTTGTACTATTAAGTAATAAAATTCTTTTGTATTGAGAAAATGTTAAATAATTTTCAGACATAGCATTTATATTCCAAATATAAGTCCTGCGACTACTGCAATTCTCAAATAAATATATTAACTCAGAAATAGTACTGATAATGAAATTGTGCTTCCCAAGTCACACAATAGATATAGCCTTGTATGAAAGTAAATATAACTACTTGTTTGCGTATCATTTGTCTAAAATTGGTAGCTAAAATTTTTCTGAGTTTATAAAGAAAAGATCTTTATCTTAACACATTAAAAGCTGAAGCACGAAATTCACCCATAAGTTTCACATTCTCACAGTCTGGGAGCAACTGAATGACTCCCCAATCAAGGAGTACTATATTTCAATACACAGCGCTAACACATTAAGAATTAGAAATGCCAAAATCTATAACTTTTAAGAAATCTGCACTTTTGTAAAAGTTTTAGATTTCCAAAAATTCTTGACAAAATTCAAAATAAGGTCTGTAATGTAATTGTTGTGGCCTTGTTACGGGCCAGAAATAAAGACACAAAGAAAGGAATTGAGTTAAACAAATATACAGTGTTGTTCGATAAAAGTGAGTTTTTTTTACGAAATGTTCTATTCTCCGATGAAACGAAAGTTGAGAGCTAAATTCAAAGGATAAGCGATCTAAAATCTGAAGAAGAAGCTTTGAAAGCACTTTGAATTTAGCAGTAAGTACTGTCAAGCAGCCGTTCAGTATAATGTTCTGGGGATGCTTTTCTTTTTATGGAACTGGTTTCGTAAAACCTATTGAAAAGACCGGCAGGAGCGAGCAGTACAAGAGAATTTTAGAGTCTTGTCTGCTCCCTTCTGCTGAGAGGGTGCAAATCGACCCCAACAAGCTCATTTTTATGCAGAATAATGCTTCCTGTCACAATTCAAAATTGATGAAGGAATACTTTGATGAGAAGCAGGTGGGTGTTATGACATGGCTGCCCCAATCTCCTGACCTCAACCCCATAGAAAACTTATGAAGCATTATAAAGTACACGCTCTTGAGAAAGCAGTTGAGCAACAAAGAGGATTTGATTGTGAATTTCATATCCGAATGGAATTTAATGCTTGGAGATGAGATTTGCCAGAACCTAATCTAGTCAATGACAAAAAGGGTTGAAAAGGTTATTCAAAATAAACAGGACCCATAGATTATTAAATATTTCGAACTATATTACCTATTATAAATAAATGATACCTCTATTATTCTTTATTTAAAGCTGTTCGGTTATGTTTCTATTGATTACTAGTTGCAGGAAATAAGTGAGTCACTTTTTTTTGCACAGAGTTTTTCCCTAAATCTCATTTATATCCAAAATTATAATTATCAATAGAATACCTTAGGGTGAGTAGACTTTTTTTACTATGTGGTCGGGAAGGGGTCTTTATATTAGTAAGATTAAAAATTAGTTTGACCCCAAAAACAATAGGTGAAAAAATTTTTAAGTACTAAAAATCAGGTGAGTCACTTTTATCGAACAGCACTGTATTAAGAGAAACAGTAATACAAACATATACAAACGAGAGTGTTACAGCAAGAATGTTCGGTCCAACTGTCAGAGCTGACTGCTGGAAACTTTCCTCTCCAAAAGACAGTACCTGCTCCTATTTATAGCTGGGAGAGTCCATGTGTGTGTGGGTAAATTACCATAACACTAATCAATCCTGACCTGGCATCTCCACTTGAGTCACTTTCCTGCCAATGTTTTGTGGCTTCCCGCTATCTTTTCTACAGATATTTTCATTTTGTTATGAATATGTATTGTTCGTAATTTTTTTTTTAATATAGAAATGTATTGCTGGTATTTTTACTATAAAAATATATTTTAATACTTTCGTAGTGTTTTGTTTTTGTTTTGGGGTTCACTGTCTGCTCAGAACTGGGGCCATAACAGGTGCTACAACTCCTTGTCAGAGTGGGCCTGGGAATAACAGCAATTAAGAGGTGGTTTCATTTATAACACGGCTGGCTTTAGCTCGATAATGAATTGTCCCATGCTTGGTTAATACTGCCACTGGTCAACTGGTGGTTATCTGCTTTCCGCTTTGTTTCTTCATCTGCTTCTGTCTCACGTTGTGTTCCTTGATCACAGAGGAGTGAAGATTAAATTTTGTCCATACTTGAGCACTGGGTGGAACTGTGCTACAAAAGGACAAATAACACTTCCATTGGCAAAAATAAAAATAATATAACAAAATAACAAAGAAGGTTGCCAGGTTAATTTTCAATTTGTTTATATCGATTTTGATTAAAATTAAACCTTCCCATTAAATTCTCTGTCATGACATTTTGTCTTTTTCTACTAAAACTTGGAGCAGGTTCAGTCAACAAAGTAAGAGGTCAGTTGAGAATTCTCTTAGCAGCAGGTCACATGGGGTTCAGCATCTCCTTCATCCGCTACTGTCTTGTGTCGTCTGTGTCTCTCACTCCAACTGCTGGGTCGCTTAAGTGCTCTGTTTATATGTATTTCACCTGACTCCCACCATACCCCAGGACTCATCGATATTCATATCAATTAATTATTTTCTCAAATTTTTGGAGAAATGACATTAACCATCAAAAAAGTGGCCAGTTATTCAAAACAATACATTTGTCAACAACAGACTTTGTTTATCATTCCTTTCTATATGCTGACAACAACCAGCCTGTGATCAGTTACTTATTCAAAACAATAATTTTTCCGATATTCATAAATTATTTCTATGTCCTTGATGTTAAAGAATTTCCATTATTGTTGATTTTCCAGTATGACACATATAATGTTCTGCCATTTTGCATGTTGACGAAACAACACTCCAGGTTGTTTACGAATTTTAACAATTCCATCTATCTTTCAGCTTACATTTTACATTCCTATTTCATTCTGCATTCCTGGTTATCTGAAAGAAAAAAAAATCTTTTTTTTCTAGCTTCATATTTCAATTCATGTTTTCACCTTAACGTTTTAACCTTTCCAATTCTTCAATTCCTATACAAGCTTTTTACATGAACCATTTTAATCCAAATTTCAAACTACCAGTGTCACACATTCTCCTCAAAACCTCCAATCTCCCAATCAGAAGCCTTGCTGCCGGATGTAGTTTATCACTGTACCCAGGATTACCGTAGATATTCATTTGGTAAGAAGGTTGTTCCATTCAGAAAGCTGCAAAGGTCTGAGCTGGTGGAACTGAAAGATGGAGTTCGTCTGAACATTTGCCAAGGAAGTAGTGACTGAGTAGCAAGAAGCTTGCAATGTTGCATCTATGGGAAAGGGATTGTCTGGTGGAAAATAAGTCAACCCCGAATTTTGAACACTGTCAAGGTTGGAAAGGGAGGTTACTTCATTTCCAATAAAATATTTCTTAATTTTTTTAGAAAACAGTATCAGCTGGGTGGTTTTTGCATAAAAAATAATTAAGAGTTTTATGTCTATTTTATCCCATCCACTTTGATCTGAAGAGAAAATTCTCTAAAGCATAAGAGCAATATATACTTTTTAATTACTGTGCATAAAGTTTTGACATTGATGTAAATGGAAACTAAATTGCAGCCAAAATTGAACACCTACTAATTGGTGATCTTAGATAAAAATTGATTACAGCAGACATAATGAAAAGGAAATTAATCTGAAGAAGTAATTTTTTAGGATCACAAAGTTTCAGTTAAGAAATATGTGTTGTGTTTACAAAAAAAAAAAACCTTGTGTAATTGAATGATAAAATGTAAAAGAAAAAACTATGTATTTCCTCCTTAAAAACAACTTCTCCAAACTAATAATGGTTTTATTGATAGAATATCATATACGTAGGACAGGGACGAAATACAAAAACTGTTGGTTACAATTTGACCTGAGAAATGCAGAAGACACAGAGATAAAATTTAAACTTTTGTCATCCAATGTATTTAGATAAATAATCAAGACAAATTTATTCAGATTTCTACTGTTTTTATTTTTATCACTATTATTGTTAAATATCCTTCATTGTAACAGCAGTAGTTTTGTTTGAAAAGAAGACATGTTGCATAATCCTGGACATAAATTTACCCTGGAAGACTCAGAAAATAGTGCACTTTCAATACATCTTTGCTTTAATAAATGACTTTCTTTTTAAGTTGGGTATCTTTTTAGGATCACCAGGTCTTTAAATATTCTTCATTGTAACAGCAGTAGTTTTGTTAGGAAAAGAGACATGTTGTATAATCCTGGACATAAATTTACCCTGGAAGACTCAGAAAATAGTACATTTTCAATACATCTTTGCTTTAATAAATGACTTTCTTTTTAAGTTGGGTATCTTTTTAGGATCACCAGGTCTTTAAATATTCTTCATTGTAACAGCAGTAGTTTTGTTAGGAAAGGAGACACGTTGTATAATCCTGGACATAAATTTACCATGGAAGACTCAGAAAATAGTGCACTTTCAATACATCTTTGCTTTAATAAATGACTTTCTTTTTAAGTTGGGTATCTTTCTAGGATCACCAGGTCTTTAAATATTCTTCATTGTAACAGCAGTAGTTTTGTTAGGAAAGAAGACATGTTGCATAATCCTGGACATAAATTTACCCTGAAAGACTCAGAAAATAGTGCACTTTCAATACATCTTTGCTTTAATAAATGACTTTCTTTTTAAGTTGGGTATCTTTTTAGGATCACCAGGTCTTTAAATATTCTTCATTGTAACAGCAGTAGTTTTGTTAGGAAAGGAGACATGTTGTATAATACTGGACATAAATTTACCATGGAAGACTCAGAAAATAGTGCACTTTCAATACATCTTTGCCTTAATAAATGACTTTCTTTTTAAGTTGGGTATCTTTTTAGGATCACCAGGTCTTTAAATATTCTTCATTGTAACAGCAGTAGTTTTGTTAGGAAAGGAGACATGTTGTATAATACTGGACATAAATTTACCATGGAAGACTCAGAAAATAGTGCACTTTCAATACATCTTTGCCTTAATAAATAACTTTCTTTTTAAGTTGGGTATCTTTTTAGGATCACCAGGTCTTTAAATATTCTTCATTGTAACAGCAGTAGTTTTGTTAGGAAAGGAGACATGTTGTATAATACTGGACATAAATTTACCATGGAAGACTCAGAAAATAGTGCACTTTCAATACATCTTTGCCTTAATAAATGACTTTCTTTTTAAGTTGGGTATCTTTTTAGGATCACCAGGTCTTTAAATATTCTTCATTGTAACAGCAGTAGTTTTGTTAGGAAAGGAGACATGTTGTATAATCCTGGACATAAATTTACCCTGGAAGACTCAGAAAATAGTGCACTTTCAATACATCTTTGCTTTAATAAATGACTTTCTTTTTAAGTTGGGTATCTTTTTAGGATCACCAGGTCTTTAAATATTCTTCATTGTAACATCGGTAGTTTTGTTAGGAAAGGAGAGATGTTGTATAATCCTGGACATAAATTTACCCTGGAAGACTCAGAAAATAGTGCACTTTCAATACATCTTTGCTTTAATAAATGACTTTCTTTTTAAGTTGGGTATCTTTTTAGGATCACCAGGTCTTTAAATATTCTTCATTGTAACAGCGGTAGTTTTGTTCGGAAAGGGGACATGTTGTATAATCCTGGACATAAATTTACCATGGAAGACTCAGAAAATAGTGCACTTTCAATACATCTTTGCTTTAATAAATGACTTTCTTTTTAAGTTGGGTATCTTTTTAGGATCACCAGGTCTTTAAATATTCTTCATTGTAACAGCAGTAGTTTTGTTAGGAAAGGAGACATGTTGTATAATCCTGGACATAAATTTACCCTGGAAGACTCAGAAAATAGTGCACTTTCAATACATCTTTGCTTTAATAAATGACTTTCTTTTTAAGTTGGGTATCTTTTTAGGATCACCAGGTCTTTAAATATTCTTCATTGTAACATCGGTAGTTTTGTTAGGAAAGGAGACATGTTGTATAATCCTGGACATAAATTTACCCTGGAAGACTCAGAAAATAGTACATTTTCAATACATCTTTGCTTTAATAAATGACTTTCTTTTTAAGTTGGGTATCTTTTTAGGATCACCAGGTCTTTAAATATTCTTCATTGTAACAGCAGTAGTTTTGTTAGGAAAGGAGACACGTTGTATAATCCTGGACATAAATTTACCATGGAAGACTCAGAAAATAGTGCACTTTCAATACATCTTTGCTTTAATAAATGACTTTCTTTTTAAGTTGGGTATCTTTCTAGGATCACCAGGTCTTTAAATATTCTTCATTGTAACAGCAGTAGTTTTGTTAGGAAAGAAGACATGTTGCATAATCCTGGACATAAATTTACCCTGAAAGACTCAGAAAATAGTGCACTTTCAATACATCTTTGCTTTAATAAATGACTTTCTTTTTAAGTTGGGTATCTTTTTAGGATCACCAGGTCTTTAAATATTCTTCATTGTAACAGCAGTAGTTTTGTTAGGAAAGGAGACATGTTGTATAATACTGGACATAAATTTACCATGGAAGACTCAGAAAATAGTGCACTTTCAATACATCTTTGCCTTAATAAATGACTTTCTTTTTAAGTTGGGTATCTTTTTAGGATCACCAGGTCTTTAAATATTCTTCATTGTAACAGCAGTAGTTTTGTTAGGAAAGGAGACATGTTGTATAATACTGGACATAAATTTACCATGGAAGACTCAGAAAATAGTGCACTTTCAATACATCTTTGCCTTAATAAATAACTTTCTTTTTAAGTTGGGTATCTTTTTAGGATCACCAGGTCTTTAAATATTCTTCATTGTAACAGCAGTAGTTTTGTTAGGAAAGGAGACATGTTGTATAATACTGGACATAAATTTACCATGGAAGACTCAGAAAATAGTGCACTTTCAATACATCTTTGCCTTAATAAATGACTTTCTTTTTAAGTTGGGTATCTTTTTAGGATCACCAGGTCTTTAAATATTCTTCATTGTAACAGCAGTAGTTTTGTTAGGAAAGGAGACATGTTGTATAATCCTGGACATAAATTTACCCTGGAAGACTCAGAAAATAGTGCACTTTCAATACATCTTTGCTTTAATAAATGACTTTCTTTTTAAGTTGGGTATCTTTTTAGGATCACCAGGTCTTTAAATATTCTTCATTGTAACATCGGTAGTTTTGTTAGGAAAGGAGAGATGTTGTATAATCCTGGACATAAATTTACCCTGGAAGACTCAGAAAATAGTGCACTTTCAATACATCTTTGCTTTAATAAATGACTTTCTTTTTAAGTTGGGTATCTTTTTAGGATCACCAGGTCTTTAAATATTCTTCATTGTAACAGCGGTAGTTTTGTTCGGAAAGGGGACATGTTGTATAATCCTGGACATAAATTTACCATGGAAGACTCAGAAAATAGTGCACTTTCAATACATCTTTGCTTTAATAAATGACTTTCTTTTTAAGTTGGGTATCTTTTTAGGATCACCAGGTCTTTAAATATTCTTCATTGTAACAGCAGTAGTTTTGTTAGGAAAGGAGACATGTTGTATAATCCTGGACATAAATTTACCCTGGAAGACTCAGAAAATAGTGCACTTTCAATACATCTTTGCTTTAATAAATGACTTTCTTTTTAAGTTGGGTATCTTTTTAGGATCACCAGGTCTTTAAATATTCTTCATTGTAACATCGGTAGTTTTGTTAGGAAAGGAGACATGTTGTATAATCCTGGACATAAATTTACCCTGGAAGACTCAGAAAATAGTGCACTTTCAATACATCTTTGCTTTAATAAATGACTTTCTTTTTAAGTTGGGTATCTTTTTAGGATCACCAGGTCTTTAAATATTCTTCATTGTAACATCGGTAGTTTTGTTAGGAAAGGGGACATGTTGTATAATCCTGGACATAAATTTACCCTGGAAGACTCAGAAAATAGTGCACTTTCAATACATCTTTGCTTAAATAAATGACTTTCTTTTTAAGTTGGGTATCTTTTTAGGATCACCAGGTCTTTAAATATTCTTCATTGTAACAGCAGTAGTTTTGTGAGGAAAGGAGACATGTTGTATAATCCTGGACATAAATTTACCCTGGAAGACTCAGAAAATAGTGCACTTTCAATACATCTTTGCTTTAATAAATGACTTTCTTTTTAAGTTGGGTATCTTTTTAGGATCACCAGGTCTTTAAATATTCTTCATTGTAACATCGGTAGTTTTGTTAGGAAAGGAGAGATGTTGTATAATCCTGGACATAAATTTACCCTGGAAGACTCAGAAAATAGTGCACTTTCAATACATCTTTGCTTTAATAAATGACTTTCTTTTTAAGTTGGGTATCTTTTTAGGATCACCAGGTCTTTAAATATTCTTCATTGTAACAGCAGTAGTTTTGTTAGGAAAGGGGACATGTTGTATAATCCTGGACATAAATTTACCCTGGAAGACTCAGAAAATAGTGCACTTTCAATACATCTTTGCTTTAATAAATGACTTTCTTTTTAAGTTGGGTATCTTTTTAGGATCACCAGGTCTTTAAATATTCTTCATTGTAACATCGGTAGTTTTGTTAGGAAAGGAGACATGTTGTATAATCCTGGACATAAATTTACCCTGGAAGACTCAGAAAATAGTGCACGTTCAATACATCTTTGCTTTAATAAATGACTTTCTTTTTAAGTTGGGTATCTTTTTAGGATCACCAGGTCTTTAAATATTCTTCATTGTAACATCGGTAGTTTTGTTAGGAAAGGGGACATGTTGTATAATCCTGGACATAAATTTACCCTGGAAGACTCAGAAAATAGTGCACTTTCAATACATCTTTGCTTAAATAAATGACTTTCTTTTTAAGTTGGGTATCTTTTTAGGATCACCAGGTCTTTAAATATTCTTCATTGTAACAGCAGTAGTTTTGTTAGGAAAGGAGACATGTTGTATAATCCTGGACATAAATTTACCATGGAAGACTCAGAAAATAGTACATTTTCAATACATCTTTGCTTTAATAAATGACTTTCTTTTTAAGTTGGGTATCTTTTTAGGATCACCAGGTCTTTAAATATTCTTCATTGTAACATCAGTAGTTTTGTTAGGAAAGGAGACATGTTGTATAATCCTGGACATAAATTTACCATGGAAGACTCAGAAAATAGTGCACTTTCAATACATGTTTGCTTTAATAAATGACTTTCTTTTTAAGTTGGGTATCTTTTTAGGATCACCAGGTCTTTAAATATTCTTCATTGTAACAGCAGTAGTTTTGTTAGGAAAGGAGACATGTTGTATAATCCTGGACATAAATTTACCCTGGAAGACTCAGAAAATAGTGCACTTTCAATACATCTTTGCTTTAATAAATGACTTTCTTTTTAAGTTGGGTATCTTTTTAGGATCACCAGGTCTTTAAATATTCTTCATTGTAACATCGGTAGTTTTGTTAGGAAAGGAGACATGTTGTATAATCCTGGACATAAATTTACCCTGGAAGACTCAGAAAATAGTGCACGTTCAATACATCTTTGCTTTAATAAATGACTTTCTTTTTAAGTTGGGTATCTTTTTAGGATCACCAGGTCTTTAAATATTCTTCATTGTAACATCGGTAGTTTTGTTAGGAAAGGGGACATGTTGTATAATCCTGGACATAAATTTACCCTGGAAGACTCAGAAAATAGTGCACTTTCAATACATCTTTGCTTAAATAAATGACTTTCTTTTTAAGTTGGGTATCTTTTTAGGATCACCAGGTCTTTAAATATTCTTCATTGTAACAGCAGTAGTTTTGTTAGGAAAGGAGAGATGTTGTATAATCCTGGACATAAATTTACCCTGGAAGACTCAGAAAATAGTGCACTTTCAATACATCTTTGCTTTAATAAATGACTTTCTTTTTAAGTTGGGTATCTTTTTAGGATCACCAGGTCTTTAAATATTCTTCATTGTAATATCGGTAGTTTTTTTAGGAAAGGAGGCATGATGTATAATCCTGGACATAAATTTACCCTGGAAGACTCAGAAAATAGCGCACTTTCAATACATCTTTGCTTTAATAAATGACCTTCTTTTTAAGTTGGGTATCTTTTTAGGATCACCAGGTCTTTAAATATTCTTCATTGTAACATCGGTAGTTTTGTTAGGAAAGGAGACATGTTGTATAATCCTGGACATAAATTAACCATGGAAGACTCAGAAAATAGTGCACTTTCAATACATCTTTGCTTTAATAAATGACTTTCTTTTTAAGTTGGGTATCTTTTTAGGATCACCCGGTCTTTAAATATTCTTCATTGTAACAGCAGTAGTTTTGTTAGGAAAGGAGACATGTTGTATAATCCTGGACATAAATTTACCCTGGAAGACTCAGAAAATAGTGCACTTTCAATACATCTTTGCTTTAATAAATGACTTTCTTTTTAAGTTGGGTATCTTTTTAGGATCACCAGGTCTTTAAATATTCTTCATTGTAACATCAGTAGTTTTGTTAGGAAAGGAGACATGTTGTATAATCCTGGACATAAATTTACCCTGGAAGACTCAGAAAATAGTGCACTTTCAATACATCTTTGCTTTAATAAATGACTTTCTTTTTAAGTTGGGTATCTTTTTAGGATCACCAGGTCTTTAAATATTCTTCATTGTAACAGCAGTAGTTTTGTTACGAAAGGAGACATGTTGTATAATCCTGGACATAAATTTACCCTGGAAGACTCAGAAAATAGTGCACTTTCAATACATCTTTGCTTTAATAAATGACTTTCTTTTTAAGTTGGGTATCTTTTTAGGATCACCAGGTCTTTAAATATTCTTCATTGTAACAGCAGTAGTTTTGTTCGGAAAGGAGACATGTTGTATAATCCTGGACATAAATTTACCCTGGAAGACTCAGAAAATAGTGCACTTTCAATACCTCTTTGCTTTAATAAATGACTTTCTTTTTAAGTTGGGTATCTTTTTAGGATCACCAGGTCTTTAAATATTCTTCATTGTAACAGCAGTAGTTTTGTTAGGAAAGGAGACATGTTGTATAATCCTGGACATAAATTTACCCTGGAAGACTCAGAAAATAGTGCACTTTCAATACATCTTTGCTTTAATAAATGACTTTCTTTTTAAGTTGGGTATCTTTTTAGGATCACCAGGTCTTTAAATATTCTTCATTGTAACATCAGTAGTTTTGTTAGGAAAGGAGACATGTTGTATAATCCTGGACATAAATTTACCCTGGAAGACTCAGAAAATAGTGCACTTTCAATACCTCTTTGCTTTAATAAATGACTTTCTTTTTAATTTGGGTATCTTTTTAGGATCACCAGGTCTTTAAATATTCTTCATTGTAACATCAGTAGTTTTGTTAGGAAAGGAGACATGTTGTATAATCCTGGACATAAATTTACCCTGGAAGACTCAGAAAATAGTGCACTTTCAATACCTCTTTGCTTTAATAAATGACTTTCTTTTTAAGTTGGGTATATTTTTAGGATCACCAGGTCTTTAAATATTCTTCATTGTAACAGCAGTAGTTTTGTTAGGAAAGGAGACATGTTGTATAATCCTGGACATAAATTTACCCTGGAAGACTCAGAAAATAGTGCACTTTCAATACATCTTTGCTTTAATAAATGACTTTCTTTTTAAGTTGGGTATCTTTTTAGGATCACCAGGTCTTTAAATATTCTTCATTGTAACATCAGTAGTTTTGTTAGGAAAGGAGACATGTTGTATAATCCTGGACATAAATTTACCCTGGAAGACTCAGAAAATAGTGCACTTTCAATACCTCTTTGCTTTAATAAATGACTTTCTTTTTAAGTTGGGTATCTTTTTAGGATCACCAGGTCTTTAAATATTCTTCATTGTAACAGCAGTAGTTTTGTTAGGAAAGGAGACATGTTGTATAATCCTGGACATAAATTTACCATGGAAGACTCAGAAAATAGTGCACATTCAATACATCTTTGCTTTAATAAATGACTTTCTTTTTAAGTTGGGTATCTTTTTAGGATCACCAGGTCTTTAAATATTCTTCATTTTAACATCAGTAGTTTTGTTAGGAAAGGAGACATGTTGTATAATCCTGGACATAAATTTACCCTGGAAGACTCAGAAAATAGTGCGCTTTCAATACCTCTTTGCTTTAATAAATGACTCTATTTTTAAGTTGGGTATCTTTTTAGGATCACCAGGTCTTTAAATATTCTTCATTGTAACATCAGTAGTTTTGTTAGGAAAGGAGACATGTTGTATAATCCTGGACATAAATTTACCCTGGAAGACTCAGAAAATAGTGCACTTTCAATACCTCTTTGCTTTAATAAATGACTTTCTTTTTAAGTTGGGTATCTTTTTAGGATCACCAGGTCTTTAAATATTCTTCATTGTAACATCAGTAGTTTTGTTAGGAAAGGAGACATGTTGTATAATCCTGGACATAAATTTACCCTGGAAGACTCAGAAAATAGTGCACTTTCAATACCTCTTTGCTTTAATAAATGACTTTCTTTTTAAGTTGGGTATCTTTTTAGGATCACCAGGTCTTTAAATATTCTTCATTGTAACAGCAGTAGTTTTGTTAGGAAAGGAGACATGTTGTATAATCCTGGACATAAATTTACCCTGGAAGACTCAGAAAATAGTGCACTTTCAATACATCTTTGCTTTAATAAATGACTTTCTTTTTAAGTTGGGTATCTTTTTAGGATCACCAGGTCTTTAAATATTCTTCATTGTAACATCGGTAGTTTTGTTAGGAAAGGAGACATGTTGTATAATCCTGGACATAAATTTACCCTGGAAGACTCAGAAAATAGTGCACTTTCAATACATCTTTGCTTTAATAAATGACTTTCTTTTTAAGTTGGGTATCTTTTTAGGATCACCAGGTCTTTAAATATTCTTCATTGTAACATCAGTAGTTTTGTTAGGAAAGGAGACATGTTGTATAATCCTGGACATAAATTTACCCTGGAAGACTCAGAAAATAGTGCACTTTCAATACATCTTTGCTTTAATAAATGACTTTCTTTTTAAGTTGGGTATCTTTTTAGGATCACCCGGTCTTTAAATATTCTTCATTGTAACAGCAGTAGTTTTGTTAGGAAAGGAGACATGTTGTATAATCCTGGACATAAATTTACCCTGGAAGACTCAGAAAAGAGCAAACTTTCAATACATCTTTGCTTTAATAAAAGACTTTCTTTTTAAGTTGGGTATCTTTTTAGGATCACCAGGTCTTTAAATATTCTTCATTGTAACATCGGTAGTTTTGTTAGGAAAGGAGACATGTTGTATAATCTTGGACATAAATTTACCCTGGAAGACTCAGAAAATAGTGCACTTTCAATACCTCTTTGCTTTAATAAATGACTTTCTTTTTAAGTTGGGTATCTTTTTAGGATCACCAGGTCTTTAAATATTCTTCATTGTAACATCAGTAGTTTTGTTAGGAAAGGAGACATGTTGTATAATCCTGGACATAAATTTACCCTGGAAGACTCAGAAAATAGTGCACTTTCAATACCTCTTTGCTTTAATAAATGACTTTCTTTTTAAGTTGGGTATCTTTTTAGGATCACCAGGTCTTTAAATATTCTTCATTGTAACAGCAGTAGTTTTGTTAGGAAAGGAGACATGTTGTATAATCCTGGACATAAATTTACCCTGGAAGACTCAGAAAATAGTGCACTTTCAATACATCTTTGCTTTAATAAATGACTTTCTTTTAAAGTTGGGTATCTTTTTAGGATCACCAGGTCTTTAAATATTCTTCATTGTAACATCAGTAGTTTTGTGAGGAAAGGAGACATGTTGTATAATCCTGGACATAAATTTACTCTGGAAGACTCAGAAAATAGTGCACTTTCAATACCTCTTTGCTTTAATAAATGACTTTCTTTTTAAGTTGGGTATCTTTTTAGGATCACCAGGTCTTTAAATATTCTTCATTGTAACATCAGTAGTTTTGTTAGGAAAGGAGACATGTTGTATAATCCTGGACATAAATTTACCCTGGAAGACTCAGAAAATAGTGCACTTTCAATACATCTTTGCTTTAATAAATGACTTTCTTTTTAAGTTGGGTATCTTTTTAGGATCACCCGGTCTTTAAATATTCTTCATTGTAACAGCAGTAGTTTTGTTAGGAAAGGAGACATGTTGTATAATCCTGGACATAAATTTACCCTGGAAGACTCAGAAAAGAGCAAACTTTCAATACATCTTTGCTTTAATAAAAGACTTTCTTTTTAAGTTGGGTATCTTTTTAGGATCACCAGGTCTTTAAATATTCTTCATTGTAACATCGGTAGTTTTGTTAGGAAAGGAGACATGTTGTATAATCCTGGACATAAATTTACCCTGGAGGACTCACAAAAACGTGCACTTTCAATACATCTTTGCTTTAATAAATGACTTTCTTTTTAAGTTGGGTATCTTTTTAGGATCACCAGGTCTTTAAATATTCTTCATTGTAACATCAGTAGTTTTGTTAGGAAAGGAGACATGTTGTATAATCCTGGACATAAATTTACCCTGGAAGACTCAGAAAATAGTGCACTTTCAATACATCTTTGCTTTAATAAATGACTTTCTTTTTAAGTTGAGTATCTTTTTAGGATCACCCGGTCTTTAAATATTCTTCATTGTAACAGCAGTAGTTTTGTTAGGAAAGGAGACATGTTGTATAATCCTGGACATAAATTTACCCTGGAAGACTCAGAAAATAGTGCACTTTCAATACATCTTTGCTTTAATAAATGACTTTCTTTTTAAGTTGGGTATCTTTTTAGGATCACCCGGTCTTTAAATATTCTTCATTGTAACATCAGTAGTTTTGTTAGGAAAGGAGACATGTTGTATAATCCTGGACATAAATTTACCCTGGAAGACTCAGAAAAGAGCAAACTTTCAATACATCTTTGCTTTAATAAATGACTTTCTTTTTAAGTTGGGTATCTTTTTAGGATCACCAGGTCTTTAAATATTCTTCATTGTAACATCGGTAGTTTTGTTAGGAAAGGAGACATGTTGTATAATCCTGGACATAAGTTTACCCTGGAAGACTCAGAAAATATTGCACTTTCAATACATCTTTGCTTTAACAAATGACTTTCTTTTTAAGTTGGGTATCTTTTTAGGATCACCAGGTCTTTAAATATTCTTCATTGTAACATCGGTAGTTTTGTTAGGAAAGGAGACATGTCGTATAATCCTGGACATAAATTTACCCTGGAAGACTCAGAAAATAGTGCACTTTCAATACATCTTTGCTTTAATAAATGACTTTCTTTTTAAGTTGGGTATCTTTTTAGGATCACCAGGTCTTTAAATATTCTTCATTGTAACATCGGTAGTTTTGTTAGGAAAGGAGACATGTTGTATAATCCTGGACATAAATTTACCCTGGAAGACTCAGAAAATAGTGCACTTTCAATACATCTTTGCTTTAATAAATGACTTTCTTTTTAAGTTGGGTATCTTTTTAGGATCACCAGGTCTTTAAATATTCTTCATTGTAACAGCAGTAGTTTTGTTAGGAAAGGAGACATGTTGTACAATCCTGGACATAAATTTACCCTGGAAGACTCAGAAAATAGTGCACTTTCAATACATCTTTGCTTTAATAAATGACTTTCTTTTTAAGTTGGGTATCTTTTTAGGATCACCAGGTCTTTAAATATTCTTCATTGTAACATCAGTAGTTTTGTTAGGAAAGGAGACATGTTGTATAATCCTGGACATAAGTTTACCCTGGAAGACTCAGAAAATAGTGCACTTTCAATACATCTTTGCTTTAATAAATGACTTTCTTTTTAAGTTGGGTATCTTTTTAGGATCACCAGGTCTTTAAATATTCTTCATTGTAACATCGGTAGTTTTGTTAGGAAAGGAGACATGTTGTATAATCCTGGACATAAGTTTACCCTGGAAGACTCAGAAAATAGTGCACTTTCAATACATCTTTGCTTTAATAAATGACTTTCTTTTTAAGTTGGGTATCTTTTTAGGATCACCAGGACTTTAAATATTCTTCATTGTAACATCGGTAGTTTTGTTAGGAAAGGAGACATGTTGTATAATCCTGGACATAAATTTACCCTGGAAGACTCAGAAAATAGTGCACTTTCAATACATCTTTGCTTTAATAAATGACTTTCTTTTTAAGTTGGGTATCTTTTTAGGATCACCAGGTCTTTAAATATTCTTCATTGTAACATCAGTAGTTTTGTTAGGAAAGGAGACATGTTGTATAATCCTGGACATAAATTTACCCTGGAAGACTCAGAAAATAGTGCACTTTCAATACATCTTTGCTTTAATAAATGACTTTCATTTTAAGTTGGGTATCTTTTTAGGATCACCAGGTCTTTAAATATTCTTCATTGTAACATCGGTAGTTTTGTTAGGAAAGGAGACATGTTGTATAATCCTGGACATAAATTTACCCTGGAAGACTCAGAAAATAGTGCACTTTCAATACATCTTTGCTTTAATAAATGACTTTCTTTTTAAGTTGGGTATCTTTTCAGGATCACCAGGTCTTTAAATATTCTTCATTGTAACAGCAGTAGTTTTGTTAGGAAAGGAGACATGTTGTATAATCCTGGACATAAATTTACCCTGGAAGACTCAGAAAATAGTGCACTTTCAATACATCTTTGCTTTAATAAATGACTTTCTTTTTAAGTTGGGTATCTTTTTAGGATCACCAGGTCTTTAAATATTCTTCAGTGTAACAGCAGTAGTTTTGTTAGGAAAGGAGACATGTTGTATAATCCTGGACATAAATTTACCATGGAAGACTCCCAATTATTTCTTATTTACTTCAGTCAAAATAGTAGTCCATAACCCTTCAAGACAGTTAATTGGTGGCTCCATCATCTTTTTAGTGGATGTATCTTGTGCATTTGGTCCTGGCTACATACCAAATTTCTCAAGGTGTGGTCGTTACTAGCTAGAAAATTATCTATCTACTACATATAAAACTAACTGTAAATCATATGCAAATCAGAAGGAGCAAATTGGATTTAACAAAAGTTTAATATCACCCACCCCAGTGTGATTTTATTGTTTGCTCCTCGTTCAATTAGCACATGAACTGATTTTGAATTCAGAGTTGTCCTTCTGCTGGACTGTTTGTCAACCACAGATAAAGAGCTCAGTCTGCCTTGCTATTTAACCCATAGTTGGGGGGAAAGAGATATTGATTTATACATTTCCCAAGAGTATTTTTGCAAAAGTGAGTCCAATAAACTCAGCCAGGATCTGAACTCAGTTCACCAATTTCTCTTTCTGAGCATCTAACCGTTCACTACCTGCACATCTAAAAGGCAAAATTAGTTTCAATAGAGGTTTGCCTTAATAAATTGCTCTCAATTTTAATTAAAACTGCATTCATTCAAAAGAAATCATTGTAAAAAGGAAGTATTTCAGAGTATATAGCATCAACAAAATAACAAAGTTAAACATCTTCCATCACTTAAGTTTAAGTCGCAATAAATTTTGTTACAGTGGAAAAGTTAAACTGTTGATAACTGAAGAGAAACTTTAAATCAACCTGAGGTTAAACGAATCTGCATGAAAAAGGACAAGGAGAAATATTATGAACACAAAAGCACAGATAATAACCATCTTTGCTCTTTCTATCAATATCAGGTATAAATATTCAATGTGGCAAGAACAGAATTTAACTCACTCGACCTTTTAATACCTGAAGTCTCTTGGGTAAAGAGGTTTGATTGAATGCTTTGAGGTTCTGGCTCTGAATCTTGGCAGAAGGTACAAGTGAAATAATGGCAACAAGCCATTAGTATTATGATTCCCTTAAAGACCTGCCAACACCTGACAAAGTTTTGAAGAACCCACAGTTAGATTGTTATGTATATAAACAATGAACATAATTTAGATGACCCTTGATTTGGGGAACAAAGGAACAAGATGTTAATATATTTATCATGATTAGGCTCTCATTTGTACAATACTTTAGAAAAAGGACTGAAGCAGTTTGAATAGAATAAAATTTAAAAACAGTGTAGGAAGTGCAAGAGATATTCAGTGACAGGCAATGATAATAAATTTCTCCAGAATTTATCATACATCTTTATAAGTCTACCATTCATCAATGCTGAGAATATTGCTGCCACATATGGTCCAGTGCCCTGCTATTTACCTTGAGCTCATTGATAAAACCCAAAGAAGAATCAGCAATATTATCAGTCCTGGTCTAGCAGCTCTGCTTCGGTCACTTTCCTACTGCTGTAAGGTTGCCTCTCTGTGACTTTTTTATAAATAATTTCATGGTAACTGTTCAGATGAGCTCTTTGCTTTGGTACCTAGACTTTTTTAATTAAAGCACAGTACTAGACTGGCATCAAGATCTCATCAATTTACAATTGAGCTGGCGAGATGTAGCTGTAAGTTCTATGCTAAAGCTTCTCATTTGTGGAACTGCCTTCTGGCTCCATGTTTACCTGCCAACTTTAATCTACAAAAATTTAAATGCAGTGTCAATCACTATCTACTATCCTCCTGATTACTCTTTCCTCTTCCTGCTCATTAGTAATATTTCTGTTCCTAATTCTTCCACACCCTGTAACCCTTCGTGTCTTAGCGGGTTTTCTACTTTGCATGGGGTGACATTACTAATGAGCAAGAACAAAAAAGTAATCAGGAGGACAGTAGATAGCTATTGACATTATATTTGAAAAGGTCAGTGTTTTAATTGTTCAGGGAAGCATCAAGGTTAGTTTTCAAGTGTTCAAGGTTGGTGTTAAAGTGTTCAGGGAAGGACAAAGGTGTCTGTTCTGCAAATTGTTAGTTACTTGGTAAAAGCTGTGTGGAACTTCCATCTAACATTTGGAATACAAAAGTAAATTCCATTCTCAGTGAAGATTTCAGATCTAAATTCACGTTGCAGATTATTGACTCAGACTTGTATTTACGTAATTAGAAAACCTGCTGAAGCCAGTTATCAATGTGTCTCTCTTTTTCTTTCTTTCTTCATCCCTCATTCCCCTACACACAAATAAATGTAATACAGCGATTAGAGTGTGTGTCAAAATTGTCCAAATGTTTTTGATTGCTGAGCCATTATCAAGACACAAGACCACAAAGGATTTATGGACAGAAACTGCTCAAAAAATATTTTAATTTTTTAAATATCAGCATTCTGTTGTTTATGTTTTATAATGCTACATAAGCAAAGTTCTGGCTTATGGCCACATCACATTGAAATACGAGACACTGAAGTTAAGCAATATCAAGCCTGGTCAGTACCTACATGGATGACTGCTTGGGAATACCAGATGCTGTAAGCTTGGATGTGCAAGTGGTGTAATTGATAATGGCTTGGAATTGTTAATCGGAGAACAGAGTTCCAATTCCAGTTGCATTAGTTATATTCACTTATGTGCAAATACCCCTAGGAAAGTTATGAATCTACATCTTTCCTCCCAGCTATTAAATAGTGGATTAAATAGTAAACATGTATTGCTAAGCAATTATTATCTCCAAAAAGTAAAAAAATAAAAATTGCATACAAAATATTTAGATTTTGGCACTAAATAACCCATAGAGGTGTTGATATGCTGCTAAATGAAAACAACAAACCAACTAACAAGCAAAGTTTTTCACTGTGCTGAGTGGATCAGTTAGTTGTTAAAGACTGTCAGAATTCTAGTTCTCTTTTGAAGTTATTAAGCTTTGGGATTTTCATAAACTGTAGCTTTTTTCCAGGTAACATTGTATACTGTAGATATATTATCAACAATTATTTGGCATATGCTTATATCTAGCAGTCTATGTTCATCAAGTGGCACGTTAATCTATTGGATAAGGCTGTGGTTGTAGCCTCACACTGCACATATGAAATATTTGTGCTGTATGAGGATACAATTTCCTAAGGTGCTAAAAACTAATTGAATTTTAAAAACTTCTTAAATGTGTTAAAATAAATATTGAATTCTAACAACTATCATTGTCCTTTTTTCCATTGAAAGTTTGCATTTCAATAACGACTGTGAATATTCAGAAGTGCTCAGTTAATATTTGGTCTGTTCTTAGATTAACAACTATGTTCACTCATACACACATGCACAGGGCTGGGGTTATGACCTTTTGGAAACCACAGGCTAATGAAATTATGGGAACCCCTGAAGATTGAGTTACTTGCCTACACCGATATTGAATATATTTTACTTGTGTTATATTTTAGCAACATTTATATAGCTTGAAGTAAGCTGATTGCAAATTCTTTAAAATAAAATGGAATAGCTATCTTCTGTTTGCCAATAATAAAAAAAAAGAAATATCATTATTTTACTATTTTTGAAATCCAAATTTACACATATTTCAGCCCGACCAAAGAAAAATTAAAAAAAACAGTTTTATGAGCAGCATTATAAAAATCAAGATAAATATGAGTTTGTCATAGTGATATCATTTAAGTTTATGAAATTATTTAGAAGTTATAACATTTAGAAAATTAAAATCATTGCTTTATAAAAACTTGAAGGGCCTTAGACTGCAACCTATTAGCCTAAAGGATAATCCAGGCCCTGGACCCTATACTAGCCTAAAGGATAATCTCAGCCCTGCTCGTACAGAACCAGAAAAAATAAGTAAATTTTAAAAAATACTTTGCATATAGCTCTTATTTAAATAAGTATCGATGAATGATTGCTACTTAAATATGCATTGTTTAACAGTAACATTATACATTTTGACCTGATAGGAATATGCATGTCACTAAATCAAAGCTGGTTAAAAGAATTATTTGATCAGTCGATAGTACCTTACTAGTATCAATTTCAGGCTGTGAAAATATCGTAAACTTTTTACAAAAATCTAAATGCATTTGTGGATCTTGCCTCTAAATTTCAGCCTTTACTCTCAGATAATTTTAACTTATCATCATTAATTTAGCCATACTCAATAGTATACTTGAGATTTAATTTTTCTCTAATAATCTGTAAATTGATATAAGTGGAATCTACTCTCTTCTCCAAACAAAATTAAAAAAAGAGAAACAAAGTTTTGTCTATATTTCTGAGATGAGGTATTTAAACTATTTGCATTGCTTGGACTGTTGTCCTCATCTTTGTTGTGATATTCACAACATTTTGGCCGTTGAACACTCCAGGTTTCTTTAGGTGATATATTTTTTTTTTTTTAATCATATCACCCCAAGCAAGGCCGGAGGCCACTATCACGCAAGGGGTTAAAGAAGGGTTGGAGGAAGAGCAGATAGGAGTGGCAAGGGAGGGGATGTGGAGAAAGAGAAAGACAGTGGGTCGATCAAGGCAAGGGGGCCACAAAAGATCCGGAGCAAGAGCAGATAGGAATGAGAAATGAAAGGATGTGGGGAAGGGAAGTGTATAGATCAAGGCAACTGGAGATGTCGATTGATGCTACACTTAAACTGTTGGAGATTGTATTTGTCAGGGAAACAGTAATAGGGAAGGGAGTTCCATATGCGAGATGTGTGAGACATGAAGCTATTGGAGTAGAAGAGACATCTACATCTAACAATACACTGGAATTTGAAACTGAACCCTTTATTTAAATTCACTGCGGTAAATTGTTCTTTTACAATATGCCAAAACTTGTTTGAACAAGAAGTACAGATCTTAAGATCGCTAGTTAAACCCTTTAGCATTTATCCCACCCAAACTTGCCCTATAATTATTAGCTCTCAGTGTTCAATCCACCCGATGTATCCCCTGCCATAGAATATGACAACCACCTCATTACAAATATACAAATATTGCAGGAAGTTATGCATTGAGAATTTGAGAGCTGATATTTACCAAGCAGGTTTGAGTGTTGAATTCTCAGGGGTTAAATTTATATTTATGGATAGTGAACTTTTCTTTCTTATCTTTACACTGGATATCAGAGGAAACAGAAATGTTCATCCAATACTAGGACCAAGAGCCTCTCGGGGTAGAGGGTTACAGTGTTGTGTTGTATGAGCGTAAGAAAAGGCAAAAAACTAAGTCCATGCAGTTATGCAGAAATTAAAAATAACTGCCAAATATACACAAAAGCATTTTTTTGTATTATTGCTGTTGTTAAAATTGTCTAAATGTTAAGCAACAGAAAACAAATACTAGATAGACAAAACAAAATAAACATTAATAATCAAAATGTCTTTTCGGCACATTCTAATGTCCGCTTCCGTAAAAACTGTTACATTAATGAGTAGTAGACATTAGCTTTAAAACAAATACTTCTGCTGGTTACTAATAGTATAGCATGTTTACTCTTCATTTGGAACACTACTACTACTACTACTACTACTACTACTGAGGTCTTGTTAATGACTATGTTATATATAAACAGAATTCATACAGGGTGCGATGGATAAATTGTCATCTAAATTACGCAAAAATGAAAATAACACTGACATATCATTTTAACCAAAATTTACTAAAATTACACAAAAAAAAGCTGGTTTTTAGTCAATGCTCGGCTATTGAAGAATACATACGTTATATATAAACAGGATTTTTCTTTTTCTATGGTTAGCAGAAGTTACAAATTTTGTTAATAAAAAATGTGTTTTTCTCTTTTGAAAATTGTCTCTAGATTACTGCAAAAGTTTAATCAATGCAAAATCACTTTCTTTATATTTTTTCAGTCATCTTGTTCAGTACATAAACCTTTAAGCCGATCAACCACTCCCTGCTTACAAAGAGATGGTTGGTAGGACTTAATATATACTGATTCAAAAAAACATTCAAATGACAATCAGTATTAGTCATACTCAGCACTGAGAACATATCCATTAGACTGTAAGTCTAGGCACACTGCTGGTTTCTAACCATGTGTTAGAAAGCTGTAGCAGGAGGCAGACACCAGAGGAATATCCATTTTCAGAAATCCAAGGTGACTAATGCACATAAACCTTTAAGCTGATCAACCACTCCCTGCTTACAAAGAGATGGCTGGTAGGACTTAATATATACGGATTCAAAAAAACATTCAAATGACAATCAGTATTAGCCATACTCAGCACTGAGAACATATCCATTAGACTGTAAGGCCAGGCACACTGCTGGTTTCTAACCATGTGTTAGAAAGCTGTAGCAGGAGGCAGACACCAGAGGAATATCCATTTTCAGAAATCCAAGGTGACTAATGCTGTTTTAATCAGGTGTTCAGCTATTAATGGAATAGATGCATTACATATCAAGGGTGGTCAAATTTGCTTAATGTAAGAGCCACATATGATAGAGTTCAAACGTTTGAAACCCGAAAGACATGAACAAAATTTACACATGTTTTTGTTACATACATATTAACATTAAACTTACATTTTAATCTAATGGGGTCACAATTCATACCCTGTAAATAATTATAAGGCTAGAAATTTTTCTTATTTGCATTTTATATTATCTGTGATGAAAAAAGTTGCTCAGCCAATATATCTCCACGAGCCGTATATTAACGGTCATAGAGCCACATGTGGTTTAGCTACCTGTGTTATATTTAAACAAAAGTTTTATTTTCCTATGGTTAGCAGAAGTTACAAATTTTGCTAATGAAAAATGTGTTTTTCTCGTCGGAAAATTTTCTGTAAATTAGTGTTAATTGTTAATCAATACAAAATCTTTTTCTTTTAATTCTTTCAGTCAGCTGGTTCAGTACATCAATGAAACAAAATTTGATGGTGTATCAGGTCATATTAGTTTCCAGGGTGGAGAAAGAATAGGTACCATAAATATCTTGCAGTATTTCCACAACGAGACTCGACTCATTGGGCAGTACATTCCTACAACTCATTCCAACTCTCGTGTTATCAAGTCTCATGGTAGCAGTCATACTGCAGGGCAAGAAAATCAGGAGAAAGAAAATGGCATTCTCAAACTTTACAAGAGAAAGGTGCGATGGCTGTCACCCAACGGGAAACCTCCAGCTGACGGTAGGCAAGAAGGTAGGCACACTTTTTATTTTTATACCATTATCTTGAAACAATCTTCTTTAATTGTGTATTATTTCCCTAAATGGCGTGTTTGGTCATGGCTCTCCATAACTTCCTATCCATTGTAAATCTAAGCAATGTTTGTATCTCCACTATCCCTCCTAGTCCCTGTTCTGCCATCCATTTACACAAGCTTCTTAGGCAGGTGAACATGGCTCTTCACAACTTCCTACTCTATTCTTTGTAAATCTAAGCAATGTTTGTCACCTTAATATCCCTCCCAGTCCCTGTTTGGCCATCCATTTACACAAGCTTGTTAGGTAGGTGATCATGGCTCTCCACAACTTCCTATCCTATCCTTTGTAGCTCTAATCAATGTTTGTCTCTTTACTATACTTCCCAGTCCTTGTTCTGCCATTCATTTATGCAAGCTTGTTAGATAGGTGATCATGGCTCTCCACAACTTCCTATCCTTTCTAAATTTAAGCAATGTTTGTCTCTTTACTATCCCTCCCAGTACTTATTCTACCATCCATTTACACAAGCTTGTTAGGTAACTTGTTTCCTTTGCCTGTCTTCCCTTCAGTATGCCCTGTAAGTGCCAAATTCTCCAAGCTCTCTTTCCTCGTTATATGCCCTAGAAATTTCAGCAGTTCTAATAGTTTACATGCTTTGTCTTAGGTATCTTCTGCTTCCTTCTGTAGAGGCACAGCACTGTTGCCTGGTAACATCATTGATGAAGAAATTCAAAAAAGAGTCTGTAATATTATCGACCCTGACCTAGCATCTCAACTTCAGTCACACTACTTGCCATCATGACTTCCCTCTGACTTTTCTACAAATATTTTAATAGAAATTGTTCTGATGAGCTTTTTCCCTTAGTGCCTGAATTGCATGAATTTAAGCATGCTACTAGATTGGCAACTAGGTCTCACTGTTTTACTGTTGAACTAGCTAGATGCAACCATATGTTTTATTTTAAGAGTTTCTTTTCATGTACTTCTTGCCTGTTGAACTCCCATCTGATTTCTTGCTTGCCTGGCACCTGCAACCTTCAAAAATTTAAATGCTACTTCAACCAACATCTGTCTTCCTGCAATCCTGTTCTTTCTCCTCACTGCTCCCCAGTAAGTTCTTCTCATTCACTTTCACTCCCTGTAACTCCCTACATCCTTATAATAGTATCACCTTGCTTGGGGATTTTAAAAAAAAAAAGATTCTCCAGCACTTTTTCTTTTGTTTCTTACAATATTTTCCTGTCTCTTAATAATTTGATTATATTTTGGAAGGCATTTTTCAATATGCTAATATGCCTTCAGTTTTGTGTGTTAGATATTCTATTGCCTAATATAACACTTCTCAGATGGACAATATCATACTTAAATGGTAGAACTAATTAATTAGACATTAGTTAGTTTGGATTAAGTACACTGTTATGACAATACTTGTGTTGATGCCAAGGTTATCTTGTATAGAATTAATTTTATATTACACAGAGTTACTAATTGTATATACAACGGTCATTCAATAAATAAGGTGAATTTTTCGGTATAAGGACTTCTAATACAGATTGAAGCTTACTTTTTTTTTTTTAACGTAGTCTCCCAGCACTGTCACACACTTTTCCCATCTGTGCACAAGCTTCCGTATTCCCTCAGCGTAAAAATCTTTGGACTGATGTCTCAGCCAGTCGCTCAAAACACTTTTGACTTCATCGTCACTTGTAAACTTCGTGCCTCTCGTGTACGCTTTCAAGGGACCAAACAGGTGAAAGTCTGAAGGGGCAAGGTCTGGGCTGTAAGGCGGATGAGGGAGCAGTTCCCAGCCCAGCTCGTTGATGGTCTGCACCGTTTGGGCTGCTGCGTTGTCATGATGCAAGATGACTCCTTCTGACTAATGACCCCTGCGTTTGTCCCCACAGATAAGCTCAAAGTCATTGCAATGTCATCCACTGTCACCCTTCTGTCAGACTGAATGAGGTCATTGACTGATTCGATCACCTCAGGAGATCTCACTTCTGTAGGCCTCCCAGGCCTGTCTTCATCCTCAACACTGCTCCGTCCTTCTTTAAACAATTTAGCCCACTTGTAGACATTTCTTTTGGCTGAAACATGTAACACCATACACAGTTGACATTCTCCTATGAATTTCAACTGGTTTGCACCCTTCAGCAACCAAAGACTTGATAAATGACCGCTGTTCAGTCCTGGAGCATGCTTCTTGGTCAGCCATCTTTGTTAATCGCCAAAACTCTCAAAGTTTTTTTTTAATCTGCAAAAGAAATTAAATCCATGTGAAAAAGAAGTAAAACAAAAAAATAAAAAAGGGTAAGCTTCTATCTGTATTAGAAGTCCTTATACCGAAAAATTCAACTTATTTATTGAATGACCTTCGTATATAATATTTCCTATTACCTTTGCCTTGATGAGCAGTGCTTATAATAAGTTTTACCTTAAGAATTAATGGATTTGTTTTTTAATCCAACTCATTTATATTAATTCAAACATTATTTTTAGTGGATACTCATATTTGAGTAGACATTCTGTTTATTTTAAGCAGTATTTAGTTTGTCTACCAGCCTTCACACTCAAGAAAACTTTAAATAAAATATCTCCTCCAGTAAGATTTGAAACTACATCCCCCTTTGCTGGAGAAACTATTGTCTGATATCGTGTGCTTTAACTGCTTGACTATGAAGAGCTTCTAAATCATGCAAGGTTCTATATACCTTTAAAGCACACTCGCTTGTTCAGATATTCATAAAATGGCATATCTGCTCAGTTTCATATCCAAAACGTAAACAAAGCAATTCCTAAAGAATTAATGGATTTGATTTTGAATCCAACACTTTTAACATTATTTTTAGTGGATACCCGTGTTTGAGTAGACGTTCTTTATTTCAAACTGTATTTATTTTGTTTACCAGTCTACACACCCAAGAAAACGTAGTAAAGAATAGCAGGATTCAAATTTCTTCAAAGATGAAAGAGAGACTTGAGGCGACAGAGATGTGGTTCTACAGAAAAATGCTAAGGATATCATGGACCAAGTGTGTGAGCAACGATGAGGTCTTAGAGAGGTAGCAAACAAGGGGGAGGCTTATACTTAATATCAGGAAGAGGCAGCTGAAGTTCCTGGGACACATAATGAAGAAGGAGGGCCTGGAGAATCTAATACTCATGGGTCGAATAGAGGGAAAGAGACACAAGGGAAAACAACACATGACATACTTAGTGGGCTTAAGCGAGTGGATGACAGAACATGGTCTGGGGTAGGTGGCAGAGGGAAGGAGCTTGATGAGAGCTGGAAGGAATAGAGGGAGGTGGAGAGCCATGATCGCCAATATCCTGAAAGGTCATGGCACATAAAAAGAAGACCCCAAAAAGTAGTGCCATTATTAATAGGGAGTGGTCAGTATCTAGTTAGATGACTGCTTAGGAATATCATATGCTCTATGTTGAATTAATTCCTCTTGGCAAAAAAAGAGTGAAAAAGGTAAATCCAGCAGAAGTTTAATACTGTAAGCTTGGATGTGCAGTGGTTTAATGGATAATATCTCAGAATTGTGAATTGGAGAGCTGAGTTTCAATTCCAGTTGGGTTCATTATATTCACTTACACAAATAATCTTTGAAAAGGTATGAATCTATCTCTTCTACCCCCAGCTATGGGTTAATTATTAAATAACTTGTATCAATAATTAACACCACACCAAAATGCTTTTTAAAAATTTTATGGCTTTAAATAACCTGCAAAGGGTTGATACACCATCAAAAATGAATCAGTCAATCAAATACTTCCTCCTTCCCTCTCCCTTACAATAATCGCACTAAGTAACCCTCTACCTCGTGCGGCCCTTGGGTCTTGTATTGCATGAACTGAAGTAAAAAAAAAAACAAAAAAAAACAATGATAATTCAAAGATAACAAAAAAAAGGAATGTAGGGAGAGCCATGATTACTTGAAAGGATATGGCATTAAAAAAATAAGTTGAAACCTATTTCCATTTCACAAAATCAACAAAAAAAAAATTATTTAGAAAACATCCAGAGTTTTCAGGCATCCAACGATGAAGATGTGTTTGCTGTGCCTTTCATTTCTTATATAGCATTTTTGTTGTTTATCTTTTGGAAAATGTTTTAATTTTCCTCATCTTTTCAGGTTATAAAAAAAGGAAATTGAAATTTATTTCTTTTTCCTTGTCACCTTCCTTTTCTTTCTCCTTTTAGTTCTGTTAGACTACAGTTATTAATAAGATTAAACCAAAAGATGTTGTTACATTCATGCAAGTCACATTTTCTTTTTTCAATGCTCTAGTTTTCTATGGAAAGCAAAAAGGGACATAATTATTTTTTAAACTTTTAACTTTCATCTCAGATGCACCTTTCGAGGCAACCCAACCTCAAATCAGTGAACTAGTTAGCTTTATTGTGCAACCCTTTGATTAGAAAAAATTGCATTGAATAATTGGATTTTTTTTTGTAAATTTTCTTCACGTAATGATGTATTTAAAGATTCTTAACTCTTATATGATTATTTAATTACTTCTTTTACACACATTTGGGTGGCACTGATGGATTTGTCAGTCGTTGTTTTCTCTTCTGAAAAATTCTCTGTAAATGTCGCTATGCAATTTTGGAGAGAAATTTACAAAATGCAGGTAAAAAAAAAACAGACCAAAAGAAATCCACCAGCAAAAATTAACAAAATAATTCTTTCAGGTTGAAATAATTACTAATTAATTGATTAATAAATAATTATATGCAAAATAAAGGCAATTTAGGTTTCAATTTAATATTTAAAAAATGTTTAAATTGAATAATTTATAATTTTTTAATTATAGCATAATTAACCAGGCCCATCCTACATTTTGTAAAATTATAATTTAAATTAATAATTTTTTTTTTGTTTCCTCTCCTGATCTATTTCTGGTGTTTTTTCAGGGTATTTTTCATCAGTTTTATATGTTTTTAACTTAATAGACAGAATTGATTTGCTAATTTTGATTAAGACGATTTTATATTTTAATCGTGCATCGTTTTTGTTCTCTCATTTAGTACCTTAAAATGTATTTCATGTTCCTGTTAAAAAATAATAATTATTCTTTCGCCAACAATTTTTTTCTCTGATGAATGGTCGGTTGAAAGGTTCCTCAGATATTCTCTCACCTTTTTTAGCATCAACATATTTACATGTGTTCTATTTAAGGTGATAATTAAATTTATATGGTCATGTAAAAGCAAAAAATGACAAACAGCCCAATGCCAAAAATAATGATATTACCTGTTATTGAATGTATAATCTGCATTCTTTTATAAAATAGAACATTATTTACAAAATAGATTCACATCCCATTGTTGGGATTGAGTGAAGATGTTAAAAGATATCAGAAGGTTTGAATGATCAGAAGGCTTAAAATTGTGCACGTTCAATGATCTTCCATCCACAACAATTAATAAAAGACAAAAATAATGATTAACAATTGAATTTATTAAGTATTTGATGTACATGCATGTAAACTGAAAGGTTAGACGGAGTTACGTCTCTTAGACTAGGAAATATTTGTACCTGAGCTCATAAGGGTAGAATTAATTATTAAACTGTAATTTATAAGAATGAGTATGTGTTGAGTGTTTGGAATTGTGTATTGGACAAGTTGGTAAGAGTTCAGAAATTGTACTTGCGTGAAATGTTGTAAAGTTCTTTTAATCTGACTGCATTAGTCAAGACGGGAGTTCTTTAAGGGTCACATTTTGGCAGTGGAGTTGAGACGCACAAGTGAGTAAAGAGGAAAGAGAGAGAACAAAGAGGGTGATAACCACTCGTGTTTGGTTTTTATATTCTGTTGTATCACGTGACTGTCTCAAACTTAGTTGGTGTGAAAACAGACTTGTTGTGTGCAGGCGACTTGATTGGTCGAAACTGACCAATCAGTGAGCTAAATTGAAGGTGATTGACCAATGAATGCTCATTGTATATTTGTAAGTATGATGGTGGTGAAAATTACAACAGGAAGAATGCATTTCCCAGTGGAGGGTAACCGGCAGGCGTGGAAGATTCCACACTATCACAAGTTTCGGCTCATACAGGAATGACATTTACTGCTGTTATAGCAGTAGTAGTATGTCTAGGGCAGTGGTTCAAAAAACAATTTTTTCTCTGGTACACATTTTTGGAATTAAAATTTGCTCATGCCTAACCAAATTTTATGTGATAAAAAGTACATTTAAAAATAAAAAATGGAGAGAGGTTTAAAGGGAGATAACCACAGATTCGAAGTCAAAACATTATCATTGATAACTCTCTACTCCAATTTGTGAATTCTAGTTATTATATTCTTAATACTTGATATAATGCAAAATATCACAATGACAAAATCATTCAATAATTATTTATAACTATTTCTGCTGGGACTCATGCATGCAATTACAAGTAATACATAATAATATTTTAAATTTTGGAATCATATTTATTTTTGGCAAATGAATTTTTTGAAACTGTTTCTAAATTTTTGATTGTCTTTCAATCATTCTGCCTCACCTGCTATCCTCTTCCACCACACCACACAGTTTGGGAACCACTGTTCTAAGGTAAGATAGCCTGACCAAACCCATCCCTTTTTAGGCTAGTTTTGAATTCAGTTTTCATTCTCTGAGCCTGATTGCTTCCTGAAAACACGAGAGCCCTGTCAGGACTGCTAATTAATCCATAGCTGGGAGGAGAAGAGATGGATTCATACCTTTCCCAATGGTATTTATTTGAAAGTGAATTGAACTTCTCTTTCCCAGTTGCTAACCATACAGCCATTCATACATCCATGAATTAGTTTTATAAATATAGAAATTCAACTTTAGCAGATTATCAATTTCAAAATACATAGATAAATTTGTTGTACTCACCTCATACAAAAGTATATCACCAAAATTTTACACCAGAATAGAATATATTTCCTAAAAATTCACATTAAATACAGATTTTCTCTTTAATTGGTTGAAAATTGATTTTATATTCATGTAGTTTTCATTAGCTTTTTATCAGATGTACAGGTAGCGTAATGGCTAATGGCTCAGAATTGTCACTCTCCTAGATTGGTTGCCAACCAAGGCTGAAAAACACAGTCTACCCTACTATTTGGCCCATAGAAGAAGAGAAGAGAGAGATTTGCAAAGGGTATATGCACAAAAGTGAATATTATGAAAATCAACTGAAATTTGAACTCAATTCGCTATTTTCTCCTTCTGAGCTGTTAACTGTTACACCCCCTGCACATTTTCTTTTTCACCTATCTGTGTACCCAGAGAAGGTGGCTGGATAGATGAGATTGTTAATTCAAAGTTCAATATCCTCCATTGAGATTTGTTTTATCTGTTTTAATTAGAAGAATAAGTTTTTTTATGTTAAACTTTGAAATGAGATTTTATCATTCATTTTGGCATCTTTATTTTTGGCACCAGAATATTGCTGTTGGTGTACTTACCAACCTTTCTTAGGGCTGCGTCTCATCATCTAGCCATCAGAGAGTTTCAACCACAACCTTTTATCCACTCGGAAAAATGGGCATATTGTTTTTAGCCTTTAACAGATAAAGACGTCCGTTGGAGCTGTCGTTTCACTTCATGTTCGGATGTCATCATTTTGATCTTTCTTTTAGGTTGCTTTTATGCATATTACCTTGGGAAGAAATCAGGGCAATCTCCTTAGAAGGAATGAAAATTCAATACTTATAAGGAAAAAATGTATCTGATTTAAATTTCCTTAAATGTTACCAAATTTCAGACTAACTCAAACGGACACTAGAGAGTAGGCTCACTACATCTGATATAAATTTTATATATCAGACTACTGAGGGATAATTGAATGACAAATTAATAAAAGTTCCAATTTATATCTGTCACTATTTCTGAGACACTTTTAACATTGTTTGGACTGTTGTCCTCATCTTTGTTGCCATATTCACCTTCAGCATCTGTCTCTATTTCTGAGATGAGGTATTGTAACTATTTACATTATTTACATTGTTCAGACTGTTGTCCTCATCGTTATTGCCATATTCACCTTCAGCATCTGTCTCTATTTCTGAGATGAGGTATTATAACTATTTACACTATTTACATTGTTCAGACTGTTTTCCTCATCTTTATTGCCTTATTCACCTTCAGCATCTGTCTCTATTTCTGAGATGAGGTATGGTAACTATTTACACTATTTACATTGTTCAGACTGTTGTCCTCATCTTTATTGCTATATTCACCTTCAACATCTGTCTCTATTTCTAAGATGAGGTATGGTAACTATTTACACTATTTACATTGTTCGGACTGTTGTCCTCATCTTTATTGCCATATTCACCTTCAGCATCTGTCTCTATTTCTGAGATGAGGTATGGTAACTATTTACACTATTTACATTGTTCGGACTGTTGCCCTCATCTTTATTGCTATATTCACCTTCAACATCTGTCTCTATTTCTAAGATGAGGTATGGTAACTATTTACACTATTTACATTGTTCAGACTGTTGTCCTCATCTTTATTGCTATATTCACCTTCAACATCTGTCTCTATTTCTAAGATGAGGTATGGTAACTATTTACACTATTTACATTGTTCGGACTGTTGTCCTCATCTTTATTGCCATATTCACCTTCAGCATCTGTCTCTATTTCTGAGATGAGGTATGGTAACTATTTACACTATTTACATTGTTCGGACTGTTGTCCTCATCTTTATTGCTCTATTCACCTTCAACATCTGTCTCTATTTCTGAGATGAGGTATGGTAACTATTTACACTATTTACATTGTTCGGACTTTTGCCCTCATCTTTATTGCTATATTCACCTTCAACATCTGTCTCTATTTCTGAGATGAGGTATGGTAACTATTTACACTATTTTCATTGTTCAGACTGTTGCCCACATCTTTATTGTCATATGTACGTTTCGGACACTATATGCACTGGCTTTTTTCAGGTGATATATGTTGGAATTTCAGACTGAACCGATTATTTAGTCCCCCTGGGTAGATTATTCTAATTCCACATGCCATGCCATTTCTGGATATCTCACTTTCAGTTATTTCCCTTCAGTAACTCAAATCTCCCAGGTTTTTGTTCACCTGTGCTGTGGCCAGGTATTGAACTCACAACTCTTTGGGTCAAGTAATTGGATTACTTTAACAAACACTTTTATCTACTGTGCCATTTGCCGTTGGGGAAATAGTGTTCAATTTGAAGAAGGCCAGAGCATACAACAGCCAAATGCCATGAATATGACAATAAAGATGAGGACAACTGTCCAAACAATGTAAATAGTGTAAGGAATAATTTAATTGAAATTATTATAATATAGACTATTTACATGAGCACTGTTGTCTTCTTTTTTGTTGTTGTTAATACAATGTTTCATCCACTGTACGGTCCAAACTTCATCAGATCTGGGTAACCTATAGGGAATTCCAAACTGAACTTTCTCTTTATTCTACAGAAGTCGACTCTTCTTGTTCCACTGCCCATGTCTAAGTTTTTATTTTTAGTACAGCTCAGTTATTACTCCCCTTGTTTCCACTGAGTCCATGTACACACTCGCCAGCCCAGTGATTTATCTCGCAATTATTGTCACTAACAAAGATATGGACAAGCGTCCAGTCCTCTGGGGCCCTAGCAATCAATGCAAACATCCCCTAGGGTTTGCTTCTCAGATCAACTGACTTTTTACTTTATATAAATGATCAGCCAAAGATTATACTCTGATCATTTGTTAATATCTATATTGATGATACAGTGGTATATGGGTGCACCTCCAAAATTTTAGATGATCAGAGATTAGCAGCCGATATCTCCTCTAACATCTCAGTGGGGATAAAACTGGCTGGTTACATTCTTCCTACCTTGCATCATGTATATATGAACTCATCATATCTTGATAATGTTGTGATCATATGTACTTACACTTTTGTCAGAGATACAATCTCCAAAAGGACATTTAAACTGATATACAATGTTGGTCTTTTCCAAAACACTAGTTGATAGAAAAAAGTCATTGCATATGATTAAGTTGATTGTGTTAAATTTAATATAGTATGTAATTAGTTTTATTTTTTTATTTACTGGGATCAGTGAGGAATATATTAGTACTTATGAGATTTTTTAGGATTTTTTCATCTTGTTTATAGTTAGTATGGCTCAGTTATTACTCACCCTGTTTTCACTGAGTTCAAGTACATACTACCCAGCCCAGTGATTAAGCTCACAATTACTATGTCACCAACAAAGATGAGGCCAAGAGTTCAGTTTTCTGGGGCCTTAGCAATCAATGCAAACATCCGCCAGGGGTTGCTTCTCGGACCAAACTTCTTTTTACTTTACTTAAATGATCAGCCAAAGATTATACTCTGATCATTTGTTAATATCTTTACTGATGATAAAGTGATATATGGGTGCACCTCCAAAACTTTAGATGATCAGAGATTAGCAGCTGATGTCTCCTCTGACCTAGCTCTAACATCTCAGTGGGGGTAAAATTGGCAATTTATCGTCAATGCCTTGAAAACAAAACTCGTTACATTCCATCATCACCGATCAAACCCAGAACTGTAAACAATCATGATAAATAAATGTTCCCTCAGGGAGGCCCCATGACCTGAGCACCTATTGGACCTTTTAACTCAACCCAGACATCAAGTAGAGCTCGTACATAGGATTCATCACTAAAGATGATGGGAAAATGGCCAGTACTCTGTACTGCTCCAGTAAGTACCTGACACCTCCGGCTATCCTCCATCTTCACACAAGCCAAATCTGGCTGAAAATGAAGTGCTGCTGCTATATATCAGAAGGAGATGCCCAGTTTTCACTTTCCAGTCTCTGCATCCTTGTGGGTCATACCTAGCAACCCCTTTCTCACGGAGAAAATATTGCAAGCCTCTACCCCTATTTTCATGTAAAGTATTCAGATGAACTACATTCCTTTGTTACACCTGTTCTAACCTTCACTGCTAACCGCCCTCATTCCCTTCGTATTTCATTTGTGAGATGTAAGTCTTGCTTGAGCATCTTCTTCCTGTGAACCACTGCTCTATGGAACTGACTCCCAAGAGGATATTTTTTCCAATCACTACAATCTTAACCTGTTGAAGTCTAGGATTAACCATTATATTTCACACATATCTGCCTAAAATGTTCCCCTTACTCTGTAACCCTCTCAGACTTTGTCTCATTTTCCTTAGTTCCAGCTTTCCAAATTTGAGTAACATCATTTATTATTAACTAGAAATATCTGTGAAAATTTCCAGAGTTTTCCTATTTTAAATTTCTGATGAATCTTAACTCTTTTAAGTTAATGAGTAGAAAAACTCCTTACTAGCTCCATGACTTTAAAATACCTAAGGAAATTACCCTATTCCCTCATTAAATATTTGAGCTTAACAAATTAACAAGATATTGCAATAACAATCATAAATATCAATGCTGGTCATTATTTAAAGAAGTAAGAGGGTACAAATAAAAAAAATTTGAATTTGACAAGTTTTTCGATTTCACCAAAGCAGAGATTAAACACATGAGAGCATTATCCCCTACTTTATCTACCCTTTTTTCTTTTTTCCTTTTTCTCACTGAAACCAAAATGTATTTTCTGAGTGAATAGTCTGTTACTTATGAGGGCGTAACAGCTGTGCTAATTAACTAAGAGATGAAGTAACAAACAGAATGATAATATGATCATGAGGTTCATAAACTCAGCAATCACTCTTCTACTTCCAGCATTGCCTCCATAGTTGGCACCCAAGAGAAAACGTCTTGTCTCCAAAGATATCGACTTTTTTAATGAGGTTGAATTGAGTTTTATTTATCCTTCTTACTGCTTAAACGGTGATTGCATAATGTCTTATTTTCTCAATTTTTTTTTTCTTCTCTTCCAGATGAGGTCCTTGAATGTCATATTGAGAAGTTCCGGGCATTTTTAAATGTCAACTGTGAAATGGCTGTAATACTCGCAAATGTAATGGCATTTGGTTTCTTCTCTATTGTCATATCAGTGGTACTTATCATTATCAGACAGAAGTAAGTATAATGAAAGATAAATGCACTTACCATTAAGCAAAGACTGCTTGGCACTGTGTGTTGTGAAGGCTTTTCAATAATATCGAAAAGAGAATATTGCCTTCCCTGCATGAATCCAATAGACGTCTTGATGCATGCAGGCATAAATATAGATTTTTCTTGTGATTCTTTTCGCTTATATAAATGTTTGTGGCTTAGTATGTGCCTGCTTCTTTCAATATATCAATATTGATCGTAGTGATATTTTCTGTATGGTAGTACATATCCTTGTATATATGCAGAAACAGGATGATTGAAAAGTAACTCCCTATTTTATGTATGAGTAGCCAGCCAGGAGCCCTGACTTAACAGCATGTTACTTTTTTCTTTGAGGTTGTTTAAAGGAGCAAGTCTACTATACCAAGCCAAGACTTTGGAAGAACTTGAAGGGCAAATACAAGAAGTTATATCTTCCATACCACAAGAGTTCCTGGTGAAATCAGTTGACATGATTCCTGGAAGGCTCAAGAAGCTTGTAGCGAAATCTGGTACCCATATTGAATTTTAAATAAAACCTCATCTATAGGCTCCCCTCTCATATCCATTTCTTCTAAAAATTATCATCAATAAATAAATTATAAGTATTTTAAAATAGGCAGTTGCTTTTCAATCATCCTGTACATACATACATATATATATATATATATATATATATGAAATAACAATATATATTTTTATATATCAAGAATAGTATTGGAGAAAATGTATGACAAAGTGGAAAAAGTTTTCTTATGACACAGTTCTTCTTTCAGGACTTCATCAGACTAAATTTGTTGGTACAATTGCACATGTGTGAGAACAAGAGATGCTGCAATTTTAATTTTTAAAATTTTAAATTATTTTCTTACATACCAGATTTCATAAAAATAATCTAAATGAAATCAGCTACATTAAAAAAAAAAATGAAATTTAAAAAATTAAAATTTCTCAGCATGTGTAGTTGCACCAACATTAAAAATTTAGTCTGATGATGTCCTAATGAACGAAAATGTTACAATAGAACTTTTCTACTTTGTCATATATATATATATATATATATATATATATATATATATAGATATATATATATATATAATGAATAAAAAGAGACAAGTGTAAAAACTATACTTAGCCGATGTGTTTCGTCCTCTGAGGGACCTTATCAAGGCAACTTAGGATTTGTTTTGTTGCATGTGTTTATATACAAAAGTGACGATGTCATTGGTTTATCAAGGCTTTTAAATCCATGAATGTTCAATAGGTGGTTGAAAAGTTGTCAGAATGTATGGAGGACACAAAGTATCATCATTCAAAGTAATATTCAAGAATTTTCTTTTCAAATGACTATTGTTTTGAATGTAATTAGATTGTTATGGCATGAGATGGATGTATACGCTGTATATTTTCAAAGGCATGCGGTGATGGATTTAACTGTTTTCTTTTGATTTTTCAACATATTTTTTTTAATTTTGGGAAGTGTATCAGACTGAAAAGTCTTTCTGCAACACCTTATATATTGCAATTTTTATGCCTGCATGTGCCTTATATCATTTTTTAAATATATATATATATATATATATGTTTATTGCATATATTTTGGTAGCATGTTTTCATTAAGACATATCTCATTGAATAATTTAGACAAGTTTTTCAAGAGGATCCTCTCATATTCACAGACAAACCTCTTAGTATCCTTATTAAAGGAAGAGAGATAATTATGTATATATATATATATGTGTATATATATATAAATATATATATATATATATATATATATATATATATGTGTATATATATAAATATATATATATATATATATATATATATATATATATATATATATATGTGTATATGTATATATGTATATATATATATATATATATAATAATTAGGAAAATCCTTAAAAAACATTGTCAGTAATAAATTTATTTTGATGAATATATTCATATTCATCAAACTGACATTTTATGAAATGGAATCAATATATACAGACAGACAGATATGCAAAGACAAAAAATAAGAAATAGAAAAATTAAAAAATAATTAAAAAAATACAAGATGAAACAATAGCAAAAATAAATTGACCTAGAAAAGTTTTCTTAGAGGGCTTACATTAAGAAGAGGGAATAAGTTAATATATATATATATATATATATACGTAATGAAAAGTTTGGTAATCCATATGGATAATCCCAAGGAGGATGTAATCCAGAGAGCTCAATGTCAAACCAGAGCAAATATTAATTTAATTAGAAAACAGACAACCTTAAGTGTTCATTGATTATATTTTATTTACCCAGGAAAGTGTTTTTTTTACCTGGTTCCTCATATCACATTTCAAGAATAAAAATATCTTTAGTTATTTATTTTTTATGCTTGAAATGTGATCTGATGAACCAGAAAAAAACTGCCTTCCTGGGGAAATAAAATATAATCAATGGACCCTTAAGGTTGTCTGTTTTCTAATTAAATTAAATTAAAATTATATATATATATATATATATATATATATATATATATATATATATATATATATATATATATATATATATATATTCGCTTGACGAGGAAATGGAACTAATGTCTTTGGTTTAATAACAAAATTAAATTCAGGGGCTTTAGCTTCCATTTCCGAAACATGGTTATCACTGTGTAGCGAAAAAAACATATTTTAAATCAATTAAATTATAATATATATATATATATATATATATATATATATATAATGTCTATTACATGATATTTTAAGAAAAAACTTGAATACTGTTATGCTGTATCTATGGATTATAATGAGTATGTCACAATCCATATAAATACAGTAGAATTTATTGTATGTCGTAGTCATTGGGATTTCACTTGTGATTCACCTTGATTCACTTCTAATCCACCACTAGCAGCTGATTACTTACTACATGCCGCTGGCGAATCTTATATGTTGTTCCTGTTACAAATATTATCGTTCCATTTCTAACCTTCATTTTCATTATTCTTATCCAGTAACCTTTTCTGGGGTTACAACAAATATAAAACAAACTATAATGATTTAATGCATCCAGAAACAATAAAGAAGAAAAATATCTAAGGTTTATCTTCCTAGATTGATTAAGCACTCCCTCTATGCAATATGTTATGTACAAAAAAAAACCTTTTGCAGTTACCAAAGTTTTAGTCCAATGTCATAGAAAATTGTCACAGAGAAAACACTTACTGAAAGATCTTATTAAATTAATAACAAACACTGTATTAAGTTTTCAGAAAATATTTTCGTCAAATGCCGAGAACTCTTATTCCCCTCTGATATCACAAGTGCGAAAAGAAATATTCACTCTACAGTCTGCTCATGTCGCAACTGTATCAGAAAAGTGGAAATTTCTTCTATTAACTTTTCAGTTTTCTCTTCCTCTCTAAAAACAAACAAGAAATAATTTTTAAAAAAACACAAACTTTTTTTCCATTTCTAGATAATAGACAACTACAACTAAGAATTGTTTATAATGCGAATTTTAATTTTTTAAACATTTCGATATTTATTAAAGACTTTAACTTTCAATTCGCTTGGCAAGACTTCTTCATCACATCAACAGATGTAGTAAAAATAAAAAAAGAATTATAAAAAGAATTTTGAATAGATAACAAATTAGACATTTTTTTTTTTTTTGAATGAAACTGGATAACCTTTGAAAAATAGTTTTTTTTCTTATTCCATTTTTCAAAATTTTCGCATGGAAATATTTTCTTAGAATTTTTATGTTTTTATCACTATATACATTATTTTTAGTGGATATGAGTAGACACTTTGTTGATTTATTAAACAATATATTTATTTATGTTTCTCTACCGGACTGAATATTCAAGAAATCTTACTAAATATATGTTCCCTGGCAGGATTTGAACCTGTGTTGCCTCATTGCAGGAGGAAGTATTATTAGATTCTACAGGCTTAGACTAACTTGGTCAGAGAGAGAACATATTTTTCTTTAACAAGATTTCTTGAATATTCAGATCAGTAAATGTAAATAAATAAATATACTGTTTAATAAATAAACAGAGCCTCTACTCAAATATGAGTATCCACTAAAAATAACCTTTTAAAGTGATAAAAGCTTCTCATGTTGCGTTGATAATGTATTTAAAATGTCCACTTAAAATAGGTCAGATTGTATTAAGTTTAATAATTGATTAAGCACTGACCTCTTCCTCATTTTTCATATTCTCCATTTCTCATATATATATATATATATATATATATATATATATATATATATATATATATGTATATGTATTGAATGAGTTTTTATCCAACATTATTTCTTATTATGATAAATGTTATTTTTAATGGGTAAATGTGTTTGAGTTGCTTTTCCTGTTTTTTTTATTTTATTTTATTATACAGTGAAATGAATAACATGAAATTAAAATCTATATTTTATCTTGTACTAATAGTAATACTCACTTGGAAAAAACCTCAGATAGCTCGACGTGTAGATATGTCAATACAAATCATTACCCGAGGAAAAAACTGGAAATAAAAAAAGAAAGAACTAAAAACATCTGAACAGGGTGAAATAAATCATCCAGTGCCTTAAGTCTTTAGTCCAAAGAAGAAAACCCCGAGCGAGTAGTAAGACTAAAATGTAGAGTGCTCAATACACTAAGTGGAGCGGGAATAACTTGTTTCATGGGAAATGAGTTATTTTATCATATATATATATATATATATATATATATATATATATATATATAAATAAATGACAATAGGAAAACAGTAATTGCTGACGTGTTTCGTCCAATGTGGACTTTTTCAAAGTAAGAAACGAAATGAATTTAATTAAACAAAGAAAATTAATAAAAACAAAAAACAGAGTGTTCTTAGCAACTGGAATGTAGGAATTACTGTTTTCCTATTGTCTTCTCTGAAAGTGAACTTTGAGAAATTTTCACATATATATATATATATATATGATTATTGTCACTTCTTTGCAGAAGAAGACTATCTCTTCACTTGGTAGCTTTTTTTCTGTTTTTCATTCAAAATTTTATTATTTCAATCATTTTTACCTGGGCTAACTCTCTGCTATGGGCCCTTAAAGGATTCTTGAGGCCAGCTTCATGTTTAAAACCTCTCTTACAAAACATGGCAAACATAAAGTCTGTCTGTGTTACTTACGTTAGAAAACTTAACGGCCCCTGTCTACAATCATGTAATGTTTGAGTCCCACAACAGACTTACAAACCTTGTCAAAAAACTTGCGCAAATAACCTGCAGGTCCTTCTGGTAGGGTTGCATTCACAGGAGTTTGCACCTGACCTCTCTGGTGTGATCATATGTGACTGGCTAAACCAGCTGCTGAGAGGGTGACTTTTCCACAAATACTGCAAGTGTGTTAGTGTCCTAATAGCTTTGGGACAGATTCTATTTCTCCCTTCTCAATGGTGCACATTTTGTTGGAATTCTCAATTCTCTTCTGTTCAAAATTATTGCAACATTTCCAAATCAACCTTCTCCAGCCAGATCTATCTTCAGCAATAGTTTCCCCAGCCTTCATATATATATATATATATATATATATATATATATATATATATATAATTATTTCACCCTTAGCAGGATGATACTGACACTAAAACACAAGGGGTTACTGGGCATGAAAGAGATGAGAAAACTTTAGGGAAGAAAAAAGACAAGAAACAGGATTCAAGAAGACAGAAGATGGTGACTGACATTGCATTTAAATCTTTGAAGAATCTTGATGGTAAGGAGGCAAAAAATCAGTAGAGATTTTCACAGGCAAGAAGTGTGAGAAAAGAAACTTTTAGGTTATATGGTTGCATCTAGTTAGTTCAACAGTAAAACTGTGAGACTTAGTTGCCACTTTAATTGCATGATAAAATTCATACAATTGAGGTACCAAAGCTCATTAAAACACTTGTCAGGAAAGCAGGAAGTCAGAAGGGGGTTCCACAAGTAAGAAGTGTAGAAGAAGAAACTATAAGCATAGAACTTACGGTTACAACAAAAAATTTCAACAGTGAAACCATGAGACCTATCTGCCAATCTAGCACTGTGCTTAAATTCATAAAGTCCATCAATCAAAGAGGAAAGCTCATCAGAACAATTGTCATGAAAACATTTGTTGAAAGGATAGAGAGAATCCATGTCATGTCAGTGAGAAAGAAACTGAAACAAGATTGCCTGGTCATGATCGATTACAGTATAGACCCGTCTTTGAATTTTATTTATATATGACAGACCCTTATATAGATGTGTGTGAGATTCATGTATCCAAGATGTGCTATCAACGATTGTATAATGGCTTTAGTTTTACGAGAATATATATATATATATAACTGAGATGATCTACTCCCCTTGTCTGCTTAGAAGACACTAGTATGCTGTATGGTGAGCTTGTATGGCAAGCATCCTCAATGCAAGTCATACTAACATTTCAAGGACTACCTTAAGAATACATTTAGAGAGTCAATATTCATACTAACACCTGGGAAAATCTTGCATCAGACTGGGAAGTGTGGAGAAAACAATAGAGCTGAAACAAGATGGTAGATATATGGGAGACCTCAATCCTTTTTCTAGGTGGAGAACAAAAGGAGTCCTTCTCATGTGATAAATGTGGATTTGCCTGCTTCAAGAGGGCAGGCCTCCTCAGTTACAAATGTGGACACAGATACACCCCCATCTACCTACGTGATACCCAGCAAGATATTTGTGCAGCATTTGTAACAAAGTGTGTAGGTCAGCGTGTGGACACGTTCAGCACCATAAAACTAAACATCTTGATAATCAGCTTGCTGTCAGTGCTGTAGACAATGTGGAATGGTTTGCAGGTCACTTGCAGGTCTTGGGAGATATGTAAGATTTCATCAACAACATAGAAATCATCCTTGAAATATTTGTTTTGGAATTATTACTACTTGGGATCACTTATGAGTCACCTTTCAACATGTAAGTCTCTATACATTCTATGTATTTGGATAGCAAAAGTTCTTTTAAGCATATATTGTTAAAAAAATTGATGCAAAATGTAGTTTTTATGGATTAATATTTCTTCCCAAATTTGGTTGTTGTTTGTAGATATATTGGTCAAAATTCCTTATGTTGTGTTGAACCTAGATTTTGAATCAGATATGTCAGCATTCAGCAGGCTAGGAGTGAGAAAAGATTAAATATTTCAAGAAGTAAATTGTTTCCTAATACATATATATACATATATATATATATATATATATACATATATATATATATATATATATATATATATATATATATATGTATATATATATATGTATATATATATATATATTTCTATGCACAGTATTTAGTGAAAAGTGTACAATATCGGTGATAGAGCTAACATATGAGGTTGTATGGATAGTAGTTTGTAACCCTTTTGTGATCTTATTTGTCTGAAGATTGTGAAAGCGCAAAACCAGGGGGTTACAAACTACTATCACATATATATATATATATATATATATATATATATATATATATAGCCTGATTGGGGTCCTGGGCAGTGCTTTGTGACCCTGGCTATCTTATCAATATTTGTTTTTTTTCTACCTACATTTATTTATGTTACAAATTGAACTAAGAACAACTGACTACGAACAAAAAATAAATTTTAGCAGATTTTGACATCAACCTGGATTTTTTTTTTACAAAATCCATGAATCTGTTTTGCTCGTGCTAAGTCTTGAAATAACAGTTTGTAAAAATCACTCTTTTTTATCCATAGTGTTGAATGTGCTAAAATGGTTCACCATTTTAACCAGAAAAATGTCTCAAATTGATGTTAAAAGTTGCCACGACGCATTGTTGATTTATTTAACACTCTGGCTTTCCAGCCTCATTTCTCTTGTTGTCCCAGTTCCCAACACTATATCTTAATTACTTTTGGTACAAGTGACTTTGTTTTAACATTGTTTCCTATATGAAGCAAGGATATCATAGGTAGTATTTATTATCCACAACCTACCAGTGTATCGTTCAGTACCTGAGTCTATTTTACCACCCATGGGTTGTTTGAAAATTCTCAGTGTACATGTATTACATTGACACTAATTCTCATTTTCTATAAACAAAAATACTTAAATTCTTTAGGAAAAAAATGTGGTTCTGGTGTACCATGGTCTCGTAAGCAATCAATCATAGCATCTCACTCCCAATAATCCTCATAGAAAAGAAATTGGAAAACAACCCACTGGAGGGTTTTGTGGGCCTTGCAGGCATACCACCAAGACCCTCAAGTGGTTTTGTGTGGGAGACGACATGTTAAAATGGAATGATATATTATGACATGTTTCTAATTTGTATTTAGATACGTATTTATTTTCAATTTTTCTAGTTGAAGTGTTCACCTATATTGCATATGATCCATTATTGTACATAATTAGGTTAGAATAAAATTTGTATTTTATATGAACACAACCATATCACAATTGAGATGTAGTAGAATGGGGGGGGGTCCTGTATCATAGATTGGAGGTGGGGTGCAGGACTCTTGCACTGGCCCTATATATATAATGATATATATTATAGCTTTTAAACTATTCCGAATCAATATTTATTTGTAGCCATGTTTTATATTTAGTTACGTGAAGACAAATGTGTTATATATTGTGATATTTACATAAATTAGTAGTAATTTTTAAGTAATTAATGTCCTTTTTAATCCAGCATAATTTTACTTCTCATGGCTTAATCGTAAAGTGTGTTTGACTTGAAAGTGGTTAAAAATTAAAAAAGGAATAGAGATTCATGTCTGGAGGCACATTTTCTTTTGTAAGACGTTTGATCTTTAGGCCAGTAGACATTAATTTCACTGTTTAAAAAACAAAAAATGCCTATTCAAAAACTCTCAAGAGAATTTATTAATGTCAATAATCATTTGTAGGAATGTTTTTATATTTAGTTAGGTTAAGGCAAATATTTTTGTAATCATTTCACCTCCAAGCAAGGCAATAAAGCCACTAAGATGCATGTGGTATGAGGTGTTAGAGACAAAAAAAAACTATTAAGGAGAAAGAACAATAAAAAAAATTAAGAAGACAGTAGATAATGAATGAAAGGAGTGTAAGAGAAGAAACTGTTAGCATAGAACTTACGGTTACATCTAGCCGTTTCATCTGTAAAATGATGAGACCTTGCCGACAATCTATAAGTCTGTGGATGTAATACCGTGAGAGAGAAGAAACTGTTAGCATAGAACTTATGGTTACATCTAGCCGTTTCATCTGTAAAATGATGAGACCATGCTTCCAATTTAGTAGTGTACTAAAAATTCATAAAGTCTAGGTACCATAGAGAAAAGTAATATTTATTTTGAAAATACAAAAATGTGGCACAAGGCCAAAAAAGGGGATAGGGGAAGGCTGGTCTTCAATTTGTCTTATCTTAAACTTAACTAACCACATTCACCGACCCAAACATACCACAGTATTCCTTACACCAAAACAACACATTCTTACTTACCATTCTTACTACAGCTACCGTAATACCTTTATATAGTGCTAACTTGTTCCTATATGTACAATTCGTCTGTGTGCAGGGAATAGAATAGCAACATAATAGAAAGTGATAATTATTCTGCGAAAATACAGAAATGTGGCACAAGGCCAAAAGGGGGATTGGGGAAAAAAGGACGGTCTTCTTCTGTCTTAACTATAACTTAGCTAGCCGCAAACACTGACCCAATCGTACGAACAATATTCCTTGCACCAAAACACCACATTCATACGTACCGTTCTTACTACAACCACCATAATACCTCACTGTCTCTATGTAAATACTAACTAGTCCCCATATTTACAATTCAGTGTCTATGGGGGGAGGGGATTAAAATAACAATTCCAAAAAATTAACCCCAATGAGTATTTACAAAATGAATACAAAATATTTACAAGAAACTAAAGAAAATATTATTAGTAAATAAAAACCCCCTCAATAACTAAATGTGGCAGAAATACCAGTTCACAGGCCGAAATCAATGCAGGACTAAAAATAGTATAAAACATTCATTCATCCCAAGCACGCACACTGACACGCACTCATTCAGACACAACAACAAATATGAAAACACTCACACGAAACGAAAGGCGCCCCGCATCCTACCTGCGAACTGACATCACTAACCACCTAACATAATAGAAAGTTCATCAAATCAATTACCTTGAAAGTATTTATAGAAAAGACACAGGCAAGCTACTTTACACCAGTGGGAAAATGACTGAAACCAAGATGCCAGGACAAGACCACTAACACTGCAGATTATTCTTTGGATTTTATCAAGAATTCCCAAGTATATAAAAGGAGCACCATTTCTAGATTTGGCAACAATGTTCAAAATATGGAACATGTGTTATAGATCGTGACTTTGATTGAACAATGGGTTGTTGTCTTAGATCATGATAATTTTTAAAGGTCTAATCTGCTAGATCTAAATTTCCCCAATTATCCAACCCGTTTATTTGATTTAAGAAATGTTCGTTAGTCGAGCTGTAGAGTTCAATTGGGTATCTTCAGAGCAGAAATGAGAAAAAGATTGTTTAACAGCAACGAAACAAAAATGTTGGAATCTCATGTCTTTAATATTAAAGAATAACTACTTTATAAATAACAAAAATTAACCATTTGAAGTTCATTTAATTTTTTAGCAATAGATAAATTTAAAGGGAATATAATGTAACAACCAAATAATCAAGAATAAAAGCCATTTATAAGCATGTGAAAAAAAATGATGTAAAATTTAGAAACTCATTATGTTTTCTTGGACCTTGTTCAAGGTTTCCATATCTAACTCAAATGGAATTCAAAACAACAATATTGAATCTAAGACAGATTAAACAACAAAACATCTGCCTTTCATGTTCCTATATTTAGAAAACCTTGGATCACAATTTTTTGACTCAATAATTCCACACAATTCAAGTTTTCCTATTTTTTATTCCATTTTCTTTTCTCAATTTTTTTTTCTAAATCTGTTTGGATTGTTCGTAACAGTAAGAATAGCTTCAGTATTACAGCTTCAAGTAAAAATCTAAAACATTCCAAACATATTCAATGGTTCTTGTTTGAATTCTTGATATGAGGAATCAAGTTGAAGTGGAACAAGTATTTGCTGAGGAATTTTTTTTTATTTTTATCATTTTCACCCCAGGCAAGGCAATAAAGATGCAAGGAGTTGCTGAGTGCTAAAGAATATAAGAAAAAAAAACATTATCAAGGAGAGAGAATAATAAAAGAACATGAATTAAATTAACAAGACAGATGATAACGATTGACATTGTATTTAAATTTTTGAAGGTCAAAGTTGACTGGGAAGCAAGAAGCCGGGAGAGAGTTCCACAAGCGAGAAGTGTGACAGAAGAAACTGCTAGTATAGAACTTTTGGTTACATCTAACCACTTCAACTGTAACATGATGAGACCATACTGCCCATTTAAATTCATAAACTCTAGGTACCACAGAGGAAAGTAATATTTATTTTGAAAATACGAAAATGTGGCTCAAGTCCAAAAGGAGGGATAGGAAGAGGCTGGCTTTCAATCTGTCTTATCTTAAACTTAGCTAGCCATGATTACTGACCCAAACATACCATTACTTACATCAAAACAACACATTCTTACTTACCATTACTACAACAGCCACTATAATACCTAAAAGTCTATATATAGTCCTAACTAGTTCCCATATGTAGTAATTTGTCTGCGGGAAGTGGGGAATAAAATATAACAACATTTTAAAAAAAATAGAGGAAAGTTCATCAGAACACTGACCATGAAAGATTTTATAGAAAGGGTACACGTAAACTACATTACAGGCAAGTTACGTTTATGTATCTACTAAAGTAGCATTTATAATAATAAAAAATAGGGTTCCACAAGCGAGAAGTGTGAAAGAAGAAACTGTTAGCATAGAACTTATGATCTTTAAAATTTTAAATGCAATGTCAATCTTAAATTTTGTTCTTTTATTGTTCTTGCTCCTTAATAATGCTTTTCCCATAATCATTCACCCTCAGTAACCCACTGCGTGTTAGTGGCTTTGTTGCCTTGCTTGGGATGAAATGAGTAAAAAAAATAAAAAGGGATCAAATTAAGAAACAAGCCTTTACTATTAAATCAATCAGTAAGATGGTACGTGTGTTGGACACAATACACATAAAAAGGACTCAAAACCAAACTGAAAATGTACCCATATTTGGTTTTCTACCAAGTTGACAAAAAAAGGAATCCTATTAGCATGTGGCAGCAGCCACAATCCTAACAACATATGCAGATGACACAGTGTTGATAGTAGACAACTACAGGAACTCCTACAGAAGTTAGTAAAGGAAAGCAAGAAGAAAGGACTAAACAACAATTGCAAGAAGATAGAATGCATGGTTGTCAGTAAAATAAACAACCCAACATGCAAATTACAAATTGGTAATACTAAGTTCAAAAATGTAAATCTGGGAAGTGTTTTAACAAAAGACAGAAAGTGTGACACTGATATCTAAAGGTGCATCGGGATAGCAAAAGATGCCTTCCAAAAGCTAAGCATAGTATTAAGAAACCAAGACATTTTGTTAGAAACAAAGAAAAGAGTACTGAATTGTTACTTAATATAGGTCATCCTATATGGCAGTGTATGCTGGACAATCTCCTTATAGATGAAGCAGAGACTTGAATTAACCAAAATGTGTTTCTACAGAAGGATGCTGAGAATACCATAGATGAAATATGTGAGCAATGACAAAACTTTAGAGAAAATGGAAGCAAAAAGGATACTTGTATGTAGCATCAGGAAGAGACAGTTCAAATTTCTAGGGCACATATTGAGGAAAGAAGGCTTGGAATTTTGATACTCACAGGATTGAAGTCAAAATGGATAGATGACAATGCATAATCTATCTGGTGGAGCGGGGTTTGGGAGAGATAGTAGAAAGACTAAATTCATTGAGCTATAAAGGACAGGAAATTGTGGAGAGCCATGACTGCATGCATCCTGAAGAGTCAATCTTTCCTTTCCAATATTTTTCAGTAAAGATAAAGTTTTTAGATACTGTAAAATGTATCTGTATTCATTTGAGTCAAACTTTATTTATAAATGTAAATTTATCCTATGCATGGAAATGGTAGCTGCTTTGCTTGCCTCTCCTCGTAGCTAAGTTATTGAGAGAAAAAAAGCTCCTGAATACAAGTAGAATGGAAGAAAGCCATCATTTTTTTTTTTTCATTTTATATTTTTATTTGCATTTTTCTTGAAAAATGTTCTGCCTGTTAGTTTTATTTCTGTGACAGTAACTCCATATTAATTGCAGGAGATTGCATCATGTATCTTTTTCTTTCTTGAAACAATGATAAATCAATTCTGTTCATGGCTTCAAAGAGAGACAAATAAATTTTTAATTTAACAAAAAATCAATTGTTATAAGCTACACTAATGAGGTGCAAATATGATTTTTTTTCCATTTTTACTTTGCACCTTTTTACTAAATCTTAATTAAATTTCTACCTTTGATTGTCACTCCAGATTAGTGGTTCCCAAATTTCTTTGTCTCTGGGCTGCATTTTCAGAATTAGAATTTTCTCACACATCACTAAATTTTATGTGATAAAAAGTACATTTAAAAATAAAAACAGAGAGTGTTAAAGGGAGATAACTGGAGATTCAAAATCAGAATATGATCATTGCTAACTCTCTCCTCCAATTTGCAGACCCTAGTTACAATATTTTTAATACTGAATATAATGCAAAAATATCACAATGATAAAATCGCTATCCACTAAGCAGTGTTTATATATATATATATATATATATATATATATAATTTAATCAAAAATTATAACATAAATACATTATAAAATCACTACAAAAATAGCCATTTTGTTTCAACACTTCACTTCTGGTGTCTTACCATGTGACTGGAATTTGAACTTGGCCCTCCAATTCCTCAGTCCAAGCCACTAACCTTACTTCACTGTGCCTCATTATATATATATATATATATATATATATATATATATATAAAACCAATACTTACCACCTCACTGTAAATAACAAGACACAAAATGTCTTACATAGGATATACCATAACCACACTCTTACAGAGACTCACCTGCCACATCAGACAACACATTAATAAGGAGCATTAGTAATATTAGACAGCTACTCACAAACAATACCAAAATACTCCCAAAATCAAATAGAAAAAAACAGACTTATGATCCTGGAAGTATTACTTGTAAAATAAAAACAATCATCTATAAATAAAAGCAATTATTATTTAAGAGTTCACATCCTCAATGTATATAAATAAAAAAAAACACACGTCACACCTTGCCTAAATCCTGAGGGGACACAGCAAATAAAGAAGAATTATCACAGATGAAATTTAAAATAAAGTTTCAAATTGAAAAATAAACATGTATTTTCAATAACTATAATGATCAGTTATCTTTGAATTTTGCATTTGTTTCATTCAAATAGGTAAATCAGGAAAGATACCCCACATGCAAAGTCTATTCAATCTCAAACTTCACAATTCTACTTTCATTTTGCATTCAAATAGGGTTGGTCAGGTAACGGAATCAAATAAAGCTTCTTCGCAAGAGTTGGAGATATTTAATGTCATATTGAAAGACAAATCTATGTCTCACCTCTTTACTGTTCTGAGCTCAGAAATATATGACAAGTTAATCTAGAATTCAGAATAAAGCATCAAACTTGCTACCAATGAAGAATATTAAAAGAATTTACAAGAATTTATCAAACTATAATGAATTCGACAATAACATGATATATGCAATTTATCAAAATATTACACAAAGGGAGGACATTTATGATCTCATTTAGGCACCAATTAAAACATTGCATAAAAGAGAGAAGAAGAGACTAAGCACTAATAAGGTAGTAATGCCTGGTTGTCAGCAAAAGGAACAGTCCAAGATGTGTACTACATTTTGGAGATACCAAAATCAAGCAAGTACAAAAAATTTAAATATCTGGGAAGTGTTGTAACAAAGGACAGGAAATGTGGCACTGAAATCTGAAGGGGCATTGAAATGTCAAAAGATGAAAAGAGTGTTCGGCAGCTATGTAATAGGCCTCATATTTGGCAGTGCATGCTGGACAATCTATTCAGAGATGAAGAAGACACTTGAGGCAGCAGAAATGTGGTTCTACAGGGGAATACCATGGACTGAACATCAGAGTAACAACAAAGTTTTAAGGAAAATGTAAATAAAAAGGATACTTACATATCAGAAAAAGCTAGCAATAACTTCTAGGGCATATAATGAGTGCCTGGAGAATTTGATACTCACAGGACAAAGAGATAGCAAAATGACAAAACTTACTAAGCATGACAAGGGACAGTAAGTTGTCAGCTGTATGATTGCCTATATCCTGAATTGTGTGTGTGAGTATATATATATATATATATATATATATATATATATATACATATATATGAGAAAATAATACGTAAACATTTTAGATACCAGAAAAAGTTATTGATATTACATAGCAGTTCAGCATTCTATTCCTTGTTTCTTTTGTCTCAAGCCTCTTCTTTATTTGTGAAGAAATTGTCCAGCATTCACTGCCACATAGGAGGATTCATATTGCATAGCAGTTCAGCACTCTTTTCTTTGTTTCTATTGTTTCAAGTCTCATCTCAGGAAATTGTCCAGCATTCACTTCCATATAGGAGGATACATATTACATAGCAGTTCAGCACTCTTTTCTTTGTTTCTATTGTTTCAAGTCTCATCTCAGGAAATTGTCCAGCATTCACTTCCATATAGGAGGATACATATTACATAGCAGTTCAGCACTCTTTTCTTTGTTTCTATTGTTTCAAGTCTCATCTCAGGAAATTGTCCAGCATTCACTTCCATATAGGAGGATACATATTACATAGCAGTTCAGCACTCTTTTCTTTGTTTCTATTGTTTCAAGTCTCATCTCAGGAAATTGTCCAGCATTCACTTCCATATAGGAGGATACATATTACATGGCAGTTCAGCACTCTTTTCTTTGTTTCTATTGTTTCAAGTCTCATCTCAGGAAATTG
>OZ038504.1:34633923-34636423 GCA_964036315.1 Acanthosepion esculentum | reverse complement strand
GTTTCATTAAATAATATAGACAAGTGTTGTCTATATATCTTATGTAAGTTCTTTTCATATAGTCTGATAAGCTTAATAACATTATCATTAAACAATGAAAGAAAATCACAATATTGATACATACTTTTTTTTATTAATAATGTTATTAAGCTTATCAGACGATATGAAAAGAACTTACGTAAAATAAATAGACAACACTTGTCTATATTATTTAATGAAACATGTATGAATGAAAACATGCTGCCTAAATACACACAATTTATATACATATATATATATATATATCTATATATACATATATATATATATATATATATATATTATTATTATTATTATTATTATTATTATTATTATTATAAAGGGCACAAATACTAAAATTTCATGAGGTTATATTGATTTTATTAGGGTCCTAAAAACAGCCCCAATTCATCAAACCTTCAAATCCAATATATATATATATATATATATATATATATATATATATATGCTCATTTACATTTACTCTTTTCCAGTACAAATTTTTGTTGTTCAAACTTAAATCACTTATTGTAATATATTTATACATATGTAAAATCTTTCCGTTCGTTTGTGTATATTTTTTATCATACATATACATACATACATACATATATATATATACATATATATATATATCTATATATACATATATATATATATCTATTATGTGGTACGTGTTCAATTTATATAACATAAATCATTCATACGAATAAGAAACGGATATGATGTTGATTATATTTTATTATTAAATGTTGTTTGCGAGAGTGATTCTTGCCATAATTAACTTCATTAATTGTTATTCGTATGAATGATTTATGTTATATATATATATATATATATATATATTATTATTATTATTATTATTATAAAGGGCACAAATACTAAAATTTCATGAGGTTATATTGATTTTATTAGGGTCCTAAAAACAGCCACAATTCATCAAACCTTCAAATCCAATATATATATATATATATATATATATATATATATATATATATATATGCTCATTTACATTTACTCTTTTCCAGTACAAATTTTTGTTGTTCAAACTTAAATCACTTATTGTGAGTTGTTGACCAGTTTATATCTGAACAGAAGACATTGTAATGGGCTGTTAAAGTGTATGCATATATTTTAGAGAACACTCAGTAGATTGAGTTTTCTAAAAATGACCATTCAAAAGAAATTGAATTGGAAGTCTGGAACATTTTAGCTGGATGTTTTAGGCGGTTAAGAGACATTGAAATGATGCGAGAACAGAAAGAACTTAAAAAATAAAATATGCGAAGTACAGACTGAAATGAGAACAAACAGGCTGAAAATGATTGCTAAAGAAAATTCTTGACACTTTCCCGTTGTAATATTGGTCAGTACTAACCTGGTGCCTGTTTCAGTTTCAGAATCAGACTTTATGCTTTCATTTTTCTTTTTCCTTTGCATCTACCTGTCACTCACATGCTTCTAATATTTCTTGCCTCATCAACTGTTTATTGACTGGTAAATTCGGTGGTGTTATTCTTAAACTCTCTTTTCTTCTTCTATAATATTTCTCAATTGGCTCAAGTGGTGAGCCATATCTGATAAGATGAAAATTAGGTTAACTTGGGAAATGTGGCTACTTTCTTGAGAAATGTTCCATAACATATGCTTTTCTCTTGAGTCTGTTGTTGATTGAAAAACCTGACTCTGATTGGTCCAATTGGCTGCAACCATAGACTATTGTGGCACTTTTACATACAGCTCTCTATTTATATATTTATTTTTATCTCTATCGGTAAAGTAGCTGATGCATAAAAAATATGTGAAATTGTTGAAATGTTATGGCTTGTTCTGCTTCCCAAAATCTCACCTAATGATTAAGCATTTGTATTTTTTTTAAGAGCTTATTGGTCAGACCAAGAACTCTTCAGCCATTACCTGTGACATGACTTTTTTTTTGTTAATTCTGTTTCATAAAAATTTATATTTTTTCAGTCAAGAATTTATTTTTTGAATATTGTTCCGTTCTTTAAATATAACATTTTATCTGGGAGAAAAGTTTTTCTAGGGTAAAAAAAAAACAAGTTGAAATTGAGAGTGATATTTTTAGCAATCTATTAAAAGTAAAAAAAAAAAATTTTTATTTTTCTTTTAAAATTAAATTTTCTTTTCTTTTAAATTGTTCACCATGCCTAAGACTTATTCAAATGTCCTTTTCGACATTTATCCCCTCAAAAGTTGACTCTGTCATTAAAGTCGTATCTTCCCCTATTTTGAAAATGTTAAATTTTGATAAGACATATAGCAGTGAATACTGGGCAATCTCATCACAGATGAACAAAAGACTTGAAGCAACAGAAATGTAGTTTTACAGAAGGTTGCTAAGAATACTATGGTCTGAACATGTGAGCAATGAGTAAGTTTTAAGGAAAATAGAAATAAAAAGCACACATATAAAAGATAGTTGAAATTTCTACAGCACATAATGAGGAAACAGGGCTTA
>OZ038504.1:34588923-34628923 GCA_964036315.1 Acanthosepion esculentum | reverse complement strand
TAAACACCATGTACATTAGTAAGTTGCAAAGAGAGTTTTAATAGAAATAACCTCCACTAAACACCATGTACATTAGTAAGTTGCAAAGAGAGTTTTAATAGAAATAACCTCCACTAAACACCATGTACATTAGTAAGTTGCAAAGAGAGTTTTAATAGAAATAACCTCCACTAAACACCATGTACATTATTAAGTTGCAAAGAGAGTTTTAATAGAAATAACCTCCACTAAACACCATGTACATTATTAAGTTGCAAAGGGAGTTTTAATTGAAATAACCTCCTCTAAACACCATGTACATTAGTAAGTTGCAAAGAGAGTTTTAATAGAAATAACCTCCACTAAACACCATGTACATTAGTAAGTTGCAAAGAGAGTTTTAATAGAAATAACCTCCACTAAACACCATGTACATTAGTAAGTTGCAAAGAGAGTTTTAATAGAAATAACCTCCACTAAACACCATGTACATTATTAAGTTGCAAAGAGAGTTTTAATAGAAATAACCTCCACTAAACACCATGTACATTAGTAAGTTGCAAAGAGAGTTTTAATAGAAATAACCTCCACTAAACACCATGTACATTAGTAAATTGCAAAGGGAGTTTTAATAGAAATAACCTAGACTAAACACCATGTACATTAGTAAGTTGCAAAGAGAGTTTTATTAGAAGTAACCTCCTCTAAATGCCATGTAAATCATTAGGTTGCAAAGAGAGTGTTTCTGAATATATCCAACTATTCAGTGCCACAAATTCTACTGAAACCTGTCTCAATCTTTACCTACACACATACACACACACACACATATGTGTGTGTGTGTTTGTGTGTGTATGATATATCTGTTCATATATACATACACACATATGTATATATATATATATATGTATGCGTGTGTGTGTGTGTAAGGTTGTATGTATATAGGAACAGATATATAACAGTTTGGTGCATTGTTTTTAGTATATGGTTGCATTTAGACTTTCTGTATATTTTTTCTCTCCAGTAATTTGCTACTATTATTCTGGAAAATAATTGCAAATTTGCCGCTCAATCTTACTTTTCTCTTTCTTCCTCTTTTTTTAAAATAACTTGATATACATTTTAGGGTCTACTTACTCATATGTCTTAAATTCTGTGCCTGACAATGCATTTATTTGCTGCACTTAAAATACTGTTCCATAGTTTATTCATTCACCAATAAACATTCCTAAATATATGCTTAACTTGACTGTAGCAAAATAAATAAAAGTATATATATATTTATATATATATATATATATATATACTCAATGATATGAACTAATATAGAAATATATATTTTTCAAAATTATATAAATACTAAGAAACATATTAAAAGTATGTGAACAAATATAGAAAACCTACAATAATGTACTTTATAAAATATATAATTATGAATTGGACAAAAGTAATATTTAAGTAAATGCTCTGTGTGACGTCATTTGTTTACATTTGATACGCCATGAGCAGATATGAATGTACGTGAGAGATTCATGGATAATTGAAGTTTAAAAGCAGTAATTTTGACCTTGCGTACCAAATGATCCTCTGTGGCCGAATCGGTAAAAAGGCACATCAAGCTATATGACGGTTCCGTATAGGATACAAGTTCGAATCCTGTCGGAGAACCAATATTTTTTATGAAGATTTCTTGGATATTCAGGCTGGTAAATGTCATTTAATACTGTTTATTATAAACAGAGAATTTACTTAAATATTTGTATCTATAAAAAGAATGTTAAACATAAAAATGTCTTAAAATAATTGTCGGACTTTGTCCATTTCATAATATATATATATATATATATATATATATATATATATATAAAATTCTATGACTTTTGTTAGTCTGACCCTCTAAGATAGCCATACATTGACCAATTGCAACCAAATTTACGGAAAACAGTAAAAATAGTAAAATTTAAGTGCAAATAGGTGTCTACAAAGTACAGTTGTTTTTACTAGGGTACATAGTTTAGTACAATAAACTTTTGGAAAAATTACATGTTTCTTTATTTAATATACAAAATAATCCTTCTATTTTAAAACCAATTTAATGTTTAAAATAACAAAAACTTATTTAATAAAAATGTGATATCGTTTTTGCATATCATAGAGTTTTTATGTATACAAAAATCTGTGTTTTTGAGAACTGTAAACAAATCACAAGACAATTGCTTCAAAAAGTTGGAATTTGGTTCCAGAAGGAAATATTTATTTAGGTTATTTACACTGTTCGGATTGTTGTCCTCATATTTGTTGCCATATTTACAACATTTCTCTTGGCATGTTTTATTTGATATTTATAATTTCTGTTTTCTTTCATTCATAATTTTCTTTCATAATTTTTCATATCTGTTTTCTTTCATTCATAATTTTCTTTCATAATTTTTCATATCTGTTTTCTTTCATTCATAATTTTCTTTTATAATTTTTCATATCTGTTTTCTTTCATTCATAATTTTCTTTCATAATTTTTTTCATAATTTTTCATATCTGTTTTTTTTTCTTTCCTCAGTTGGATTTTCTTAGTGAAGCAGAAATGATGAAACGTTTTAATCACCCAAACATTGTACAACTTTTGGGTGTGTGCACTCAAGGCGAGCCGATTTATACCATTATGGAGTTTATGTTACATGGTAAGAAAATTTTTACAAATTTATTTTTAATGTTTCATTATTTTAGTTATATCGATGCGGTATAATCCTGTGAATAAGAATCAGCTGAGGAGGTGAAGCCGAAATATTCTCTCACACACGGACATATTTTCTATAAATACTTAACCTCGTTAATTCCTGGAAATCTAATAAATTGCATTTTTCTCTTCACAGACACACATATATATGCTGATATAAATCTTCAAAGATAAAATACTACTTATCAATATATATATATATATATGAAGGATATTAAATATTCTAATATATATGAAAAGGATATTAAAAGTCTTCACTTTAATAGAAATTCTGATTTTAGTAAATAATGCTAAAAATAATAAAAAAAAGCATGTGCAGTCACTACAATTCAAGAAAGAGGCTTAGTGCTATTTTTTACAAAAAAAATTGACGTTTCGACACTTTTGCTATTCCTAAGGTCCATGAACAGATTCATGCCATTATTTTTTCTACATTCATTTAATTACTAATAATCTGATTTGCATAAATTCACCATTTTTTGTACAGAGTGGTTTCTCTTTTCCTTCTCCACAGAATTCAATTTAGTCCTTCTCCTTTTATTTTTATTTTTTACTAATGTTCGTTCAATACAAGGACGAAGAGCTACTCATGGTAGAGGTTTACTGTATGGTCTTATATTAGATTAGTATCAGAAGTAAGCATTAAGCATATAGACTTGAAGCAGGTGTTAGAGTTAGATTCATACCTTTCTCAAAGGTATTTTGCATGTAAGTGAATATAATGAGCCCAACTGGAATTGGAACTTGGCTTTCTGATTAACAATTCCAAGCCATTATACATTATACCACATGCATATCCAAGCTTACAGCACCTGGGTTACCAAGTGGCCACCCATCTAGGTATTGACCAGACTTGAAGTTGCTTAAATTTGGTGATCATATGGCAACCAGTGTTTTTGATTTGTCATTATATAACTATTACATAACTGCTGACTTTGTCCAAATTTTTGTCATGTCTCATTTGAAACGTATTCCTTGTATATTTGAACTTCAACAAATTCACTTTATTGTGCATGTCTCTTTTGAGCCCAATTTAGTCATCCAGTTTTAGATGCGATCTCTTTGTCTTGAAACACACAAATTTTTATAATGAACTATTAAGTCATACTGAAATTTCCTACTTTTTTTGTTCCAGTCTAAAAAACACTCTCAGTCAGTATTGGCAGTAATTGTGGTTAGTCTTTTTCTCACAAAAAATAAATCTGCTTGTTTGTATTGAAGTAGATATTGTCTTTTCTTTTACCCAGTTATAGTATTAGAAAAGTCACAAAAAACAGAGAGGATTATTTGATATTTACTGCTTTGGAGACTGCTAATACCGTTTCTTTTCTTTTCTTTTTATTTAACTGATTCATTTTTTTCTCATCCATGTCAATGAAGACTTAAAAAGACATTAAAGAAGAGTTATCTGCCCTAGATTATTTCTAATACCAATAATATTGTTATAAAGACAAAAGTGAAATATAAATGTTATTGGTCCTGACCTGGTATCTTGGTTTCAGTCCCTTTCCCACCTCCATAATGTATCTTCCCTGTAATTTTTCTATAAATACTTTCATGATAATTGTTCTCACAAACGTTCCTCTATTGCAATCATTGTTAATATTCATTGGAGTTTCATTTTTAAACATTGTTATTTTTATCATCTGTCTATATTTCTGAGATGCGCTATTTGCACTGCTTCCATTGTCTTCATCTTTATTGTCATATTCATAATGTTTCAGCCATTGTACACTCTGGCCTACTTCAAGTGATATATATTGGAATTTTGAACTGAACCCTTTATTTTGTTCACTGGGGTAGATTGTTCTAGTTCCACGTGCCATGCCTTTTGTGGATATCTCAGTTTCAGTTATTTCCCTTTAGTAACACAACTCTCCAAGTTTTTGTTCACGTCTGCCAGGTATTGAACTCACAACTCTTTCAGTCAAGTTACTGGATTATTTCAACCAATGCTTTTATCAACTAGGGCATTTTTATTCACCCCCCCCTACACACACACACAATAAAATGGTACATATGGGAACTAGTTAGGACTTCATAGAGATTTTGAGGTATTATGGTGGCTTTAGTAAGAATGGTAAATAAGGATGCATTGTTTTGGTGTAAGGAATACTGTGGTATATTTGGGACAGGAATCGTGGCTAGCTAAGCTTAATTATAAGACAGGCCTTATAAGACATCTCCTATGAGATACAAGGCCTTTTGTCCTTATGCCACATTTTTGTATTAAAACAAAATCAATATTACTTTCCTCTATGATACATAGACTTTATGAATGTAAGTGCAGTACTAGATTGGTAGCAAGGTCTCATCACTTTACAGTTGAAAGCTCTAGTACTTCTTACTTGTGGAGCTGTCTTCCGGTGTCTAACTTACCAGTTGAGTTTGATCTTCAAAAATGTAAATGTAATATCAGTCACTATCTACTGTCTTCTTAATTCTTGTTCTTATATTGTTCTCTTTCCTTAATAATTGCTCTGACAAACTTTTCTCTATAGTACCCAGACTTTATGAATTTAGGCATAGTACTTTTTACATTAGAAATGGCTAGCTGTAGCTGTAAGTTCTATGCTAACAGTTGTAATGTCAATCATTATCTACTGTCTTTTTTTTGTTGTTCTCACTCCATAATGTTTTTTTTTTCTCACATTCTCTATAACACAAAACCCTTATGTCTTAGTGGTTTTATTGCCTTGCTTGGCGTTAAATGATTAAAAAAATGAATCAAGAAACAATTGAATTAAATTTTGCTCCAATAATATTACAACTTAAAAGACTATACTGATAAAATCTTTTAATTATTCTGCTTAATTAATATCTACAAGGCAATCATTACATGCAGCTAATTAAGCAACAATCTCAGATTCTGTCATCAAGCAAGTCATCGAAACACCATGATTATTTTCCACGGTGTACTTGTAAAATCAATATCAATCATTTTCTTTTTATGAATATGAATTGGGATTTTTTTAAAGTGCCCCACACTCATTGCATAATTCATTCATATGCTACAGGCTTATTAAACTATCTTCTTTTTTTAATGCCCTGAGAAGTCAGCTTTTATTTTTATAAGCTTTGACAATATGTAAGATGATCAAACACAACTTTTTTTTCTCTTATTCAAATCCAGATTTTAATGCTTCTGGCTAGAGATGGGGGTATGTTATAATAACTGATGATGATCTTATTCTTGAAAAATGCAAGTTCAAATGTTAGCTTACCAAGGGAAATGGTTTTATTCATGAATACTGGACAATCTCATCGTATATGAAGTAGAAACTTGACACAATAGAAATGTGGTTCTACAGAAGGATACTGAGAATACCATGGACTGAACATGTGAGTAACAAGGAAGTTTTAAGGAAAATGGAAAAAAGGATACTTATACTTAGAATCAGAAAGAAAATGTTGAAATTTATGGGACACATAATGGGGAATGAGGGTTTGGAGAATTTGATACTCACAAGAAGACAGAGAAAAGCAATGAACCATCTACCTAACAAGCTTGTGTAAACAGTTGGCAGAACAGGTATTAAGAGATATCACAAAAAGATAATACTTACTAAATGCTACAAACAACAGGAAGTTGTGGAGTGCCATGAATGACATGACACATAAAAGAAGAAAATTCTAAAAACAAAAAATGCTGAGGAAGTATATGGTAGCAGCAGTGTCAACAGACACAGAATTTACTTTTTTTTGCCATTTTTTTAATAAACCACCAAAATCTAATCAAAAGTCACTGACACCAACAACAAAAAAGAGACAGTTGAAATTTCTAGTGTACATAATGAGGAAAGATGGCTTGGAGAATTTGACACTCACAGGACCTATTGAAGGCAATCTTCCCAACAAGCTTGTGTAAATGGTTGGCAGAACAGGGATTAGGAGAGATAATAAAAAAGACAAAATTTACTAAGAGTTACAAAGGACAGGAAATTGTGGAGAGCTATGATCGCCTACATCTGGAAGGGACAAGGCAACATAGAAGAAGAAGAAGTAGAATGAGGTTGTGTGGATAGTCAGTGGAACAGGGATTAGGAGGTGATCAAAAAGACAAAACTTACTAAGAACTACAAAAGACAGGAAGTTCTGGAGAGCCACGATTTCTCCCATTATGGAAGGACATTGTCCATAGAAGAAGAAAATTGTAATAAAACTAAAAACAATAAAAATTACTAAGGGAGTATACAATGTCAAGAGAAGAATCTCCTTTTCATACAGTAATTTTTTTTGCCTTGGTTCTTTGCCCTAAAAATCTAATCAAAAGTCAATGAGACCAACAGAAAGAAAAATAGATTTCTTCTCTCTTGAAGGAACCCTGTTGGTTCCAATCCAATAATGGGAATTGCAAAACATTTTCCCCACCATAACTTATAGGCAAAACCACACAGATGCATGCTGAAATTTCTTCCTAGCCAATAAAATAGACCACTTCTTTGTCTCATCTGACTCAGTCCCGATCTGTCTTGTCTTGAAGTCAGAATGCTGCATTCATTAATCTGAATCTGCCCTTCGTGCCAACACCAATTCTTAGTTTTGTGAACTTTTTGCTTTATTACTGATAAATTGCCTTGCATATAGAGTTTGCTTGTTTTATATCATCAATTCTCAACCGGGGTCCATATAGACCTTGGAATTAATGTAACATTATTTGGGCTCCACACAAAAAAAAGAAAAAATATGGGGGTCCATATTAATATTTTAGTGATGCATAGAGCAATTTCACTTCAGAACGATTGCTACAATTGAAAATTGGAATTTCTACAGTAATCTACACCATATTAAAATACTAAAAATAGAAAAGCAACTCCAAAACTAGCAGAAAACAATATATAAGTTAGCGTCCCTTTTACTCTATCAAATTGTAAAAGTTGAATAAAAACTAAGAATGTATCAAGGAAGGATTATATATATAAAAATCATATAAAATTCCTAAACATATCTATTAGTAAAAATAAAATAAGCTTTTTTTCAACAAATTGTTATGGGTATCTACCCCAAAAAATGATTGATTTTTATGGAAAATAAGAAAAAAAGAAAAAAAGATTCCAATCATTTCAGATTCATACAGAAAATATAGTTTTACGGTTTGCTATACTTATGGATAAATGTGCTTTAATATCTGGGATAAACTGTGTGTAAATATAGGAGTGGTGATAGTTTTGTGATTGAACACAATCTTCAGGCCTGAAGATTTCATTCAAGCATGAAACAGACTGTTACTACTTAGTGTTCATCTCAGTGCCATCTCTTATATTCATCTCTTATATTCAAAAAGAGTAAAAGTGGTCCATGGGTAAAAAAAAGGGTTGAGAACCATTGCTTTATAATATTTTGCCCTGTTCTTTTCTTTTTCTTGTTTATTGCAAACTTTGTCAATTTTGTTTGTTGGACTGTATGTGGCCATTTGCATTTAACCATGGCCACTTACTCTATATAGACAAAGAAAATATCATATCTATTGCTAGATTTCCTCATAGACATTTGTTCTACTCAATCTCTTGTTCTGAATCATTTGTAATCCCAAATCTTCATCTGCTGTCAGTGATTCTCTTCATTAAGTAATGCTGAGCTCAGTTATTTTACCTGACTACACAGTTTAGGGATCTAGCCATCACGAAAATCAATTCACACACATGTTCACTGCACACAAGTCTAGAAATCATAATACAGACGTAAAACAAGTGAGACGAAAAGGTAGGGCATGGTAATTTATTGGGAAAAAAGTTAGCTTGAAAAAGATTACCTTGCAATTTCAAGTGGATCAATGATCAGATCAATTAGATTTTCTTTGAGACTCATGAATAATAAAAATATAAAATTTGCATTTCTCAGACTGCTCAAATTTGTTCATCAAAAAGAAAGAAAAAAAAAGGAAGCGTTCTCTGCCTTCTATATTTTTAAGATTTCAGCTATTTTGGCATGAATGTTTTAAAACAGAAATAATTATAATGACAGGAATTGAAGTTTGCCATTCTTTTAAGGATATTTTTCTTTGCATGGTGAAAGGAAAAGAAGAAAGAATTGCCACACAATGGCCTGATTATGTTTTGAAGATGTTGCAAACATTGTGTGAACAAAGATGGCTGATCCAAGAGCAGAACTCAGAAATGTAGAGAATTGCTCAGAAATCAGAGACATTATTAGCTCTTCTGAAATAGATCACAAGATATAATCACTAGCCAAGTCAAAAGAGAAGATAAGTTTGGATAGAAAGAGATGAGTCAGATGGTTATGGAGTGAGTGTTTCAGACGCAAAACTCACTTCCAATTGACTTGATTGAAGTTTCTTTTATTACACAATCTCATTCATTTTTATCCTGTTTCAGTTTTTGATTCAATTATTTCTCCTTTGATTTTTTAAAAATATTTCTCTTTTTTACTTAAGATTTTTTCTTAAGATTTTTTCTTAAGATTTTTTCTTAAGATTTTTTCTTTGCTTATTCAATTTTATGTCTTTCATTCTTTTGAAATATTTCACCTCTTTTTTCTTTCTTTTTTGCCCTTTCTTCATCTATTTTACATCTTTCATTCTTTTGAAATATTTCACCTCTTTTTTCTTTCTTTTTTGCTTTTTCTTCATCTATTTTACATCTTTCATTCTTTTGAAATATTTCACCTCTTTTTTCTTTCTTTTTTGCTTTACTTCATCTATTTTGTCTTTCATTCTTTTGAAATATTTCACCTCTTTTTTCTTTCTTTTTTGCTTTACTTCATCTATTTTACATCATTCATTCTTTTGAAATATTTCACCTCTTTTTTCTTTCTTTTTTGCTTTACTTCATCTATTTTGTCTTTCATTCTTTTGAAATATTTCACCTCTTTTTTCTTTCTTTTTTTGCTTTTCTTCATCTATTTTACATCATTCATTCTTTTGAAATATTTCACCTCTTTTTTCTTTCTTTTTTGCTTTACTTCATCTATTTTGTCTTTCATTCTTTTGAAATATTTCACCTCTTTTTTCTTTCTTTTTTGCTTTACTTCATCTATTTTGTCTTTCATTCTTTTGAAATATTTCACCTCTTTTTTCTTTCTTTTTTGCTTTTTCTTCATCTATTTTGTCTTTCATTCTTTTGAAATATTTCACCTCTTTTTTCTTTCTTTTTTGCTTTACTTCATCTATTTTGTCTTTCATTCTTTTGAAATATTTCACCTCTTTTTTCTTTCTTTTTTGCTTTTTCTTCATCTATTTTGTCTTTCATTCTTTTGAAATATTTCACCTCTTTTTTCTTTCTTTTTTGCTTTACTTCATCTATTTTGTCTTTCATTCTTTTGAAATATTTCACCTCTTTTTTCTTTCTTTTTTGCTTTTTCTTCATCTATTTTGTCTTTCATTCTTTTGAAATATTTCACCTCTTTTTTCTTTCTTTTTTGCTTTACTTCATCTATTTTGTCTTTCATTCTTTTGAAATATTTCACCTCTTTTTTCTTTCTTTTTTGCTTTTTCTTCATCTATTTTGTCTTTCATTCTTTTGAAATATTTCACCTCTTTTTTCTTTCTTTTTTGCTTTACTTCATCTATTTTGTCTTTCATTCTTTTGAAATATTTCACCTCTTTTTTCTTTCTTTTTTGCTTTACTTTATCTATTTTGTCTTTCATTCTTTTGAAATATTTCACCTCTTTTTCTTTCTTTTTTGCTTTACTTCATCTATTTTGTCTTTCAATCTTTTGAAATATTTCACCTCTTTTTTCTTTCTTTTTTGCTTTACTTTATCCATTTTGTCTTTCATTCTTTTGAAATATTTCACCTCTTTTTTCTTTCTTTTTTGCTTTACTTCATCTATTTTGTCTTTCATTCTTTTGAAATATTTCACCTCTTTTTTCTTTCTTTTTTGCTTTACTTTATCTATTTTGTCTTTCATTCTTTTGAAATATTTCACCTCTTTTTTCTTTCTTTTTTGCTTTACTTCATCTATTTTGTCTTTCATTCTTTTGAAATATTTTACCTCTTTTTTCTTTCTTTTTTGCTTTACTTCATCTATTTTACATCATTCATTCTTTTGAAATATTTCACCTCTTTTTTCTTTCTTTTTTGCTTTACTTCATCTATTTTGTCTTTCATTCTTTTGAAATATTTCACCTCTTTTTTCTTTCTTTTTTGCTTTACTTCATCTATTTTACATCATTCATTCTGTTGAAATATTTCACCTCTTTTTTCTTTCTTTTTTGCTTTACTTCATCTATTTTACATCATTCATTCTTTTGAAATATTTCACCTCTTTTTTCTTTCTTTTTTGCTTTACTTCATCTATTTTGTCTTTCATTCTTTTGAAATATTTCACCTCTTTTTTCTTTCTTTTTTGCTTTACTTCATCTATTTTGTCTTTCATTCTTTTGAAATATTTCACCTCTTTTTTCTTTCTTTTTTGCTTTTTCTTCATCTATTTTGTCTTTCATTCTTTTGAAATATTTCACCTCTTTTTTCTTTCTTTTTTGCTTTACTTCATCTATTTTGTCTTTCATTCTTTTGAAATATTTCACCTCTTTTTTCTTTCTTTTTTGCTTTACTTTATCTATTTTGTCTTTCATTCTTTTGAAATATTTCACCTCTTTTTCTTTCTTTTTTGCTTTACTTCATCTATTTTGTCTTTCAATCTTTTGAAATATTTCACCTCTTTTTTCTTTCTTTTTTGCTTTACTTTATCCATTTTGTCTTTCATTCTTTTGAAATATTTCACCTCTTTTTTCTTTCTTTTTTGCTTTACTTCATCTATTTTGTCTTTCATTCTTTTGAAATATTTCACCTCTTTTTTCTTTCTTTTTTGCTTTACTTTATCTATTTTGTCTTTCATTCTTTTGAAATATTTCACCTCTTTTTTCTTTCTTTTTTGCTTTACTTCATCTATTTTGTCTTTCATTCTTTTGAAATATTTTACCTCTTTTTTCTTTCTTTTTTGCTTTACTTCATCTATTTTACATCATTCATTCTTTTGAAATATTTCACCTCTTTTTTCTTTCTTTTTTGCTTTACTTCATCTATTTTGTCTTTCATTCTTTTGAAATATTTCACCTCTTTTTTCTTTCTTTTTTGCTTTACTTCATCTATTTTACATCATTCATTCTTTTGAAATATTTCACCTCTTTTTTCTTTCTTTTTTGCTTTACTTCATCTATTTTACATCATTCATTCTTTTGAAATATTTCACCTCTTTTTTCTTTCTTTTTTGCTTTACTTCATCTATTTTGTCTTTCATTCTTTTGAAATATTTCACCTCTTTTTTCTTTCTTTTTTGCTTTACTTCATCTATTTTGTCTTTCATTCTTTTGAAATATTTCACCTCTTTTTTCTTTCTTTTTTTGCTTTTCTTCATCTATTTTACATCATTCATTCTTTTGAAATATTTCACCTCTTTTTTCCTTCTTTTTTGCCTTTTCTTCATCTATTTTACATCTTTCATTCTTCTGAAATATTTCACCTCTTTTTTCTTTCTTTTTTGCTTTTTCTTCATCTATTTTATGTTTTTCATTGTTTTGAAATACTTCACCTCTTTTATCTTTCTTTTTTATTTTTCATTCTTTCATTGATTATTCTTCATTTATTTTATGTCTTTCATTCTTATTTTTATTCTTTCACCAAGGCTGATGCTTGATTTTTTCCTTCCTGTTCTCATTTTAGTTTCATTTTCTCCATCTAGTATCAGTTGTTTTATTTCATTCTTTTACATCTTATATGAATATAAGAGATGGCACTGAGATGAACACTAAGTAGCAACAGTCTGTTTCATGCTTGAATGAAATCTTCAGGCCTGAAGATTGTGTTCAATCACAAAACTAGCAGCACTCCTATATTTACACACAGTTTATCCCAGATATTAAAGCACATTTATCCATAAGTATAGCAAACCTGAAAACTATATTTTCTGTATGAATCTGAAATGATTGGAATCTTTTTTTCTTATTTTCCATAAAAATCAAATGCACATTAACTGTAAGCAGGAAGAATTTTCCCTTAGAAACTTTATGAAGAAATACATAACCACAGTCGACCAGAACAAGAAAATTAAGTTAATTATCTAGTATAAAAAAAATTAAAACAATTAACCTAGGTACCTCCACAAGATCGCTAAAAAAAGAGCATAGCATGATGAAAAAGATGCCAAACTTGATGAAAACAAAATTTTATCGTCTAAATATTTATGTTATTATTAAAGGAAAGATCAAAGTTTATTTTAATTATTTTTAAAAATTTTTCCTTCTTTTTAGAACAATCTGAATTTTCATTTGAAAATCCTTGTTTCTCTTTATATCACCGTAACTAGTAAAATGACATATACAATTTTTATACATTTTTTTTGTATGACACCCATTAATTTGGAAAATCTTGCAAAAATAAAAATAATTGTCAGATATTAATGAACCTTTCAGAAAATATTCACAGATAATCGAAATTATTATAAATATGTTTTCTTTTATTAAAGTCATGGCAGAAATATTTTTTTATATTTATTACCCCGCCCCATAACTAATTTATGAAAACGCTAGAAATTCGATTGTGTCAGGTTTAGTGATTACAATAATTAAAAGCACAAGGCTTTGAGGAATGCAAACCATTTTTTTTTGTTTTTAATTGGATCCCCCCTACCTGAAAATCAGCTCTGAATTGTAACATACAAAACTCAATAAAACAAAGATATTATTTAATTTAAAATGCTTTTATTTGCTTTTAGTTGTTTTTATGAATATGGACAATATTTTCTGAAAGCAAAAAAATTTTTTGCTGAAAAATGAATTTTTAATACAATTATTTGTTATTTTTTAATTATAATACATTCTTACATTTAAGTTGTTAAAATATTATAAAATTAGTTAAAAGCCACATCAGGTTTTGTAAGTGTCCTTATGAGATAGATCTTTTTTTAGTGCGTTGTAAATTGTATCGTTTTGACTAATCAGAAGACCGCAGTAAGTAAGAAATGTAATTTTGTGTTTATAATCGGGCTCTAATTATAAAGTATGGAAGACCAACCAGAATACAATTAAGTTGCGTTATTTGACTTAAGCATTGTTCTCCACTGTTAAGGACTTTAATTTTGCGAAACATGTGTGAAGTTTATTTGATCTTTCAATTTCAACTGAGACGAGTACCTAAAAGTATCAGTATCATCTTATGAAATTTATATGATCTTATTTTTATATTAATCTCAGTTATGGCATTTTTACCATAAATGAAATATCAAAATTAATAATAAAATGAATGGAAATACAGATAACACAGTAAAATGTAGTAAATGTACATAAAATTATAGTATTTTATGTAAACTTCTGATAAAATTTCATAAGAAAGGTACCTATAAATTAATTAGATACCTTTCTTATGAAATTTAATCTCATTCATAACAGTTTTATTTTAATTTCTTTATAATATATTTTCCATAAAGCATCGTAAACGTAAAGGTGAAAGCTAAGTACAAAAAACAAAAAAATTAGAGCGCTGAAAGTTTTCCTTAAAAATAACGAGGTAAATAATTTGTACACTTAAATGTAAAATATTTCACTTTTCTCTTTCCGTAAAACAAATTATCCTCACAGAATCCGTCAATATGTCATTCATCACCTGTCAAGTGACACGAAAGTTTATGATCTGCTTTGTTTTATTTTCAAATTACATCTTTTCGGCGCAGAAGCTAAGTTAAGCTTGGTTCAAAATATTTTAAATAAACATTATAATTTTTTAAAATAAGTTTTGAAAAAATGATAATTGATATTTTAAAGAATTTCAAACTGAGATTTTCATTGATCTTATAAAATGGAATAAAATGGTTGCCATCTGTCAATTTTGCTGACTCAAAAAAACAAGATTTTTAATTAAATTTTTGAACGTGTTAGGAACGATTAAAAAAATGTAAAAACATACCCCCAAAATACTTTGATCTTTCTTCTTAATAATAACATAAACATTTAGACAATAAAATTTTGTTTTCGTCAAGTTTGGCATCTTTTTCATCATGCAATGTTCTTTTTTTAGCGATCTCGTGGAGGTACCTAAGTTAACCTAATAGTTAACAATTAACCTGCAAGATCAAAATTACAGAGCATCAATATTATTTATGAATTGAGAAATTGTATTCCTGATTAAACCAAATTCATGAATAATTATATTGGACATACCACTACATGCCTGTCAAGAAGACCCACATTGCATCTCTCTGATAATGGTTCAATTGCAACTCATTTAAACCGACATGAAAGCCTACCAAAATCCATCTGCAACATACTCATAGAAAAATACGACTTTAATAGCCTCATCTATATGTAAAAAAGGTTAAAAATAATGGAAGCACTAATAATAAAAAGAAAAAGCCAACACTCAGTAACACCATCTATGAACATAGCCACAATGTGCCGAACATGTTTAGAAAATAATGAAAAAAAAACATTCCCATACCTTATCAGTCATCTTTAATGAAAGAGTGATTGCTGCCCAAATACACAATTATATATATATATATATATATATATATATATATATATATATATATATATATATATATATATATATAATCATTTCACCTCAAGCAAGACAATAAAGCCACTAAGATACAAAGGTGTTACTGAGTATTAGAGAATATGAGAAAGAAAAAAATATATATGTAAAAGTGGACACCGAGGAAGAAATATAGCAAGACAGACAAGGTTCTTTAACCCAGTCTACCTTGATAGGACAACCAGTCTCAGAATTCTAAAATCCTAAATTCAAACGTCCTGCCAATGCATAAAATATCAGTACACCAAAGTAAGGTCCAGCTCTGATGGAGTCTGATGAAGGATTCAGTTTTAAAGTTGACTTCAGTAGATACTGAAGTCAACTTTAAAACTGAATTTACACACACTCTATCCTGGATATTGAGCACGTTTATCTATAAATATAGCATACATTACAACTATATTTTTATCATATATATATATATATATATATATATATATATATATATATATATCTGTTGTGGTGGGATCCACCTAATCTGCATAGGTGACTACCAACTATATAAATAGTGGTTGGTACCGGAAGACGAGAGGAGGAATCACGAGATCCAATTAGAGACTCTGATCGACTGCGACTAGTCAACACATTCTCCAGGAACGTCTTCCCAGAAATATACAGAAATACTATATGTACTTATTGTGTACACTTTCTTGTTATAATACATTGTTGTTCTAAGTACATTTTGTGTTGCATTATTATTCCATGCATTAGGCGAGATTCAACAATGAGTCAAGACTCAACAATATCATTATACATATATATATATAACATTAGGGGATATTTATTTCATTGAGGTCATTTTTATTTACCTCAATGAAATGAATATCACCTAATGGTATTAAATGTTTGTTTTTCATTATATAATAATTATTGGTCTGTTATTAACATAGAGCTCTTACTGGATCTATATCCAATTATTAATTATATCCAAATATTCCATATGGATTATCAATATTTTTATTATTATATTATATGTATGGATGTATATATATATATATATATATATATATATATATACATATATATATATATATGTATGCATGCATATATATATGTATGTATGCGTATATATATATATATATATATATATATATATATATATATATATATATAGCATAATGAGAAGCCACGTATACTTTCTTAATATGTATATAATATAGAAAAAATTAACTGAAAAGTTGCAAATTAAAAAAATATTCAATATATATATGGGAATATCAGGTGCTTTAAGTTGTATGGGTGGTGCAATGGATAATGGCTCAAAATTGGAAATCAGAGACTTAAACTCTAATTCCAGTCAGGTTCATTTTATTCACTTGCACACAAATACCCTTAGGAAAGTGATGAGTTGACATCTTCTCCCGCCATCTATAGGCTAATTATTAGGGCTTTTATCAGTAGATTATTATCTCTCAAAACATTATTACAATCTAAAAAAATATTTACTAGCTTTAATTAACCTGCAAAATGTTGATAAACTGTAAAATATAAATCAGAAAATTTTTTCTTTGTCTATCCAACTTCTGCTATTGCTTTAGTTTAATTTCATCAACATGCATAAACATATTTATTTTTCTTATTTTTCTTATTTACGTTTGGTCAAACATTTATTACTTTAATCTTCAGCACTAGTGTCCTTTTTTTATCAAGCCATTCTTTCTTTTTCTTCATACATTCTCTGTTTTGTTTTGTTTTTTTCAACTATTTCTTTTTTTAAACATATTTGTTTCTTATCATTTCCACTTTTTTTTCTAAGGTGGCATAACCTTTCTTCTTTTCTTTCATTCTTTTGTGCTTCTTTTATTATTTTCACATTCGTATCTCTTTCCTTCTTTTTTCTTTTGCTCTTTATGCATTCTGTTTGTTTTCTTTATCCTTTTCTTCTCCCTTCATTCGTTTTGTTTCTCATCTATTCCATTATTTATCACTGCCTTTCTTTCTCTCTTCTATTTTATATTTCTCATTGCTCTTTTCATCAACTTTTTTTCTTTTGGTTTGGGTTTTCCCTTCTGAATCTAAGTGCCATCCCATTTTCATTTTGCAAACATAAAGTGAATGGAAAGTTGCAGACACATTCACTAGCATTATAGATTTTTGAAAGTCAAACTCACAAAAGAAGGCAAAAATAACATTTTCACTTGGAACAATCTATTTGACATGTTGCTTAGGTCAGACAGGAATCTGGAGCAAATACTCAAACAATCCACAAAAATAAAATTCAATAAAAAACAAAAACAAACCTTCAGCCATAATTCAAGATATTTTGTTTTATTTTACAATTTGACTTTTTTCTACCAACAAAAAGCAAACAAATGAAAACACAATTGCTTCAGTCTCTCTCTTTGCATGTCAGCCATGTTGGACTGCCAGAGCTCAATAAGGAAAATAGCTCACAGAAAACAAAGATGCAAGCTAACTAACATGGTTTCAGACTCACAGTTCAATAGTTTCAATTTTGTAACATGGCCACTAACATTGGTTTTGTTATTGCTGTTGTAGTTACTACAGTTCTGTACAATTTAAACATTATGGCATCATCACTTGTTCATTTTTTAATTGTGTTTTTCAAAAATATCTTTTTCATAATTACAATGACCCTATTTTTAGTTGATGCAAGTAAACAACAAAGTCATTCCTCATGTTGCAATAAAAATTTTAGAGTTGCCAAAATGTATACCCACAAATAGCTTTATATATATATATATATATATATATATATATATATATATATATATATATATATATATATATATATATATTACATGAATCATTCATACAAAAAGCAGATTTTTTACTACACGCTTTCAATTGTGCATACAATCATCCTCTAAAATTTATCACAGATAACAATAACACATTTCTAAAAAACATATTTCAGAGTACATCTTAACTTCGTTGTCCTGTTATTACCTGGATGTAAAAAAGACATATCTCTTTCTATACCTGAGGATGATTGTATGCACAATCGAAAGCTTGTAGTAAAAAAAGACCTTATACAACTGGGATTTATAAACGGGCATCATAACATTCATCTACAGGTTCGAGGTTAATGTATTTTATTAAAATTTGTTTGCAAGAATGATTCTTGCCATTCATATCATTAACTTCACTATCTGCTTTTTGTATGAATGATTCATGTAATGTAAATTGAACTGCATCACATACTTGATATATATATATATATATATATATATATATATATATATATATTAAGAATTTCACCCCAAACAAGACAAGATGCCACTAGCATGCAAGGTGTGACAGATGAAAGGGTGAAGAGAAGCACAGGGAATACATCAAGGTACCTGGAGATGTCAATTGACATTACATTTGAATAGATGGCGATTATAGCTATCAGGGAAACGAGTAATAGGAAGGGAATTCCACAGATGGGAGGTGCAAGACATGAAGCTATTGGAGTAGAAGAGACTGCTACAATTAACTGTTTCAACAGTGAAAGGGTGGGACTGAGATGCCAGCCTAGTAGGGAACTAGCAAAATTAGCTCATCAGAGCAGTTACCATGAAAGTATTTGTAGAAAAGACAGAGGGAGGCGACAACATGTCTGTGAGAGACTAGCTGTAGACGAGATGCCAGATCAGGGCCAATCACATTGCATATCCATCTTTGGATTTTATATATATATATATATATATATATATATATATATATGAAAACTAAAGGAAAACTTGTCTTAGCTGTTGCATTTCATACTCTGAGGCACTTTATGCAAGTTTATCTTCTATTATATCAATTGAAAATTGAGAATTTTTCTTGTCAGAATCCAAATTTACAAATCTACCATGCATTTGTGCGTTGAATAATGGTCTGGTGCTCCCGCTATTCATCTTGAAGTTCTTGACAAAATCGAAAGAAGGATTCGTAATATAATCGATCCTGACTTGGCATCTCGAATTCAACCAGTTTCTCACCGATGCGGTGTGACTTCCTCTGGTGCTACTGCTACTAATCTCAAGGTTCTTGACAAAACTTATCTTAGCTAAGGTGTTTCATCTTCTGAAGCACTTCAGCAATACAAATGTTCCTTGATATTGTCTCTCCAAGGAAAAAATGCATCAGTTAAGTTTTCCTTTTGTCTTTTTTCATATTGTCCTTTTACAGATATAATCTATCTGAAATTTTTACATATATATGAAAGTGGACATTGAAGACAACACCCAAAAGCAACAGTCTGTTTCATACTAAGAGTAATCATCAGGCCATGATGATTGCGCTTAGCTTGTAACAGACTGTTGCCACTGGGTGTTGACTTCAATGTCCACTTTTATATTTACATATGCTCTATCCCTGATATTGAGCACTTTAACCCATAAATATAGCATACATTAAAACTATATTTTATTATATTGTATAAGTCTTGAGTCCTTGCCTATATGTTAAGAAATTCCTCTTAAGCACATATGAGGATGACTATAAAAAGTGTACATTTCAATTAACACCCCCACCGATACTTTTATAATACCCTTGCTTTTCTTCTATTCCTCCTCCTTCTTCTTCTCCTTCTATTCTACACATCCTCCTCCTCCTCCTCCCTTTCTATTACGCCTAACATTGTGCCTTTGTTTATTTATTTTTTAAATAAATAATATAGTGTTCATTAGTTTTTTTTTTAAAAAAAAGACATTAAGATGTCATTTGATAAAAATCACCTGAAGATAATGTAAGGTTGAAACCAAGGTAACAGATTCAACTGATCTCCTGATTTTTAAGGTTAAAAGCTCTATCTGTTATTTTTACTTTTATTTTATTTTTTCACACATGTATTGAGCACTTTTTAATACCACTGTTTCCTGGTCTGATTCAACTCTGACCATTAACCTTTTATGTAATATATATATATATACATATATATATATATATATATATATATATATATATATATATATATATATATATATATATATAGATAGATATATTTCATTGATATTTACCCAGTACAAGGCCCAAAGGCAATTCAAGGGAGAGTAATAAAAAAAAACAGAGATAGCAATTTGAACATGTGCTCTTACCCAAAATAATGTTTATAGGAATAAAACATATATATATATATATATATATATATATATATATATATATACACATATATATATATACATATATATATATATACATATATACATATATATATATATATATATATATATATATATATATATATACATATACACATATACATATATATATATATATATATATATATATATATATATATATATATATATATATTGTTGTAACCTAGAAAGGGTTACTTTCTCATCAGTGTGGTCTGGCTTACCCTGTCTTTTCTACAGATATTTTTATGGAATCTACTCTTACAAGCTTTTTTATCTGGTACCAAGGTTATATGAATTTAAGCGTGCTACTAGATTGGCATCTAGGTCTCATCCTTTTTACAGCTGAATTAGCTAAATGCAAGCATAACTTCCACTCCAACAGTTTATTTCTTGCACTTCCTCCCTGTGGAACTGCTTTCCATTTATTTGCTTCCCTGCTAACTAAAATCTTCCAAAATTTAAATGCAGTGTCAATTGTCATCTTGAATCCTGATCACTTTTTGTCCTTTCTTCAATCCACCCTGTACACAGTCTTTTCTTCCTCTTTCACTACCTGTATCCTCCTGCATATTACTGGCATTTACACCTTGCTTGGTGTGAAATTATTTAAAAATATTTAAATAAGCCATTCAGTTAGAATATATTTGCCTTTTGATCAAAATAAAACTTGTAACATGCTTCTAAAATTGTAAGTCTATGAAATATAACAAAATACGAGAAGCATGATGATTATATCTAGATAAAACATATTTAAGTGCTTGCCAGACTGAGATGAGACAAAGTTTTAATGTTTTTCTAATACATTCAAATTTGTGAAAAGACACATTTCAATTTCAGAAGATGAAATGATTTTCATACATTTTAATCAGAGCTGACTTTGCTTTTGAAAAGTTTTCTCTTGTCATTTAAAAAGTGAACGACAGATTCATTTTACTTTTGGCACATATATTCACACACATACAAATATTATTTCTATAGTCTTGACTGAATATTTAATCTATTCATATATCTACAAATCAAATACAAGATCAAAGTTTAATCGTTGAATATTAGTGTTTATGGCTTGTTAATGTTAACCCACTCCAAAATAAAACTGCAGTCTTTTAATTGTCTTAGAGAATCATTTTTGCCTCCCTGGTGCTAAACTTCAGGGAAGTGTCTCACTGTGCCTCCCTGGTGCTAACATTCAGGGAAGTGACTCACTGTGCCTCCCTGGTGCTAACATTCAGGGAAGTGACTCACTGTGCCTCCCTGGTGCTAACATTCAGGGAAGTGACTCACTGTGCCTCCCTGGTGCTAACATTCAGGGAAGTGACTCACTGTGCCTCCTCGGTGCTAACATTCAGGGAAGTGACTCACTGTGCCTCCCCGGTGCTAACATTCAGGGAAGTGACTCACTGTGCCTCCCCGGTGCTAACATTCAGGGAAGTGACTCACTGTGCCTCCCCGCTGCTAACATTCAGGGAAGTGACTCACTGTGCCTCCCTGGTGCTAACATTCAGGGAAGTGACTCACTGTGCCTCCCTGGTGCTAACATTCAGGGAAGAGACTCACTGTGCCTCCCTGGTGCTAACATTCAGGGAAGTGACTCACTGTGCCTCCCTGGTGCTAACATTCAGGGAAGTGACTCACTGTGCATCCCTGGTGCTAACATTCAGGGAAGTGACTCACTGTGCCTTCCTGGACTAACATTTTTCACTGACATGAAGTGGAAAGATTACATTGAATCAATTGTTAGGTCTACTGCTGGGAAATTTGTTTCACTGTGTTGTGTGAGACAATTTCTCTTAGCAGAATCTATCTTACATATTTATAAGTCTACCATTTGTCCATGCTTAGAATATTGCTGCTACATATAGTCTGATTCTCCTGCTATACATTTGGAGATTCTTGATAATATCCAAAGAAGAATCTACATTGGTATGGGTTCTGATCTGGTATTACTACTTCAGTCATTTTCCCACCACTGTGATGTAGGTTCTCTGTGAGCTTTCTATAAATATTTTAGTGTTCCTTATTGGCTTGCTTGGGGTGAAATGATTAAAAAAGTCTTCATGATTAAATTTCTCCCTAATGTAAACATATATATATATATATATATATATATATATATATATATATATATATATATATATATATATATATATATATATAAATTTAGTTTACGAAAACTAGGTAATCCGTAAATGTAAATTCTATGAATATTTTTCTAATCAACTATTTCATATTAAATCCCCAAAATTTTTGTAATAAAGTTTTTAAAAAAAAAAACAAATATATAATTAAATTCCTTAGACTGTTTAAACATTCAAACTTATATCAAACATTATAATATTTATGAACTCTCAAAGTAAAGCAAAACAACAGCATCCATTCCAAAGAAAGTTAATGACACTTTATCACAACTTCTTTCTCTCTTTTTCTTTATGCCTTTTTCTCCTATCCCCCTTCCATATCAATATATAACTTCCGTTAAGTTGACCAATTTAATGTGTCAATGTCTGGATTTCCTGTAAAAATTTAAATTTGAAAGAATAGAAATGTTACATCTAACTCAATCATGTCTCTCTACCCCCTTCACTCCCTCACTTCGTTAATTTACTTATTACTGCCCGTCATAAATGTGTAAATTTCTTTTCATTTTTCGTTTCAACCTTTGGAAATAAAATCTGATGATCTGCGGTCCTTTAAAAGGGCTGTGGTGAAATAATTTATTATATGGAACCTTAAAGTGGTCTGTTTTTAATTAAATTTATATATATATATATATATGTGTGTATATATATATATATATATATATATATATATATATATATATATATATATATATATATATATATATGTTATCAGTCTGGAGGAGGGGAAGATCCCAGTGTGCAGCACCTTTGGAAAGTGCCTGAAAACCATACCACATGTTGACCCAAGCCTTGTGAGTGAAATTAGGTAGATGGAACTCTTGGGGGCCGTCGATAGCTGTGCTAGCATGAAGCCACCAGTCATCGTGGCCGAGGACTTGAGCTTGCTGGCCTTGTTCAAATTGTTGATCATGCTAGATAACATGCTCTATAAACTGTAACCAAGGTCTGCTCAGCAAAGTTGTAGTATAAACCACAGGTGAGTTCTGTGGGTTTTGAGCAAACACAAAATGTGCCTGAGCGAGCGTCTGCAATAGGGATCGTCTAGCTGTCCTAGTTGACAAGTATCATCGAATACGAGGGGCCAGCTGTTATATATTGGATGGGATCCTTACTGGCAATAACATTACATTTTTCATCCGTCCAAGGAATTTTTTTCTCTCTCTTCTTGAAGAACGAGGTTTTCAGCTCCAATTCTGATGACTATGAGTCCTCACAGACAATGGTATAGTCCTCAGATGCCCTTGTAACATTAACAGGATCTATGACTACCAAGTTATAGTAAAAGGAATTTATATAATGTCCCCCATTTGAACATAAAATTGAGGAAGTGAAGTGGGAGACTGTGGGCAGATAAAAGTACCGCACAGCTGATGATATACATTGAAGTATGAAGTAGGACATGTTACTGAGATCAGCAGTCTGTACACACTCCTGATTGAACTATTTCAAAACAATATCCTTAACCTCTTAAAGGAACTGAAACTTTATTCCAAAATATATAAAGCTATAAAACCTCCTAAAAAAACTATATAAAACCTTTTTAATATATTCTGAAAACTGAAAAGAAGGAAAAAGAACCCTTCAGATTTCATAAAATTAACAATGCAAACCAGATACAGTTGAATGCACATTAAAACGATTCACAGCGTGTAACAACATGCCATAAAATTCAGTATTCTTTACTAGTCAATGTCAAACACTGATGCCTCATGCATAGGATCAAATTATCACAACACAAAGAAACATACTGAATAGATATCATTATGTAACATAAATTCTCTCAGTCTTAAAGAAAACAGGCCTTCATGCATTTGAGACACTAAGATGAACAAATCATCAGAACAGTTGTCATGAAAATATTTGTAGAAAAGACAGAGAGAAGCCATGCTGCATCGATGTGAAATTGACTGAAGTCAAGATGCCATGTAGGATCAATTACATTACAGACTGAATATTGTCAAGAATCTCGAGATATATAATAGCATTACCAGACTAGATATGGGTGTGTTATATTCCATGCTAATAGGAATATGGAATGGACAAACATGGTGGAAAAATAGTAACAGGTTTATTATAGAAACCAGTACACCAAGCAAGGAAGTAATAGTTATGTGCACGGTCGTCGCAAGTCAGTACAGTTGTGTGCGTGTTGCTATCAGAAGTTTGCTAGTTCTTGCAGATCCCAGCTCAACTCTGCTGTCCGTTGTCCTAACGGATAGTTATAGGTGGTTACCACCTATAGTGCAGGCACTCATGGGGTGGGTGTCAGGATATTCCGGCAGTGTTCAATTCACGGATAAATTTTACATTTGTGCAAGAGGGATTCTGACGAGAATTGTCTGGCACGACATAGCGAACCAACTTTCCTAGCAGTCGACCTAACAATTAATCCAATATAATCACTTCACTTCATGACAGTGAAAAACGTGCTTCCAAGAGTGTGCAAAGTGTTGCCCTCCTGCATGTTAGCGCCAGCCACGCTGATAGCAGCCAGAATAGGTTAAATACACATTAAAACGATTCGCAGCGTGTAACTACACCTGTCATAAAATTCAGTATTCTTTACTAGTCTTTGGTTAACGTCAAACATTGATGCACCACACATAGGGCAATAATTATCGCAACACCAAGACACATACTGAATAGATATCATTAGGCAAAATGAATCATCTCGGTATTACATAGTAGCAAACCACCCACATTCCCTCTGTATTTTTTGTGATGTCAACGAACACTCATTGCCACTTTTGTAATGCCAATAAATACTCAGTGTCACTTTTGTAAAGCTCATTGTAGTAGATACTTTGTAATCACAGATACAACTATAATACACCATAGAACAATACTGGTGTCAGATGTCTTTGAATAGAACTCGCACTAATAGTACTTGCTCAACTCGAATATTAACCCATGTAGTGATCTGAATAAAGTAATAGTATAGAGAATAGTGAACCGTAGAGTAATAGAGGATAGAATAGAATGCAGAACTATTAGATGTCATGAGACTTCTTATTATGCATTTCCTCTATGGTTACATAGTCTATTTAATTCAATAATGCGATTTCCTGTGTTTGTTCATTGGTGATCTATGTTCAAACGACAGCAGCGACACTTTATTCCTATATAATAATATTCTATCGGTGAGAAGTAAGTTCCACTTTAACAGCTTCTTCCGGTGGACCACTGTTCTATTGAACTGACTCCCAAAAGGATATTTCCCTAAACACTAGAATCTTGACCTGTTCAAGGCTAGGATTAATCATTATCTTCCATTCCTATCTGCACAAATTGCCTCCTAACATAACCTTCTACTTCAAGTGGCCTCCAAGCCTTGTAAAGAGTGAATATTATTGTAAAAAAAAAAAAAAAAAAACCTAACCGTAAAGTGGGTGAAGGCTGATAAGTAGAAAAAAAAACCAATCCACATTACTGTTGATTGAAATATAATAAAATATTTCTCCTAAAACAGCTTTTGAGGAAATTATAATTCTTAAGTCTACTGTTATTGTTATTTTAAGAATTCCTAGCCAATTCTTTTAAATAGTGTGGAAAGTTAACCTGTTGATTATATCATGATTTTCTCTTTGATTTATGTATGCTATCCATTTTATCTGTTACTAAAGTCTTGGAATTTTCAAGTGATTTGTTTTCTGCTATTTCGTAGTTGTTCTGTGATTCTGTAGTGCCAACAAAATCCCATGATCCATTTACTTAAATCCATTTTTAATCATTGACCTGAGAAATGCAGTTATCCATATTTGGCAGTTTTAGACATTTCTGAATGAATTTTATGCCATGCATGATATCCACATGAAAATCTAAATCTGCCAAAGCTATTTAAGAACATGACTTGAGTTATTGGTACTAAGCATCAGGGTCCCATTCTGTCATATTGTTTGGGAAATGGAATGAGAGTAAAAGCCATCAGCATCTGCCATTTACCCCCAGGTAAAATTTATATGCAGCACTACCTGTCATCATGGTCCAGATTGATGTAACAACCTGCATAGTTTCAAGGATTCAGGATATTTCTGCTCAACTGTAAGTCAATTTGTCAGCTGAGAAAAGAGAAGATATGGACTGTTAATGGGAAAACTCATAAATGCTGTGGATTTGAAAGCATCAGTTGAGCTTTTCTTTTCTTGTTTTCTTTTACAATAATGTTCACCCTGTAAAAGGCCCAAAGGCCACTCGAAATAGAGGGTTACAGAGTAAGAGGTAAGAGGCATAATTTATGGGGGTAAGGTTGTTGCGATCAGGGAAACATCCACTTGGAAGTTGATTACACAAAGTAGCCATTCATGGGATGAAGATGTCTGATCTGTAGAATATGAAGAAAATGAGGTTGGTTCACTCAGTGATGATGAGCTAATAGTTGAAAAACTGAAGAGAATGTGAAGATGCTGGTGAGGAGAAAGGACAATAAAAGAACAGGGTTCATTAAGAATGATGATGGCGATTGGCATTGCACTTAAATTTTTGAAGAATATAGTCAGCAGGGAAGCAAGAAATCAAAAGAGTTTTTCAGAGTTAAGAAGCATGAGAAAAGAAATTATTAGAAGAGATCTTATGGTTAAATCTAGCTATTTCAACAGTAAAAGGATGAGACCTATCTGCCAATCTAGTAGTATACTTGAGTTCATGTGGTTGAGGTACCAAGATGGAGAGGCCATTGGAATGACTGCCATGAAACTATTTACAGAAAAGACAGTGAGAAGCTACATCATGGTGGTAGGAAAGTGACTGAAGTCAAGATGCCAGGTCAGAACCAATGACATTGAAAACACTTCTTTGGATTTTGTCAAGAATCTGAAGATATATAGCCAGCGCAACAGGCCAGATATGGTAAGAATATTTAATGCCTGGATGAATGGTCAATTTATAATTGTACAAGATGGATTCTAATGAGAAAAACTGGCACAACACATTGAACCAACTGAGTTAATCTGATGGAGGTTAGCATCAGCCATGCTGATGGAAGGCAAAAAGGGTCTAAGATGATTAAAAGTTTCACTCCGGAGGCATTAAAACATTAAATTTTCATGAAAACAATTTGCTTGCTGCAAGTGTCAGGAAGCATTTGTCAAATCAGAGAGATAAGAAGGATGTGCTTGAATGATAGGTTTAGTAATCTGGCAGCAGAAAGATAAATTATATTGGAAATGAGAACACAAGTTTCCTGATCTCATTACAAAAATAAGTGTTTTTTTTCTTCCATTTGCTGAAAATTTTTGTGGTACTTTCCAGTATGCGGATACCCCCTTGTAACAATAGAGATTATGAAATATCGAGTTAATGTGGTAACAAGGTGTTGGGATGATATTCCTCTCAAAAGTACAATATTGCAAGAGTGCAATAAAATGACACAGCTTGACGAGACTAGTGTGTAAATGGAAAAGAAATAAATACATGGGCCAAGACAAGATCCCTGGTAATTGGAGTCTAATTGAAAGTGAGTGGGTTTGCGATTGATGTGCAGTGTATTATGATGGCAGAGCTTGGTACCACACTGATAGGAATTAATTTGATTTTTCTATGGCAAGAGGAAGGTATTGTATCAACGGACAAATTCCTGTTGGCATATGACTAAATGTACAATATTTAAAGTGGTGAGCCGAGTCTGGAAACAAATTTTACTTGTGTAAAGTTAATAAGTTAACTCAGTACCCTTCTTACATGCGCCATGTCCCTTTCAAGGCATTGGCAATAAGGGCTCTCCACAATTTGCTTTCCTTTGTACCTCTTAATAAATTTTGTTATTTTGCCATCTCTCCCAAACCCTGCTCCATCATCCATTCACTCGCCAGGTAGGTTATGCAGTGTTTTCCTCTGTCTCTCTAACCTTCAGTCTATCCTGTGAGTATCAAATTTTCTAAGCTCTCTTTCCTCATTATTTGCCCTAGAAATTTCAACTGAGTTAACAGTTATCTCACCCTCCTATCCATATAAACTACCCATAGCTGTAACCCTACACCTCAAGTGACCCCAGGGTCTTGTGCAGGGTGAACCTTACTGTAAAAACAAAAAGCCTCTTCCTGATTTTAAGTATGTGTCCATTTGGTTGCCATTGTTTCTAAAACTTTGTCATTACTCACATGTTCAACATCCTTCTGTAGAACCACATTTCTGTTGCCTCAAGTTCATCTTAGAGGGGATACACTGCCATATAGAAGGAATGATGCTGCATAAAAGTTCAGTACTCTTTTCTTTGTTTCTAATGATATTTTTTCTGTTTCTTAATACTTTACTTAGTTTTCAGAAGGCATCTTTCACTATCCCAGTGCACCTTTGGATTTCCATGTCACATTTTCTGGCCTCTGTCGAAACGCATCCCAGATATCTAAATTGTTGCTAAACATCTGTCTGATTTCGGTAACTCCAATTAAGAATTGGCATAGCACACTACTAAAAAGGGTTAATCTTATTATAACAGGGTGAAGAAAATAAGTGTGGCATCGAGAGAACACAGTGCAGCAAATAAAGGAACTGAAACCTAAGACCTATAAATACTGCTATTATAAAAGAGCTGACCCCCAGTCTCATAATAGAAATTCATTATCATAATTGACGTCCATGTAGAATTAGGTAATAGCAACAGCCAGTACTCGACTGTAATTGAAGTTGAGTCTGACTAACACCAGTCTGCTGGGCAAATTGGTAGGTGGTTTATATAACAGCCTGGGAGATTCCACTCTGTTACGGGCAAGTCTACTCTGTAAGTTCTGATTGGCTAATGACTCCAATGTGGATATTGTGTTCAATAAATATCCAGCACAATATCCACTCTGTGACTTTATTCATGAGGGACATGTATTGAGTTACAACCCTGTTTATTTTGTCAGCCAACTGGATGCTAGTTGGAAACCTCCTTGCAAAGGAGAGTCTCACACTCTTGATTGTTCAATCCAGGGGTGAAAAGAACACTGTGTGATCAAGAAATTCAGCACCTACTGAACCAGCATTGCCAAACAAAAAAATAATTACTGGTAAGCACAAATTGTTTACGCATTATGGCAGCATGTATCACTTGACACTCAATAGCTGTGTTGCTATACATTTCTCAGTCTGGTCACCTTTTAAAAATTCTTGACAAAACCTAAAGAAGAATCTGCATCGTTATCAGTACTGACCTGGCATCTTGGCTTCAGTTCCTACTGCCATAATGTAGTTTCACTGTGCATTTTCTATAAATATTTTCATGGTAATTGTTCTGATGAGTTTTCCTCTTTTATTTACTTTCTTGTAAATAGTTTTGCTTCATATTTGTAAATAAATGTTTTTAGATTTTTAAACTGTTGGTATATTCCCTAGCCTCCACAGACAAGAATTGTACATTTGGGGACTAGTTAAGACTTCATCAACACATTGAGGTATTATGGTGGATGTTGTAAGAATGGCTAGTAAGATTGTGTTGTTTTGGTGTAAGGAATATTGGGGTATGTTTAGGTCAGTGATCATGGTGAGATAAGTTTAATGTTAAGACAGAAGAAGACCATCCTTTTCCCCTTTCCCCATTTTGGTCTTGTGCCACATTTCTGTACATAATGCGGAATAAATATCGCATTCCTCTTTGGTACCTCAACCTTGTAAATTTCAGTGTAGTACTGGATTGGCAATTAGGTCTCATCATTTTACTGTTGAAATTGCTTAATTTAAACATAAGTTTGTTGCTTTCCTGTCTAATTCTTCTTTATGTTATGCACTGCTTTCCTCTGTCCCACTTTCCCTCAATCTGTCCCATGAGTATAAAATTTTCCAAACCTTCCTTCCTCATTATGTGCCCCAGAAATTTCAACTCGTTCTTCCTGATGTTAAGTATAAGTTTCATTTTTGTTTCCATTCTATCCAAAACTTCCTAGTTGCTCAAATTTTCAGTCCATGCTATCCTCAGCTATAGAACCAAATTTCTGTTGCTTCAAGTCTCTTCTTCATCTTTGAGGAGATTTTCCAGCATTCACTGTCATATAGGAACACATATAACACTTAACAGTTCAGTACTCTCTTCTTTGTTTCTAACAAAGTTTTTATGTCTCTGAATACACTGCTTAAGTTTTGGAATGCATCTGTGGTCATCCCAATTCATCTTCGGATCTCAGCAGAAAAATAATCCTAAAGTTCTGTATAAAGCATTTGCTCTCATGTTCAGTCTATGGTATCCTCAGCATCTTTCTGTAAAACCACATTTCTGTTGCTTCAAGTCTCTTCTTTATCTTTGCGGAGAGTGTCCAGCATTCACTGCCATGTATGAGGACAGATATCATGCAACACTTCCATATTCTCTTCTTTGTATCTAATGAAATTTTACGGTCTCTCTGCTTAGCCTTTAGAATGCTATCCCAATACGTCTTTGGATTTCAGTGTCACATTTTCCCTCCTCTGCTAGAACACTTCCAATTTTTGTGCTTGGTTGATTTTGGTACCCCCTATTTGTAATTTGCCTTTTGGGCTCATCCTTTTGCTAACAACCATGTATTCTGTCTTCTTGCGGTTTATCTCTAGACCTTGCTTCTCGCTTTCCTAGTTTTCTTTCCGTGTCACACATTACGAAGAGTTTTATCTATGTAAATTGTGTGTGATCTTAGGATTTGGGGAGTTTTTCTTTTACAAAAATGATCAGTGGAAAATGTCATGAAGCCATTTCTGACCTTAGGTCTCTGGTTGGGACCCAGAAGGAAATGTGCACACAACAGAAATCCGTAGAAAAAATAATAATAATAATAAATATCATGTAACGTCCTAAGGCCATTCATGTATTTAACCGCGGGAAGAGAGACATTATTCTTCTTCTTTATGTGCCGTGTCCCCTCAGACTTTAAGCAATCATGGCTCTCCACAATTTCCTGTCCCTTCTTTATTTCTAAACACTGTTCCATCATCCATTTTCTCAATCACTTCATGTATGTTATGCGTTGTTTTACTCTGTTCCTCTTGCCTTCAATCTGCACTGTGAGTAACAGATTTTCCAAGCCCTCTTTCCTCATTATATACCCCAGAAATCTCAATTGTATCTTCCTGGTGTTAAGTATATGTATTTTTGTCTCCATTTTCTCTAAAACCTTGTTGTTACTCACATGTTCGATCCAGGGTATCCTCAGCATCTTTCTGTAAAATCACATTTATGTTGCTTCAAGTCTCTTCTTCATCTTTGAGGAAATTGTCCAGCATTCACTACCATACAGTAAGACAGATATCACGTAACAGTCCAGTACTCTTTTCTTTTGTTTCTAACGAAGTTTTTCTCTCTCAATACACTGCTTAGCTTTTGGAAGGCATCTTTGGCTATCCCAATACGTCTTTGGATTTCAGTGTCACATTTTCCGTTCTCTGTTAGAACACAGCCCAGATATTTAAATTTTTGTGCTTCGTTGATTTTGGTATCTCTAATTTGTAATTTAAATGCAACATCAATCATCATCTTCTATTTCTTTAAATCCTGGTATTCTATTTCCCCTCTTTCTTTAATAATGCTTTTCTCATATCCCTTAGATCTTAGTGGCTTTATTGCTTTGTGTGGGGTGAAATGATTAAAAAAAATAAAGTATGCTGGTAACTCCATCATGAAATATGTTATTCAACTTTTATAGGTACTCTGGAAAAGTGAAGCATTAGATGGGTGGGTAAAAATGTTTGACTGGCTTAATTTTATTTGCATTATTTACATTCGGACTATTGTCCTCATCTTTGTTATTGTAATCACAATGTTTCAGCCTTTATGCCTTCTTGTCTTCATCAGATGAAACCTACAAGGATTTCTGAACTGAACCCTTTATTAAATCTACAGGAGTAATTCTCATTCCACTACATATGTCTAGGGATGTCATCTAGTTCTTATTTTTAGTACTTCTCAGTTATAGTTCACCCTGTTTCCACTGAGTCAAAGAACACATGACCTGGCCCAGAATTACAAGATCACCAAATTCCCAAACCAACTCATTAATTCATTAGGCCAGTGGTTCCCAAACAGTGCATCAAGCCTCATAGGTGTGGTGGAAGAGGACAGCAGGTGAGACAAAATGATTGAAAGCTAATCAAAGATTTAGAAACAGTTTTAAAAAATTCATGTATCAAAAATAAATATGATTTCAAAATGTAAAGTATTATTATGGATTACTTGTAAATGCATGCATGACTCCCACTATAAATAGTTATAAATAATTATTGACTGATTTTATCATTGTGATATTTTTTTCATTATATCAACTATTAAGAATATAGTAATTACGGTCTGCAAATTGGAGGAGAGAGTTATCAGTGATAATGTTCTGATTTCAAATCTGCAGTTTTCTGCCTTTAAACCTTTTATTTTTAAATGTACTTTTTATCACACAGAATTTGGTGAGGCAGGAGCAAATTTTCATTCCAAAATGCGGCCCAGTGAAAAACATTTTGGGAACTACTGCATTAGGCTATTCTTCTGTAGAACAATTCTTTGTGGTGAATTTGGAGCTTTAAACCTAACCTGACTGCTGATTAATGATACTGCTGTTTGTTACATTCTAACTGCACTTACAGAAGCCTATTCTTTTTTGTTACAGCTGCTGTTGAAGTCTTCTTTCTTTATTGATTGTTCCCATATCATATTTATTTCTATGCTAGGCCTACTAATGAGATTCTCATAGCATAGCATATGTACTGACTCTTTCTGGCATCTAACTCTCCAGTGTTCTTTTTTGTCCAATACCTTCTTTTTTTAAGACAGTGTACTTTCAGATTACAGTGTCACATTTTCAATTCTTCTTAAAACTCTTCCTAAATTTTTTGCTTCGTTTTAGAGTCTATTACCATAACCATTTCTTGTACAAGGGTAAAGTAAATAATAATTTATTTTCATTTGTACCCAACATTTATATTTATATACAAGTATATTTGTTAAAAATCTTGTTAGTATTTCAGTTCATGTGGCTATTCACAAAGAATTATTTCTATATTTTTAGCTGAATCTTTTTTTTATCTGTTCCCACATCTCCCACCCCTGTTCATAAATTTTGATTAGATTAGCATATAAAAATTATTTTTATATTTTTTTCTCTGCGGAGTTAGTCCAAACCATCCACTTGCTTCATGCTATCAATGAATTGTACCATAAATGTATCATTTTTATCTTTGCATATTCTGTTTTTCAATGCTCATAATTCAGTTCCTGTTGATATTCTTTTCTTGACTTGTGTTTTTTGTGGACTTAGCCACACGAATGCAGCCTTTAGACATCTCTAGTCATATCCCTTGTATATTATTATATATAATTTTCTCTTCATAGATGGATTTTCTTTTGTCGTTTGGTTCTTTTTAATTCTTTTTTCTTCTTCTTTTTTTTTACTTGTCCCTTGTAAAGAACAGAAAAACTCTAGTTTTTGGCAAACATCCAAACTGTAACTTTTGACAGTCAAGTATAAAAGGATTATGAATACTTCATCTGTTTCTATTGATTTGTCAGCCATCTTATAATCTTTGGTGCTGCTGAATATATCATTATGAATTTCATTTATGAAGCATTGCTTTCCAAATATAGAAAGAATGAAAGAAAATAGTTTAGTCTCTTGTATGAAATTTTGCTCTGTCCCACCAATGATTTTCACAAACACAAATTTGAACTCCTGTTCTTGGAGTCATTAGTTCATAAAATTTGTTTATGATTTTCCTTTTAAGAATTTGTATTTTTCAGGTTGAATATCTTACGTAAAAAAAAACTACGAGATTTTGAAAGATATCTTTTATTAGTTCTACTGTTTTACTAGGATTTATATTTGACAATGTCATGAATTGATTTTGCCATAATCAACCATATTTGATTAAAACTAAATTTTGAATGAGCCAAGTATGTAATCTGAAACCATTTCATCCGGCCTTATGACATTAATAGATAGATATGTAGATCAATAATTCCATAACTTTTCATTTATTAAAATAACATTCTTTTTTGCCAATGCATCTGGTTCCAAACTTCTCCCTAGAATCATGTACATAAGACATTATACACTGAAAATTTCAGATCAAAATGTAACTAACAACTCTATATCAGGCTAAGGACTTATTGATCTATTCTTATCAGCTTTTTTTACACCTTTGATTTCTTCAGAAGTGAAAAGTCAGCACTGTGCTGTATTCTTTTTTTATGTGTAGTGCCCTTTCAGGATATGGGCAGTCATGGTTCTCCACAACTTCCCGTCCTTTGTAGCTTTCAGTAAATTTGCTCTTTTTACTATGTAGGTAAGTGTGGAGAGGCATGATCATCCACGAACCAATACTTTAACCAGTGGAAACTGAGCAAGCAGTAGCCGAGAAATAATACAATTAGAACTAGATGAGAAATCCCTAGACATAGGCAGTGGAATGAGAACAGTATACTGCTGTAAATTAAATAAAGGGTTCAGTTCTAAATTCCCTGAAGATTACCCAGATTGCTATACCCCTGATGAAGCCTGGAAGACACAAAACCCGAAACAAAGTGATAACAACGACAAAGATGCTGACAACAGTCTGCCTGAAAATAAGACTGTTATTTTAGTGGGTACGTGTATCTGAGTTGCTATCCCCGTTTGTTTTTTTAATACTCTTAAAGAGTGAAATTAATAACAACTGGCCTAGATTTGAGAAGTTTTACTAAAGATAGATTGTCTCCAACATGAATCAAACTTGTATACCGTTTTCTATCAGGGAGAAAAGGAAGGAAGGAAAGTAAGAAAAAAGGAAGGAAGAAGGAAAGAAAGAAAACAGAAGCTGATAGTAATTGTAGTGAAACATGTCTAAATCTTCTATATGCCATGTCTCTTCAGAACGTGGAAGATAATGGTTCTCCACGACTTCCTAATTTTTGTAGCTCTTAGTACTATTTGTCTAGAAAATTTTTCCAGAAATATTAGAAAGAAAAGAGGAATCAGAAAACAGAGAAGAAGAAAAAGATAACACGTACTTCCAGAAAATTTTCCCAACGTTGTTTGTTCAATACCTAATTTTGGGTTGGAAATATTGAATGTGTGTCAGCAGAAAAAAAATTACAGGAATGCTGTATAAATGTCACCTTGTGTTATGCACAAGGCAGAAGAATGATTTTTTTTTATTTTTATTAAAACAGTCTATTAAAAAATTTACTTACATCAGCTAATTTTCTTACATCAGCTTAAAAATACTTTTACAGAAAGGGGAAAAAATGATATATATACTAAGTACATGAATTTAACTTATGAAAAGATCCAATAATTCAATTAGCATCTGCTGATTTGTCGAAAAGAAAAATTAGTACAGTTTTTTTTAAAGGTGACCTAATGAGTTCAGACTTCAAATATAAAAAAAATTCCATATTCAATGCAGCCGTCTCGGTGGAATGAAGGATCTGCCATTCCAAACTTAGTTTTCTCTTGAAAGATTTTAATATTGCTTTTTGCTTATTTCAACAGTCTGTTTTCTTTTCTTATGAAGTCGGCTTCAGTTTTTGCCCAATTTCAATTTAAGAGAGAATATTCTCTTTTCTAGAATTTGAAGAAAACTTTGTTTTTGTTTTCACCTGTGATAGCGAGAAGGAAATACGAGCATAAATGAAAAAAAAGAGAATGCGATTTATTGCCTCTCTGTTTTATGCTGCACACACAAACTGCTGGCTTTGGCTTCAATGGTAAAGTGTAAAATCCAAACAAACCAGCAAATATTGCATAAAAAGTTCTTGAATTCTCTTGCCAGGATCTATCTTTACAAGTGCCAGATAAGACCAATAATGGAGTATTGCTGCCACATATGGCCTGGAGCTGCCCAATCCTCACTTTCCAGCCTTGACAGAAATGGAGTAGAAAAGAAAATACAGGAACTCCTACAGGAGATAGTAAAGGAGAGGGAAAAGAAAAGACTGAACACCAGTTTTAAGAAGAGAGAATCTATGAATCGGTTATGACAAATTTAGTATAGGATACTAGAAAACTGAACATACTACACTCAGGATAGTTTTACTCAATACTATACAATGCTACAAAGCCAAAAGAATAACCTAAGAGGTCAAGTCATCTTCGTAAATATCCTCATCAGATTTGAACTCTTATACAGATGTCATACACAGCATCAAAATTATTCAGAAATATCTAAACAATCACCTATATAGATCCGTTGTCTCAAATCAATGATCAAACTCATTTTAAAAACTGTACCTAAACTATCATTTATATACAACCATGTACTCAGTTCAATAAATGAAAATGGTACCAAGCAAACGTGTCACCTAGATCTTAAAGAAGGCAGTCCTTCTTCAGGTCTTGTAGACTGGCACAGTGAAATGGCAAATCTTTACCATTATAACCACATGACTTGACACCTTCCAACAACAACAACATTAACAAAAATGAATGGCACATTTAACTAGATGGGAAAATCCGGCCTGGATATGACAATAATCTACATCCAGCTACATCCTACTCACTCCTGTTGGAGGAACCACATCCTGATTGAACATGTTTTCAGGAAGGTAGGTGTGTTTACTACGCCTGACCAATTGTGGATCAGTGAGCCTATTTAAACCATAGTTGGGGTACATGGCCATTGACTCTGAGGAGTTTATCTGCCCTTTAACAGCTCTTGTGTTTTGTGCTACTGGGATTTCACTTGCCCTCTTCACCAGATCAGAGTCTGGTAGGGGAGCTAGTTTAATCATCAGCCTCTCAGGTTTTTAAATTCAAAGTTGTCCTCCCAAGCCTATAGGACCCAATCTGTCCTGCTATTTTACCCATATCTGGGGTAAGAAATGAATTCATACCTTCCCAGTGGGTATTTGCATGTAAGTGAACATAATGAACTCTACTGGAATTTGAACTCGGCTCTTCAACTCTATATGTTTTTTTTTAATCAGTTTCACCCCATGCAAGGAAGTAAAGCCACTAAGACACAAGAAGTCACTGAGTGTGGAAGAAATAGGAACAGAAATATTAATAATTAGCAGGAAGAGGAAAGAGTAACCAGGAGGACAGTAGATAGTGATTGACATTGCATTTAAATTTTTGAAGATTAATGTTGGCAGGAAAGCATGAAGCCGCAAGGCAGTTCCACAAGCGAGAAGTGCAAGAAAAGAAACTGTTAGAATAGAAATTTACGGCTACATCTAGCCAGCTCAATTGTAAATTGATGACGTTGCAATGCCAGTCTAGTATTGCACCTAAATTAAAAAAATCTAGGTGTCATAGCGAAGAGCTCACTCGAACAATTACCATGAAAGTATTTATAGAAATGGTGCATACAGGCAACCTTACAGTGGTGAGAAAGTGACTGAAACCGAGTTGCCATATCAGGACCAGTAATATTGCTGATTCTTCATTGGATTTTTATTAATGAGCTCCAGGGCACTGAACCATATGTGACTGCAATATTCTAAGAATGGGCAAATGATAGACATATAGATATGTATGAGAGAAAAATTATCTAGCACGACACAGTGAACCAATTTTCTTAGCAGCTGACCTAGCAATAGATTCAATATATTCACTTTCCTGGAGGTTAGCATCGGCCATGCTGATGGAAGGCAGGGTGGGGTGTCTCAGATGATTAATGGAGAGAAGTTTAGTTTTGAAGGCATTAAAATTAACAAGCCAACTTTTTCCCCGGTTTGTATATATTTATTATAAAAAAAAAAAGATATTATAATCTGAAATTTACATATAGTTATATATTTAAAATATAATATGGAAAAAATTGATTTGCATAATACAATTTAACTTAATGTAATATAGATATTTTGGTGACCAGCTTTAATACTGGCAGTGGAATAATACATTCACGACAGCCATTCCAATGTCCTAGCTTTTTCACATCTCAGTGCATGAAAAATGGAATTAAAACTATCTGTCCTTCATCAGCCAGGCAATTAACTTCCTGTCAAAAAACCCAGACCAGTTGGCAACAAGTCTTTCTAAGCTCATCTCATTGGGATTTAAAGGATTCTTTACTGAATTTGGCAACAGAAATATTTTGACTATGCAGTATGCAAATGTCAGTCTTGGAGAGAAGTTTGAGTGCTTTAAAGTTTGGTCATCAAATAAGTTGGTCCAATTTGGCATTGATTAGACAGCATTATTTACCAAATTGATACTTTTGCCTTTTATCATATATGGCTTCACCTATCAATTTGTTTAGCTACAAAGCACAAATGAAGTGACTCTAATTATAAATATGAAGCAAAGTGGTCGCAAGTTATGGACGATAAAACTGCTTTCATCATTTCCAGTGCTACTCCTGCTTAGATTCTATCATCCTGTCAACATGACTCTTAATAAATTCTAGCTTTAACTGTTGCATTCATAAATGACAGATATAGCATTCCCTGATGTCTACAGTTAATTCAAAGTTCCAGGTATTTTGAGAAGTATCTGCATTAATAAGTCTGTCTTAATATGTGGGAATACAGATAAACACATTTTTACATTATTTTTTTTTTCACAGAAATTGTGCTTGAAACATTTTTTGCCAGAATCTATCTTACATATTTATAAGTCTAAATATTCATCCATGCTTTGAATATTGCTGCCACTACTGGCCTGGTGCTCCTGCAATATATTTAGAGATCCTTGATAAAATCCAAAGAGGAATCTGAAATATTATTGGTCCTAGTGTGGCATCTTGGCTTCAGTCACTTTCCCAATGCTGTAATGTAGCTTCTCTGTACCTTTTCTATAAATACTCTAAATATATAGCAGAAGCACCAGAGCAGATGTGGCAACAATATTCAAAGCAAGGATGAAAGATAGACTTATAGATATATAAGATAGATTCTGGAGGAATTTTTATGACAAAAAAAAGAATGTATATGAACTTTTTCTCTGTGGTACCTAGGCACAGTGAAATAATGGATAGTGGCTCAGGTTTAAGAATCAAAGAGCTGAATTCAAATTCCAGTCATATCCATTACATTCATTTACGTACTAATACCCTTGGGAAAGGTATGAATCCTCTTCTTCTCTCCATAGCTATGAGTTATGAGTAAATAGCAAGAAAGACTGGGTTCTATAGCCTTAGATGTCAACTGGTCTAGGAGAAAGTAACTCTGAATTCAAAACTGTATGTAGCCCTGGCGTAGCACATACTATACAGCTAAAGAAAGGATCATTCGCATTGGCTCGATGATCCTGACTGCAGTCGAATGATGATCAGACATTAGATATTTTAGTGCAATAGTATATTGGTGGCAAGGTCTCATCATTTTACAGTGGAAAGGCTAGATGTAACTGTAAGTTCTATGCCAGCAGATTCTTCTATCACACTTCTTGCTTGGGGAACACTCTTTCAGCTTTTTACTTTGATCTTCAAAAATTGAAATGCAATGTCAATGATTATCTTCTGTCTTCTTAATTCCTGTTCTTTTATTATTCTCTCTCCTTTAGGGTATTTTCTTCTCATATTCTCTAACACTCAGTAATCCCTTGTGTCTTACTGGCTTTATTTACTTGCTTGGGGTGAAATGGGTAAAACAAAAAGGAATTCTATTGAAAATGTTACTTGAACTTATTGTTTTTGGTTTGAGTAAGATAGCTGTCATTTAGACAATATTCATGTTTCCCATACTGTCCTTATAATTGTTAGTCAGTTCATCTATTTACACGCAATCTGCAGAAGGCC
>OZ038504.1:34536423-34581423 GCA_964036315.1 Acanthosepion esculentum | reverse complement strand
ACTGAAAGAGAGAGACTGAGAATTACCAATACTGACAGAGAGAGAGAGAGAGAGTGAAAATTACAAATGCTGAAAGAGAGATTGAGAGTTACAAATACTGAGAGAGGGACTGAGAATTAAAAGTACTGAGAAAGAGAGAGTGAGAATTACAAGTACGGAAAGAGAGAGATAGATTGAGAATTGCACATACTGAAAGAGAGAGACTGAGAATTACCAATACTGACAGAGAGAGAGAGAGAGAGTGAAAATTACAAATGCTGATAGAGAGATTGAGAGTTACAAATACTGAGAGAGGGACTGAGAATTAAAAGTACTGAGAAAGAGAGAGTGAGAATTACAAGTACGGAAAGAGAGAGATAGATTGAGAATTACACATACTGAAAGAGAGAGACTGAGAATTACCAATACTGACAGAGAGAGAGAGAGAGAGTGAAAATTACAAATGCTGATAGAGAGATTGAGAGTTACAAATACTGAGAGAGGGACTGAGAATTAAAAGTACTGAGAAAGAGAGAGTGAGAATTACAAGTACTGAAAGAGAGAGATAGATTGAGAATTGCACATACTGAAAGAGAGAGACTGAGAATTACAAATACTGACAAGAGAGAGAGAGAGAGTGAAAATTACAAATGCTGAAAGAGAGATTGAGAGTTACAAATACTGAGAGAGGGACTGAGAATTAAAAGTACTGAGAAAGAGAGAGTGAGAATTACAAGTACTGAAAGAGTGAGATAGATTGAGAATTGCACATACTGAAAGAGAGAGACTGAGAATTACAAATACTGACAAGAGAGAGAGAGAGAGTGAAAATTACAAATGCTGAAAGAGAGATTGAGAGTTACAAATACTGAGAGAGGGACTGAGAATTAAAAGTACTGAGAAAGAGAGAGTGAGAATTACAAGTACTGAAAGAGAGAGATAGATTGAGAATTGCACATACTGAAAGAGAGAGACTGAGAATTACAAATACTGACAAGAGAGAGAGAGAGAGTGAAAATTACAAATGCTGAAAGAGAGATTGAGAGTTACAAATACTGAGAGAGGGACTGAGAATTAAAAGTACTGAGAAAGAGAGAGTGAGAATTACAAGTACGGAAAGAGAGAGATAGATTGAGAATTACACATACTGAAAGAGAGAGACTGAGAATTACAAATACTGACAGAGAGAGAGAGAGAGTGAAAATTACAAATGCTGAAAGAGAGATTGAGAGTTACAAATACTGAGAGAGGGACTGAGAATTAAAAGTACTGAGAAAGAGAGAGTGAGAATTACAAGTACGGAAAGAGAGAGATAGATTGAGAATTACACATACTGAAAGAGAGAGAGAGAGAGAGAATTACACATACTGAAAGAGAGAGAGAGAGTGAGAATTACAAATACTGAAAAAGAGAGAGAGTGAGAATTACAAATACTGAAAAAGAGAGAGAGTGAGAATTACAAATACTGAAAAAGAGAGAGATTGAAAATTACAAATACTGAAAAGAGAGAGAGAGAGAGTGAGATTGTGAATTACTCATACTGAGAGAGAGAATTACAAATACTCTAAGAGAGAGAGAAACAAAGATAGAAAGATTATAAAGAAGAGACAGGTATTTTTGCCTTCTCAGATTATCTTTTACAAAGATGTGTGAAGAGGGCAGTTCTACCATTTGTGCTTCTAAAATAGCAGTTCTAATCTTGTGAGTGTTACGGGATTGAGTCACCTTTGTTTACGGCATTTCTCAGAACGAAAGCTCTTGATGACCTTGGTGGACGGTTAGTTCTTGAGATTAAGAGATAATCTGTTCCAAGTTTGTTCCTGTAAATCTGTGGTTGCCTGACAGACAGAGATTACACTCTCATGTACCATTTCTTCTTTTGGCTCTGGAAGAATATTTAAGGTTCATTTCAATCAGCAGGAACTCTGATTTCACAGAAGACATATAATCTGTAAGTCAGTGCAACTTGAGGCAGTGTTCATCTGTCTGTCTGCATAACTCATGCTTCAAAGATAATATTTAGAGATCTCTGCTTGTAAAGCTCAATTCTATTGAACTGCATATTTATTAAGGCTTAAACACATGTAGGATGGTAACCAACATGTTTATCCCATAAGCCATTGTTAGTGTGTTCATTTCTGACTGAATATTCCATGTAGTTTTCATTGTGTCAAAGTTGGTTTAATCCAGTGATTATATATTTACTAGAAATATATGTGAACATTTCACAGTTTTCCTATTTGAATTTTCTGATGAATCGTAATTCTTAAGTTAATGATTGAATAAGCTGAAGTACAATGATAATAAAATATCCATAGAAATCCCCCTATAGCATCATTAACTATTTGAATTTAACAACTTTAATAAAATACAGCAGTAATGGTTATAAATATGAATGCTAGTCTTTATTTGAAGAAATAAGGGCATACAAATAGAAAGATTTAAAATTTATTTTTCCCTTTCACTGAAACAGACATTAAATACAGTAGAGTTTTATCTCCCTCTTTTCTTTCTTTCACTTTCTCACTGTGACATCTCTGATATGTCTTTTCTGTTTTTCCACATGATCAAAACAGAATAGTCCATTATTTATGAGCTATTGACAGGGTGTAACATATGTGTTAACTAAGGAACTAACGGACGGATAAACAGAATTTTAATTAGATTAAGGTTAGGACTTTGATTGGTATGCAGTCTCTCATACCTGACAAATTTCACATTTTAAAGATCATGATAGGGATTTATATTCACATTTTATCAAATATTACATGGTTTGCATCTGATCAACATCCTCTACAATGTATTCCATGAAATATGACTCAAGGCGAACCTTTCTAAAATAATAACTATGATCTGGAATTGGTATGAAAGCAGTGATTGCCCCTACCCTGAATCCATCATAAAAATTCAAAATATGAAATTAGTAAATAGTAAAGACTTCAAAGAACTTGGTGTATGGGTTGATTATAAATAACAAATTCATTATATGAGAAAAGGAAATTGAACATAGAATAGGCTATGCCAGAGGTAGTTTCACCCAACACTGCCAATTGCTACAAAACCAAAATAACAACCTGAAAATTCAAGTCATGTTCTTAAATAGCCTTGTCAGATTGAGTATTTCATATGGATATTATCCATGGCACCAAAACTGATCAGAAATATCTGCTTTCTAACATCATTGGTTAAAAATGGCTTTGAGTAAACAAAGCCTGAGGGTCTTGGCAAAGACCATACTTCTTTGAACCTTGTGGACTGGCACTACACAATCACAAATAAAGAACTGTACCAAATAACAGAAACCAAATCATCTGAAAACTACCAATGGCAGCAACAACTAAAATTTATAGCACATGTAAATCAAAAGGAAAATAATGATGTAATCAAGATTTTGACATTCCACATGACTTCAAACATTAGGTTAGGAAGGAAGCCCCCATCAACAGTGGAAAGAGCGATAATAACTTGTCATGGCACCTTTTAAGAAAATAAGAGAAATGGCCAATCTGGAGGTCTCTTTCATGACATAGCTGTAATCAACATGTAATGAAACCTCTGATTGGTCAATAGGCAAGCCAATGATAGCCCTGCCTCATTTCCACCTTGGCAGACAATTTAGAAACTCTCTCTTTTTTCCTATGGACTGTCAATGATTAAAATGTACTGAGTTGCCTTCTGATCTACAATCACATGGAAATTTCAACAAACATGTATGTACTATTTGAATAAATATCTTTAATTATTATTATTATTATTATTATATATATATATATATATATATATATGAAGAAATATATTCTTAAAGTGTGCTATATTTATGGGATAAAGTGCTCAATATCAGAGATAGAGTGTGTGTAAATATAAAAGTGAACATAGAAGTCAACACTTAGAGCCGACAGTCTGTTCACTTATATATATATATATATATATATATATATATATATATATGTGTGTGTGTGTGTGTGTGTGTGTGTGTGTATTTGATATTTCATGTTATCTTAATTTTATGTTTCTTTTGTTGTGGGTCATTATTAGACCTGGACTCACATTTTGTATAATTGTAACAGTGTCTGTAACATAATTGTGACCATTATGTTGGCCTATCTCACCCAATGAGTTGATTCTTGTTAGATATAATAAGTCCACTAACAGATAAGTTTCTGTTTTATGTAACAAACTCTGCTCACATTATTGAAACAATTAGAAATTCTCTTGTTCAGTTTCAACATTGTGAACTTTCCACAGATCGAAGTCATATCAGTGACTTGAGATGATCTGAAATCTGACCTTTCCTTGACAAAATATACTAATGTCTTGATGGACTAATGGAGATATTGATATTCTGTGTACAGGCAACATACTTCTAATTGAAGTATGAACTATATCAGCAAAAGGAAGACATCTTCAGTGATAGAAAATTTATGCATAGACCACTTCAAGGTAATTGTTTCATGAATAACACCATTGAAACCAACTATCTTGTTCAGATATATGGATGACACCATCTGTTGGGATCCGTCACCCCAGGTTTTAGTTGCTGCCTGTTGAGATTCCAAACACATTTTTTAAATAAAAAAAAAAAAAGTTAATTAGCTGAAGGAAAAGTAGAAACAGAATGTCAATTGAAATAACATTTATATATTCTTTTTAGAAATATACAATAACAATAAAATGTCCAATTTTTCTTGCAGTGAAGTTTGTTTTATAAAGTAATTAAGTGTTCTTATCACGGTCTGAAATGTTTTGACAGACTTACTCTGTGACAGCCTAATGTGTTTGTGAGTTCATAGACAAAAGCTTCTATGGAGTGTGTGGACAAGGCCTTAGTCAGCGGCTGCTGGCTGTCAATCCCATCCACTCTGTGGGTGAGTGTGTACACACATGTAGATCAAACTGGCCACCAAAATTGTTTTGAGCCTTGAGAAGCAGTACACTTCTATTTTTACATCCATAAGGGGATTCAGAATCTAATTTCACATAGAGGTGTGAATTTTTGAATACAAGGTTTTCATTGGTTAGAAAATAATTTAATACTGGTGCACAAAAATCTTTTTCTCAAATTTGCAGGAGTGGTGAAAGGAGTTATTATTGTTATTTTCTAAATGGTCCAAAAGTAACACATGGTAGGTCTAAAACTACATCCACCAAGTATTTGGGTAGTATTTACCCTAGTAATTATTGTTTATCCAACAAACCTTGTTATGGGATTTTGTTAGTTGAAAAATATATGTCAGATTTAATTCCTCTACATCCTCTGGCCCAATACTGCTGGACATGCAAAATGTAAAACAATCTCAAAGTACACGAAGAAAAGAAAACATGATAAACTGAACTTCTTGGATGTGCTACTAATTCCCATAGAGAATGCACTCAAGGCATCCATACATTATAATCCAATATTCAGTTGTTGATACTAGACTTTCAATTTCCACTGTCCATCCACTGTGAAGGAAGGAATCATTGAGTGAACGACATTAGTGAAAACTCAGAGACATGTACTAGTAAGAGATGACCAGTAATTCGAACACTCTTTGCATTAAAAACTACCCTGAGAGCATAATATCGGCTCCCATAAGCAGAGGTGCAAGAAAAGATGACAAAACAATAGCACTGACACATTTACCATATCAGAAGTCATGTTAGAAAAGATTAAGAGTATTTATGGTCCCATGCAACATAAAAGAAAATATTCAAAAGCATTTTCACCTTTCAGAGATATCTAACTGCAGCCAAAGTATCAATCAGATGAAAATATAACCAAGAACTGCATGTATAGCAATATTTGTAGCTATGATAGTGAATATAAAGATGAAACTGATGACTATGAAATCATGCATAGCTGATCATGTATGGAGGTTGCGTTCCCAATCTCTATGGAACAAAGTCAGAATAATGGAAAAATAGTAACAGTGGAGAGTAAAGTGATCCAAAGAATCATGTTAGACTCAGATAACATGCTCAGTAGGTCTAGCATAGAATTTACTACCAGATAAGAGGATTTGATCAGAAGATTCTTTAATCTTTGAAATTAAGAAACAGGCACCAAGCTTACACATCAAGTATATCAGCCGCAAAGTTGATGATACTCTAAACTAGTTTATGAATATCCGTGATAGGGAATCTCATGAATGCCAAATATGTGTCATAAAAAAATGCTCTTGATCCATTTTTGGAGACTGAGGCCTTTTTAAAGAGTTTTTATGGATTTGGAAAAGCCAGAAAAATTTCAGATGAGATTTATATAATGGTCGTAATTCTGAATTTATGATGTGAAGTATTATTCATTCATTTTGATTTGGGAGAAAATAGATTTCTTGATCTTTGTCCTCTCCATTGATTTTTTTCTTTTCTTATATTTATGAGCTGAAGCATCGTCATCAATGTTGCTCTCTGAGATCACAACATCATTCTAAGCAGTTTTGCTTCAACTCTGGCACTATTTCCCCTTTGCATTTTTTCTCTTTTTTCTGCTTTGAGCTTAGAATTTCTCTTACTAAAAAAATCAATATCTTTGCAACTTTTCTCTGTCATGGCTCTCCACAATTTCCTGACCTTTGTAGTTTTCAGTAAAATTTGTCTTTTTGCTATATCTCCTAAACCCTGTTCTGCCAACAAGTTTAGGTACTGCTTTCCTCTATTCCTCTTTTGTTTTCAAATATCCTGTGAGTGTCAAATTTTCCAAGCCCTCTTTTCTCATTATGTGCCCTAGAAATGTCAATTATCTCTAATGCCAAGTATAAGTATCCTTTTTGTTTCCATTTTCTCTAAAACTTTGTTGTTGTTCTCTGATAGTTGTCTTATAATTTGTTGTAAGTAATCAAAAACATTTCTTGTTTAATCTCACCACATACTAAATATTAAATCATATTTAAAAACGGATCAGTTTTTCCCTTGCATAATTCACCATCATCATCATCATCATTATCATTCCAATGGCCAGATGTACATATCTGACAAGCTCCCTTGGTTGAAAATTGGAGGGGTATTCATTTATGTATCACATGTCTTTGACAAGCAACCATTCCTCTCAAAATCAGACCACAGCTGATGTCCTCCAACTTGAATACTTTCTTTGGTCAAAGGCTGTTGATTCCATCAGAGTAATGCTATTCCCTGTTTACTGATGTCAGTCTAGGAAGCCCTATACCCACTGATGCCATTTTCATCACACCCCCTCAATATACTAGCAGTTGTTCAGTCACATGTAAAGATTTAGCTTGCAGCTAGTCAATATTTGCTGTAGTTACTGCTGCACAGTGAAGAATTTTCCAGATCACTCAGATTTTTTAAGCCCATTTTTTCCTGTCTACACAATCCATACTGATATTTTAAAAAGATTCCGACCTTAACAATAGGATTTGTTATATATATGCATATAATAGTATGAAAGAAGTCAAGAATTGTTAATATACAATTTTTGATACAAAGGATGTGAGCAGAATGTCTCTTTGTGGGCAAGGAAAGCAACTTGGAGGAAGAGTAGAGTTGGTAGGACCTGGACTTGATGTGCTTGTTGGGTCGGTTGACTGAAGTCATAGGTGTTGACACTGAGAGCTTGCTGGGTATCAACAGTTGGCCCAATTGCCTCAATTCTGACCCAGTGGCTTTTGTGCCAGTGGCAAATGAGTGGCTTTTTAAAAATTAAATTTTGTATCTCCTGAGTTCATTTTTTTTCATGCTTTTTCTTTGATAGCAACATTCAAGATTGGCTTCTTTTATGTTGCATTTTATAATTTTTAAGTTGCTTTGTTTTGTGGGCTAGATGTGATGTTGTATATTTGGTTTTGCTTTCTCAGTGTTCACATCCGACAAACATATAGAGGAAATCAGAAAGAAATCTAATTTGAAGTGAAGTATAACAGGTAGATATAAAATATATTGGTTTTCACTTCCATCTGTATGGCTGATGCTAACCTCCAGGAAAGTAATTCATTGTGTCTTCTTGGGGAATGTTTTCCACTGATATAAATTCAATTGATTATACTGAGTTAATTGATAGGTCTACTGCTAGGAAAGTTGATTCACTGTGTCATGCTACATCATTTTTCTCATCAGAATCTATCTTGCACCTTTATAAGTCTAACATTCCTCCATGCATTTAATATTGCTGTCACATCTTGTCTGGTGCTTCTGCTATGTAACTAGAGATTCTTTATAAAATCCAAAGAATTTGCAATGTTATTGATCCTGATCTGGCATGTCAGCTCCAATGATTTTCCTAACACCATAGTGTAGCTTCCATGTGCCTTTTCTATGAATATTCTTGTGGTAATTCTTCTGGTGAGCGTTCTTCTTTGATAACTCAACTTCGTGAATTTAAGTATAGTACAATGGGCCAAGCATATGAGCATCAACAATCTTTTGGAGAGAATGGAAACTAAAAGGAAACTTACACTTGACATCAGGAAGAGATAGTTGAGATTTCTGGGGCATGTAATGAGGAAGGAGGGCTTGGAAAATTTTATACTCATGGGGCAGATTGAGAGAAAGAGTGACAGAGGAAAGCAGCATGTAAAATACTTGATGAGCTTGAGCAAATGGATGGCGGAATAGGGTTTGGAAGAAATAGCAAAAAGACAAAATTTATTAAGAGATACAAGGGACAGGAAGATGTGGAGGACCATGATCGCCTACATCCTGAAGGGAATCATCATATAGAAGAAGAAAGAAGCAGCTAGGTTTTATCAGCTTACTGCTGAAATGTAACTGTAAGTTCTGTTCTAATATTTTCTTCTCATCTGTGGAACTCTCTTCCAGCTTCTTGGTTTTTTTTTGTCAACTATGCCCTTCAAAGTGTCATCTTGTCTTTTTGAAACCTGTTCATTTATTGTCCTCAATAATGTTTACTCAGTTTCTTTCACTTTCAGTAACCTCTTCCGTACCTTTTCCTGATAAACTCTTCCCAACTTCACATTCATATGTATCTTAATTTGACTTGATATCATAGGGGAATACAAACAGTGTATATTTGGGGAGGGAAGAACAAATTTTGCTAAATAAGAAATGTTTCTTAAAAATTATTTTTGTTCATATGTCTTCCATTTCCATTATTATCATTATTATCATTATCATTATTATTACTGAATGTAAGTTATTTATTTTTAATTTTTAGGGATATAGAGAAATGATTGGATTAGTCATATCCAAATTAAATGATACCAGAAATGCCTCTTTGGTCTTTTTTTCTTTGAGTTTACAAATTGGGTTTAAATGTCAACTGGGAAATCAAAAATTATTAAGAGTATATTTGTAATATTGAAATACAGAGTTTTTCCTCCTTGAATATAGTTATGCAAAGTTTGAAGAAAGATATAAGTGCAACGATGAAGAGCCAAAAAAGAAGGAAAATTAGAAAAAAAGAAAAAGAACTGAATGAATGTTTAAAAAGAAAAAGAGATTGAAAAGGATAGCCAGAAGTATTAAAGAAGGAATAAGGGAAGAGAAGAAAAACAACAAGAAAAAATCTGGTGGAGAATAAAGAAACCCACTAAAGATTAATAGATATGGTTTAAATAAGCAACTGAAAATAAGAAAAGCAATTTCAATGAATACCCGAAGAAAAGAAGGCAAACAAAAAAATAGAAATTATCACAAGAAAAGGCAACAGAAGGGAAATGTTATTAATTTTAAAAATAATACAAATAGTTAATACAATGCAAACATGGCAGTAAAGAAAGAGAAATATAATTTAAGTTGCCGAGATGGATGGCAAAATAAATTTAAATGAAAGAAAGAAAATAAAAAGATAAAATTATTTAAATGTTTTTATTCTCTGCCTTATATATATTCCACCATGCCATAAAAGAAAAAGAAAATTTCATTTACATTTTACAAACCTGGGAGCCATGATGCAGAAATTTTCTGACCTCAGCTATCTCCCATCATGCTTTGCAACATGTTTATGGCAATATTCAGCAGGTAGACATAATTAAACGAGTTAAGCATGATGACCTTTTTCCTTTCTTCTTATCATCATTTAGGCTATATATTTTTATGAAAATATATTTGTTTGCTAATTAATTTTATCCTGCTCAGGGAAAGCAGAAATATTTAAGCTGTATGCCATTGTGGGTGTAATTATTGGAACTGTGCTAATGTTTATCAGTTTCATTGGTTTGCATCCTCCTACTATGACAAAAAATTACAAAGAAAAAGACATTATATTGCTGGGAAAAACAAAGAAACATATTTATCTCTGTGTTATTGCATTCATATCCTGCACAACATATCTATAAGTATCTCTATTCCTGTCTTAATAGTAAGTCTGATCAGTTTGCTAAAGTCAAAATGGCAGCTGATCTCAAAAATGACCTAAAATCAGCTGTTAACTAGGACAAAGAAAGGCTTGTTAATTTTAATATCTCCAAAACAAAACTACTCACTATTAATCATCTAAGAGATCCCTTTCTGCCTTCCATCAGCATGGCTGATGCTAACCTCCAGAAATGTAACTCATTGCACCTTCTTATTTTGTTTATTATTTATTGATTTGGTTTAATTTATTTTACAAAGATGCTGAAGTGGATAAAGATAAAAAAAAAACTAACTTCCACTTCATCTTTAGTAGAAGCACGTACATTAATGAACTTTGGAATATCATTTATATATACATACACAAGTTTGGTTAAAAAACAATAAAAGTCCATTGTTATATTGTTTTGTTACAGGAGGGGGACACATTGTGCCTTCTTGGACAGCCGTTTTCAGCTGACATGAAGTGGAAAAAGTTTATTGAATCAGTTGCTAGGTCTGCAGCTAAGAAAGTTGGTTCACTATGTCCTGCTAGACAATTTTTCTCACCAGAAACTATTTTACATATTTATAAGTCTACCATTTGTCTTTGCTTTGAATATTGATGCCACATCTGGTTGAATACTACTGCTATATATTTAGAAATTCTTGTTAAAATCCAAAGAATCTGCAATGTTATTTGTATCTCTGCTTCAGTCACTTTCCCACTGCCATAATGTAGCTTCCCTGTGCCTTTTCCGTAAATACTTTCATGGTAATTTTTCTCGTGAACTTTCCTCTACCCCGCACAGACAAATTGAACATATAGAGACTTGTTAAGATTTCATACAGACTCTGAAGTATTGTCGGGGGGGGGGGGGTAGTAAGAATGCTAAGTAAGGATGTATTATTTTATTGCAAAGAATACTGTACTTTGTTTGGGTCAATGTTTGTGGCAAGCTAAGTTTAAGACAAGACACACTGAAGACCAGCTTTCAACCATTTTGTTCATGTGTCACGTTTTTGTATTATTTATAAGTATCTCTATTCCTGTCTTAATAGCAAGTCTGATCAGTTTGCTAAAGTCAAAATGGCAGCTGATCTCAAAAGTGACCTAAAATCAGCTGTTAACTAGGACAAAGAATGGCTTGTCAATTTTAGATTTAGATTGAGGGATGTCAAATGTTCCCATGATTACAGAAATTAAATGTCCCATCCATTTTTACATTTGAATTGGCTAGATGTAATTGATCAAAATGGCAGCCTATTTTTCAAAATGACCTCAAGTCCATTGTTAACTGCAGTAAAAGATGGCTTGTTAATTTTAATGCCTCCAAAACTAAACCTCTCTCCATTAATCATCTGAGTCAGCCCCTCTCTGCCTTCCATCAGCATGACTGATGCTAACCTCCAGGAATGTGATGTTCCATCCGGCTAAAGTCCTCAGCAGACATGAAATGGAAAGATTATATTGAATCCATTGGTAGGTCAGCTGCTAAGAAAATGGGTTCACTGTGTTGTTCAAGACAATTTTTCTCTCCAGAATCTATCATAAGTCTGCCATTCATCCATGCTTAGAATATTGCTGCCACATATTTTTGAGTGTCCCTGCTAGTTACCTTATGCGCCTTGAAGAATCAGCAATATTATCGGTCATGATCTGGCAGCTTGGCTTCAGTCACTTTCCCACAACTGTAAGGTTGCCTCTCTGTGCCTTTTCTATAAATACTTTCATGGTAATTGTTCAGCTCTTCATTATGGTACCTAAACGTTTTGAATTTAAGCACAGTACTAGACTGGCATTGAGATCTCATCAATTTACAGTTGAGGCTAGATGTAACTGTAACTTCTATGCTGACAGTTTTTCTCACACTTCTCACTTGTGGAACTCCCTTTCCAGCCAACTTTAATCAGCAAAAATTTAAATGCAATGTCAATCTCTAAATACTTTCCTCCTGATTACTCTTTTCTCTTCCCATGCATTAATAATGTTTCTGTTCCTAATTCTTCCACACCAAGTAACCCCTTGTGCCTTAGTGGCTTTTAAACCTTGAATGGGGTGAAGCCGATAAAAAAAAAATATAGCACCAACTACCATGCCCCTGTATGAACTACAGTAATGTACATCGCCTTGCCATGAGTGTCTGATCAGTTTTCAAATTTACTCACTAGAGAACAAATGTTATATGCCTGCGCATAAAGGTACATTGATCCACAAAACATTACTTTTACATATAACTGTCCTATAACATTTGGCATGTCAGCATATGTATATTTATAATATATATATATATATATATGTTGTTTATTTTAAAACTTTATTATGGATTTGTAGCATGAATAAATCTCTTTAACTTGTTTCAGTTAAAAAATACATATTAAAATAAAAATTTGGTTTGACATCACACAAAAAAATTCAATCTGCCTTTATTTTGTTTTTTCTCTTTTTCTCTACTGTTCATCATTACTAACTAATCACTTTTCAATTGGGTTTTTCTTGAAATAAAAAAGTAAATCACATTTTTTTTACTGTCCTAAATTTTCATCAATCATATAAATTTTGTAATTACGAAATTGACACTTTTTTCAAGTTTGATACATAGTTTATTTTCACGATCTTCAGAGAAGAGAACGTTCTTTGTGAAAAAGCTCTTTTTTCCCCTGTTTTATGGTTTCTTTCTACTTTATTCCTTTTGCAATAACTTAGCAATGTAGCATAAATTTGTATTCAACTAATTTCTGCTAGTATCGAATATATTTGAACATTCTGATTTATTTTCAACTAATGTTTCTTTTGTAGAAGCTTGAGAGTTGTGAAAAGTTGGCCTTGTTAAAATATTTAAAAGAAAAGAACAGGAAAAGACAAAAGCCGATATCTTAGTTTCAGTTATTTCTCTTTAGTAATTCAACTCTCTTTTTCTTCACCTTTGCTACGTTACTTGAGGGCACATGGCTCAGTGGATAAAAGCAATGGGTGAAGTAATCCAATGACTTGGCCCAAAGAATTGCAAATTCAATATCTGACCAGAAGAGAGATGAACAAAAACTTGGAGAGTTGAGTTACTAAGGGGAATTAACTGAAAATGAGATATCTGGAAGAGGCATGACATGTGGAACTAGAACATTCTAAATCAGTAGACAAAATAACGGGTTTGGTTCAAAATTCCAATCATTTGAAGAAGGATGGAGTGTACAATTGTTGAAACATCATGAATATGACAATAAAAATTTGGACAACAGTCCGAACAATGTAAATGTTATAAATATTAATTATCTATTTTAAATACTGTGTAATTTTTATCTTTCTCTGTATATTATAAGTTGATCAAATTTTATTTTAGTTTGATATTCACTCAGTAGAGATATTGTATCTTATGAATAAATTTCAAGAAAAAGAAATTTTATCTTGTGTGAAACTAATTAATTAACAGACTAGGCTTTAAGAATTGGTTGGCTATAGTTTATTCATTTTGTCATATCTTCAATTATATAGATTTTTAAAGTTTTTCTTCATAAACACTACACTTTCTTCTCACATGTCAGTTATTTATCAAAACCCACAATTTATACTAAAACCATTAAGTGGCCTAGATCAGAAGTAAACAGATATCATGATATGAACATGCATTTTATATTACGGTGGCAGAAAGAAAAAGAAACAATTAAAATTTAAAGAAATAAACAGTTGTATTAAGGTAAAATACAACAAATAAAAAATTCAAGGTAGAAATCTCTTGTACGAAAAAAAAAGATTAATGAATTTGTAAAGGCATCTGGCGAGGTGTATGGAAAGAGAGTGACTTACTAGGGTGAGGGCATTTGGTGAGCTTGGTCGAGTCTGATGTCTTTCAAGATGAGAGGTCACTTTTTGAAGAGTGTATGAACTTGGGTCAAGTTGCCATTCAGCTGCTGAATGTCACTTTGATGGGCTTTTATGTACTTTTTGAGGCTCAAATCACCTCCAGTTTTCATTTTGTTTCTTTAGGTGGGAGTGTGTGCTATTGGGTGGAAATACTTGATTGTATGTGAGTATATGGAAGATATATGTGGAACCTTGCACAGATGTTGGATTTTTAGTTGAGTTTTTGGCATTTGGAGTACTCACATCTGGATAGGGGTGGAAATTAGTGCAGTGTGAATCAGAAGAAGATTTGATTTTAGGAAGAATGTAACAGAGATTTGAACTTGTTTTCATGGGAGCCACTCTTACTTCATAGTAGATATGTCACTAGAACATAGCAGGTTACAGTGAGTGAAAGTGAGAAAGAAGACTGATTATAGGGAGGATTGAGGAAAGGACAAAAGATGGATGGGATTCAAAAAGATAGAAGATGGTGATTGACATTGCCTTTAAATTTTTGAAGATTGTTGTTATTAGGGAAACAAGTAAAGGGAAGAGAGTTCAATAGGTGGGAAGTGTGAGAAAAGAAACTGTTAGAGTAGAAGGGATGGTCGTATTTAGCTATTTCAAAAGTAAACAGGTGGGACCTAGTAGCATGCCTAAATTCATGTAGTCGGGGCACCAGGGAAAAAGCTAGTCAGAGCAGTTGCCATGAAAACATTTGTAGAAAAGACAGAGGGAAGCCACGCTACACCAGTGAGAAAGTGACTGAAGTCAAAATGCCATGTCAGGACCGATTACATTACAGATCCTTTTGATTTTGTCAAGAACCTCGAGATGAATAGCAGGAGCACCAGACTAAATATGGCTGCAGTATTCAATGCATGGGCGAATGTGTAGATTTGTAAATGTGCAAGATGTACACACAGTGATCCAACTTTCCTTGCAATAGATGCAGCTATTGATTTTATGTAGTTGAAAATGTGAGGCCAAGAAGACATCAGAACTTGTTTTACTTCATGGTTATAGTATCAACATAAGAATGAGATGAAAGTTGTAATAATGGAACAACAGATGGAAAATGAAATTTTGTTAAAAATGAATACTAAAGAAAATGATTTTTCTAAGAAACTGGTCATGTCAAAAGCTCCATAACCCATTGGAGCCATAAGTGAACATTTAGAAAATTGTCTTTTGTCCGTTCATTGAATATTGCTGTCATATCTGGCTTGGTGCTCTTACTTTATTTCTAGAGCTGGAATCCTCAACCTGGTAGCAAAACCCCACTGGTGGAATTTCAGGGTTTCAAGTTTTGGAGAAATCTTATGCTTTTCCTTGTATTTTATTTACATAATTTTGTTTGTCTACACTGGCATTCTATTGAACAGTTTGTTTATTAACATATTCTCCAGTTTATTTATTTAATAATTAGTTATTATTTAAAACAAATTAGAAATTAGAAATTGAGTGGCCTTGATTAAATGTAAAATAAATGGCAGAACTACCCAACAAACAGAATTGACAAAGTTTGCAATAAATAACAAGAAAAAGAAAAGAACAAAGCAAAAAATAATATTAAGCAAGCAAACAATATATGCAAGGCAAATTAACAGTAATAAGGCAAAGCAACAGTAATAAGGCAAAAAGTTCACAAATTAAGTATTAGGGTTGATACACGAGCAAAATTGGATAAACAAACATAGCATTCTGACTTTGAGACAAGACAGACCGAGAATGAGTCATATGAAATGAAGAACCAGCCTATCTTATTGTCTTTGAAAAAAATCCCAGCATGCATTTGTGTGCTTCTACCTATAAATTGGGGAGGGGAAAGTGTTTTGCAGTCATTCCATGTAGAGTTGGAATCATCACTCTACAAGTATTCAAGTTTAAAAATCTACCAACATTTTCTATTACTAGTAAATTTGTAAAACTCCTCTATAAAAACAATCCATGTAAATGTATTTGTGTTAATATGGAAAATAATGAAGATTTTCAATAATATATGCATATTGTTTGGAGTGCACCTTTTCAGATGGACACTCTTGGAAAAAGGGGCACAGAATGACATTCTGACATATAGTGAAAAGGGTGAATTAGACAAAAAAGGGTGTGAAACACTGATTTACAGATTTTCAAGAAAATCCAACAAAGTGTTTGCAATGGTTTCTGTCCTGAGATGGCATCTCAAATTCAGTCACTTTCACACCAACATGATGTGGCTTCCCTATGACTTTCTTATCAATATATTCCGGGCAATTGTTCTCAGGAGCTTTTGTAACTCCACTACACAAATTTAAGAGCAGTACTAGGCTGGCAACCATAAAGTCCTATGTTAAAAGTTTCTTTTCTTGTATTTCTTGCCTGTAGAACTCTCTTTTGGTTTCTTGCTTCTCTACCACCCACGATCTCAAAAAATTTAAATGCAAATGCCATCTTCTATCGTCCCAAAGCCTGTTCTTTTATTGTCATTTCTCCTCATTAGCATCTATCCAATTTCTTTCACTCCTGGTAACCCCTTGCATCTTAGTGGCATTATTGCCTTGCCTGAAGGTGAAATGATCAAAAATAAATGTTTTTTTGATCTGAACAAAAATAATTATTTCAATTTTCTTCCTTTTTATAATTTTGTGAAATAAAACTCTAGTAGACTTGTCTAACCTAATACAAAATGCTTGAAGTTTTTTTTTCTGTAAAAGACGTGATCATTTCATAGTATAATACACTATGCAATTTGAGAGAACTTGAACCATATTTCTACAGATATTTACCTTTAAATTTAATAATTCTTGATTGGCATAATCAGATATCATTTCACATTTACCAAGGTGTTGGTCTTGTTTCTCTATGAGAATCTACTGCAGTTTTGTCATGGCTATCGGAGATCAGACACATAAAACTGACACATTGCACTCTCTTATGGAGTAGACAAATTTTGAAAGCGATTTTTTTTTATAACAAAAAAAGACCTTCATCTGAATCTCTGAAACAAACAGTTCATTCAGTGAAAGAAAAAAAGTTTATTCTATTAAAAGAAAAGTTTATTTATATTTATTTAGAGAAAAAAAAAATCTATTCTACCCAGAGGTAAGTAGCTGAGAAAATCATTTCCATTGAAGCCCATCAAACTATTTTCATAATAGGCTTTCAAGCTTAGAACATTGTTTTTTTTTATGCTCTTTCTCTCACTCTTTGTTAATGTCTATCAAAGTAGACATTAACAAATAGTAGGGGAGATGGATTTTCTCCTGTAGTTAGGTGACACTGTCAGTATTTAAAAAAAAAACATAAAATCCCTTCATGAGATGTATGCTCAGTTCATTACCTGTTTTAATAGCTGATATTGTGTCATTAAAAGTCAGAACATTTACCAGCTTTCCCCATGATTTACAGTGAAAATGCTCACTTTTCCCACCCTTTTTGTTGGGCTTATGGCCAAATAAACAAATGGCGATGGTAATATTAGCCATTTCCCTAAAAGGAAACGATCAGCATACATTGACTGAGCAGAAAGTACTACTATCATTGAAATTTATAAAATTTGTCTGACATTCATCTTTTGTTTTCTTTGTTCAAGTACTTTGGCCTGCTTCAGTCATTATCAAGAACTGAGTCTTGTCATTATGGTAGATACGATTTCGTTAGCTACATCTTAGAATCAATTTAAAATTTAACAATTAAATGTAGCTAGATTTCTTATATCAAATATGTATACCTACAATTATATATATATTTATATATATATATATATATATATATATATATATATATATATATATATATATATATGTAAAGAAATATACTCTTAAGGTGTATTATATTTATGGGATAAAGTACTCAATATCAGAGATAGAGAGTGTGTAAATATAAAAGTGAACATTGAAGTCAACACTTAGAGTTGATAGGCTGTTTCATGCTAGAGGCAATCATCAGGCCTGACGATTGTGTCTAGCATGAAACTGCCTGTCGCCTCTAAGTGTTGACTTCAATGCTCACTTTTATATTTATATATATATATATATATATATATATATAATGTGTATGTATATATATATATATATATATATATACATATATATATATATATATATATAATGTGTATGTATATATATATATATATATATACATATATATATATATAATGTGTATGTATATATATATATATATATAATGTGTATGTATATATATATATATATATATATATATATAACGTGTATGTATATATATATATAATGTGTATGTATATATATATATATATGTATATATATCTATATATATATATATATATAATGTGTATATATATATATATATATACATATATATAATGTGTATGTATATATATATATATATATATATATAATGTGTATGTATATATATAAGCACCTTGTCAGTCGTTTTTAATGAAATGTGCTTGAAAGAAGGATTGCTGCCTAAATACACAAATATATATATATATATATAATGTGTATGTATATATATATATTTTTGTGTATTTAGGCAGCAATCCTTCTTTCATTCATATTTGACTGAATACAACAGACAAGGTGCTTTGATTTAGTTTTTTATACAATTTCTCTTGTGATCTAATAATTTTTTTCTCTTTGGATGGTAAATTATATAAAAATTGTCCAATTGATCTTTTTATCCAAGGGCTTTTCGGCTATACATTTAGCCATTTTCAAGGTTGAAATGTGCTGTGTTCAGAAAATGAAATGTCTCTCTAACACTAAAAACATACACACAATGCACACAATAAAACTATGTCTCGTAGCTTATTTTGTTCTTTCCAGTATTGATGGGAGTTTTCCTTCCTAACCTTCTATTATGTCATTATTATCTTAAAACACAGTTGTATACAGGTGACTAAAAAGTGCCTGTAAAAGAGATACCATTAGTATAATTAACCTTTTTCTTTTATATACCATGTCTCTTTACAATGTAGGCGATTATGGCTCTTCCGATATCCCTTGTAGTGAGGAGCAGTAATTGCCCACTTCACTGTTCATGTTTTACAAGCTCATTATGTTTTACAGTAGAGTGAACAAAAACTAAGGGGAGTTAACTGAAAGATATCCAAAGGCGTGGCATGTGGAATTAGAACAATCTACACTTGTGGACCAAATAAAACATATATCACCTGAAGTGTACAACAGCTGGAATGTTGTGAATATGAAAGCAAATATGAGGACAATGGTCTGAATAATGTAAATAGTGTAAATAATTACAATACCTCATCTCAGAAATACAGACAGATATTTCCATAGACTACTTTATATTTCACGCTAAACACTGCAATAAATGTCTTTACATCATACTCTAAACACTTTTCTAAATTAATTTATATTCTACTCTAAACACTTCTATAAACTACTTTATATTCTATTCAAAAATTGCAAAGAGGCTCTATGGAATTTTCCCATTCCTTCAAGTTAAAAGACCAGGTTCAATAAGTATCAATATATATATATATATATATATATATATATATGTATATATCTGTAATCAGTGTTGTCTGAAATATTTTAAGCCAATGCAATTGAGTGATTGATTTGTTTTTTACAGTTTATCAACCCTCTCTGGGCTAATTTAATGACAAAACATAATTTGGATTGTAAGAATAATTCTTTCTTTTTTCTTTTTTTGCAAATGAATATTACATTAATAATTTTCTGGGAATAACAATGATTTTCCCATATACAAGCCACTATACAATACACCACACACACATCCTGATGCATATGAGCAAGAACAAATATACGCATATGAATTTTTAACAGAAATGCAACAAAAATGGTACACTCATGTTGTAAAATTCCCTGCATTACAAGAACTGTGTGCAAGAAAAAGAAGTATAAATATAATTTTCAAAGATACCAGCATGATGCAATTTTCCTGCAAGTATACTGGATTACTTGAAAGCTATAAAAACATTGGTCATTTTCTTTACGGTAATACCAGTTAATAATAGTATGATCTTGGAAAATAGGTTGGGTTAAAAGTCCAGATGCAGACAAAATTCGGTTTTCTGATTAGGATGTAGAACATGAAAATGCTATGCTTATATGTATGAAAATTTGAGCCAAAGTAATGGAATTTTTAGATATAATCTTTAAGCTTAGAAATCCTGATTCCCAACAGAGATCATTATGTTTGGACTTATTTTGATCTTGGAGAATCAAATAGGTCATCTTCTCTTGCAATAAACAATGGAAGCAGTGGTGAGGGAGTGGTGAACCAAATATGCCCATTTTTCCTTTCCAATCATATTGTCTTTGTGTAAAACTTTGGCCTATTTTTTTTAATCATTTTACCTGAAGCAAGGTGATAATGCCACAAGGACACAGTGGGTTACATGGAATGAAAGAGAATGAGAAGACTTCAGTGTAAAGAAGTTAGGTAAAGAAACAAGTGTCAGAAAGATAGAAGATCACGATTTACATTTTTGAAGATTGTAGATGGCAGGAAAGCAAAAAATTAGAAAGGAGTTCCACAGATGAGAAGTGCAAGAATTCTATTAGAATAGAACTGATGGTTCAACAGTAAAATGATGAGACCTAGTTACCATTCTGGTAGTAAGTTTAAATTCATACAATCATGGCACCAAAGAGAACAACTCATTATAATAATTGTCATGAAAATATTTGTACAAAAGACAGATAAAAGCTATGCTTGTTAATTGTGTGAAATCAAGTTTTTGATACTGGTCATATTCTGCACTGTTAGATCAGTCTTAAGAAAACTGTTTGCGTCTTCCTAAGATACAGGATAGTTTATTTCTTTACCAATTTCAGTCTATGATATATAACTAAGTTCAGTATCTCTGATTTCTGTGATGTGGAGTTATTATTTACATTCAGACTAATATCCTTATCTTTGTTGTTATTATCACCTGATTGCCTTCTTACTGAATTTATGGGATGAGGAGTTATCGTTATTAACATTCAAACTAATATCCTCATCTTTGTTGTTATTATCACCTGATTGCCTTCTCACTGAATTTCTGGGATGAGGAGTCATCATTATTTACATTCAGACTAATATCCTCATCTTTGTTGTTGTTATCACATTTTGGCCATTGTGCCCTTTGGGCATCATCTGGTGCTTGTCTATCCTGATAATCTTCAAGGAATTTTGAACTGAATCTATATGGGTATGAGGGATTTAAATTGTTCTTGTTTCACTGTCCATGCCCATATGTACATATATATATATATATATATATATATATATATATATATATATATATATAGTTGTATGGTTTGAACTGAGAACCACTGCCAATTCCTCAACTGATAAAGCAGGATTTTCTTCAAGGGCTGCTTCAAGAAGCTTTTCATCAAACTCAACTGGACGTCCGGTTTGATCTTCATCTTCAAGGGTGAAATCTCCACCTCTGAATTTTGCAAACCATCTTCTGCAAGTTCTTTCATTCAAACATTCCTCTCCATAAACTGAGTGAATGTTTCTAGCCGCTTTGGCTGCTGAGTTTCCTTTCTTGAACTCATAAAGCATTATGTGCCTCAAATGATTCTTGGGTACTTCCATGTTAGCAGGGTTTTAATCAAACAAAATTTAATTTTATTGTTTTCTGAAATAAAATTTGATCAGTTTAAATGCATCTAAACATAAAAATAATGTTCAGCTCCATTAGACATTATAAAATACTCTTTAAATTTCGTTCATTTTAACAAAAACTTAAAATTTGGACAGAACTTATGGGATGACCTAATATATATATATATATATATATATATATATGATGAAATATAGTGCAATCGTCAGGCAACTTGCCTGATGATAGCACTAGCATGAAACAGACTGTCGCCTCTAAGTGTTGACTTCTATGTTCACTTTTATATATATATATATATATATATATATATATATATATATATATATATATCATCCAGTTCTTATTTAGTACTGCTCAGTCATTGCTTGCACTGTTTCTACGGAGTAGATGTTGCCCAGGGATTGAACCCACAAGAATTATGTCAACAAATTCATGAATCAACACTAAACCATGAGACAATAAAAAGTTGTTAATTTCATCCTTGGCAGAAATGTTTGAAATTAACACTTTGATCTTTGGCATAGCACACAGACAGTGCACTTTTCTCTGCCTGTGAAGGTACTTTGTTAAATCATGAGGAGAAATGAACCATTAACTTAACACACTGGCCCAATGTATATAGGGGTGGTTGTGAAATGCTTAGGTTACCATGTCTTTTTCTGATTCATGATTGTCTAAAGGTATTTTTAAGTAAATGTAACAAATCCAACTGGAATTTGAACTTTGAGCTCTCTGATTTGTTATCCATTATATCACCTGCAAATTGCATATTCAAATTTACAGCACCTGGTATTCCCAAGCTGTCACTCATCTAGGTACTGACAAGACTTAATGTTGCTTAACTTTGGTGATCTGTCAAGAACCAGTGTTTTGATGAGCCAGATAGTATACTGATCCTAGGTAAATTTTCCAAGAAGTTTCACTTTTATCCTCAGCAGAGGGCAGACAGAAATAGGAATCTCATAATTTTATATGGGTACTATGCCTTCCAAAAGATAAGCAAAGTCTTAAGAAATTGAAAAGTTTTATTAAAAACAAAGAAAAGTGTCAGTCAGTTATGTGCCATGCATGACACATGCTTAGTCAATCATGTATCTTTCAATACATGACAGACACAGCAGATATTTTTCCTGCAGTAGGTTGCTATTTCTTTCTGCGGTAGACCAGTTGCCATCCAAGGCTAGAGAACCTGGTCTGTCCTGCTATTTATGCACACACCATTACCCATGGGGGCGAGAAGAAGAGGATTCATACCTTTCCCAAGGGTATTAGCACGTAAGTGAATGTAATGGATTTGACTGAAATTCGAACTCAGCTCCCCAATTCCTAAATCCGAGCTGCTATCCATTACTCCACCATGCCAAAAAGTGTACTTAACTTTTATATAATAGCAGTCCTCCTATATAGCAGTGAATGCTAGACAATCTCCTCACAGATGAAGAAGAGACTTGAAGCAACAGAAATGTGGTTCTACACAACAAGAAAAGATGGTTTGGTTAAATTTGACACTCACAGGACATATTGAAGGCAAATTAAGAGAGGAGAGCAGCACATAACAAGTTTATGAAAATGGAGAGCAGAGCAGGGTTTAGGAGAGATAGCAGAAAGACAAAATTTACTAAGAGCTATGGGCAAGAAATTGTGGAGAGCCATGATTGCCAATGTCCTGAAGGGATATAGCACATAAAATAGGATGATGCTACTTCTTACTTAGTAAGAATTCAATATCTGAGTAACATGCAAAAATGTTTAATTGATTTCATTAATATTTCGGAGATGATTTATTTTATACTTGGAAGATTATAAATAGACCTGATTTCGATTAATGTGGAAAACAGAAAGGACAAAATCTAATCAACATTTTGACCTTCACGGCAAGGGGGTCAAAATATTAGAAGTTTTGGTTGCTTGATGACTTTTATAACATTTGCAATTTCTATGGTCGAGATGATGAAAGGGTCATTCTTCATTTGCATTAGATTTTTAAATCATTTCATGGACTACATATTCCCATATAAATTAGAATATAAAGTAAGAACAGAAAGCATTTTAATGCTGAATATTTTTCAAAACTCAATTGTCATGTTATCACTGACATACTGGAAAAATAAGCATTTTTTATTTTATTTTACACAATATCCTTTTTTTTCTTCTTTGCCAACACCTTCCCCTCTATCATATTGTTATGGACACCATTTTGTGATATTATTTTATGAATGCAATAAAGATCGGACAACAATATTGAGTTTTTTGTTCTTTGAACAAAAATATAGCAAATGATTCATGATCACAGCCTGACTGATCCACATTTATCTACTGCAGCTAAAGGGAGAAAAGAAATTCAATTTGTCATCACTTGATATGAGAAACAATCACTTTACTTGTGTTGTGTCATATATATATATATATATATATATGTATATATTATGGAGAAAGCTATATATCTAAATAGTTGTTGTTTCTACACAAATGAATATCAAGCACTTCTCCAGTTGATATGAATTATTTAAATGATAATATCCACTGACAGATAGGAATCAGAATAAACTTTCAAAGTTCAAGAGTTTACAAACATCAAACAAGGTTGCTGTCTTCATTTCCATAATTTGTCCAAAGTGTTGTGCTGTCTAGAATGTCCAGTCATGGAATTATTTCTGAGCTGAATACGTTTTGTCAGTGTGCATTAAGTTCTGAAAGAGTTGAATAGCTTCTCATACAAGGTGCCCAGCTATTTAAGCAGCACCTGCCTGTGCAGGTGCCAATTAAGTATTAGTAATGGTCACTCAGGTATGGAGGAATTTTGGCTGGGATACAAATTCTGCTCTAGCCTGACCCCAGTTTTTAGTCAAAGACATGCTCTTTACAAATGGATAAAGGTAAATCATAAAAACCTTTTTCCAGTGTCTGGATTTGATTTTAGTCCCTTGTATTGTTTAAATTCACAGCTGGTTGGAACAAAGTGTCTGGAGATTTGATTTGTTGCAATATAAGTGCATTAATGCAATTGCAAAATGATAAAGAAAGGGCAGAGGTCAGACAGGACAAGTTTAACTTATGATCCTTAACTTACATAAAGGCATATTATCCTCATTGTGAGGCTTGGAGGAAACCGCCACCCTGGCAACCTGTCCCAGGAATGTCAGTGACATCATATACAGAGTAATTGGCCATAGTTAAATGTAACTAGTAAAAACGCCCAACAAACAGAAATGACAAAGTTCCCAATAAACACTAACAAACGGAAGAAAAAGAACAGAGCCAAATAATATCAAGAAAGCAATACATAAAGCAAGTCAAAACTAGCAACAGTAATAAGGCAAGGTTTATGACCATATCATGTTGAAACACTAGTTAACATACATTCATCAAAGTTAAGCAATGTTGTCCCTGGTCAGTACCTAGATGAGTGACCATTTGGGAATACCAAGCTAATGGTATTTGTAATGGATAATGGCATGGAATTGTTAATTGGAGAGCTAAGTTCCATTTCCCATTGGGTTTGTTACATTCATCTATGCACAGATAACCTTCTCTTCCAGCTATGGGTTAATTAATAAGACTTGTATCGCTAAATCATAATTATCTCCAAGAAAAGAAAAATTCTTACAATCTAAAATTATTTGCTGGCTTTAAATAACCTGCAAAAGGTCGATAGGCCATAAAAAATGACTCAATCAAATCAAAGTAATAAGGCAAAAAGTTAACAAAATAAAAACAATGTTAACACACAAAAGGGTCACAGTCAAGTGATTTTAGCATTTTGACTTCAGGATAATAAAGACCATGACTAAGAGACCAAGAAGTGGTCCATTTTATTGGTTAAATCCCAGCATGCATCTGGACAATTTACCTATAAATTAGGGGAGGGGATGTTTTTAGCAATCATTCCTATGCCGATTGGCACTAACATCATAGTTTGACTTAGTGTAGTTCCTGTACAATGACCAAAGTTAAGCAATATCAAGCCTGATTTGTACCTAGATGGGTGACTGCTTGGGAATACCAGGTGCTGTATGCTTGGACATGTGGATGATGTAAGGGATAATGGTGTTGTTAATCAAAGAGCCAAGTTCCAAATCCATTTGGGTTCGTTATATTCACTTACACACAAATACCATTGGGAAGGGTTTGAACCCACCTCTTCACCCCCAGCTATTGGTTCATTAGTAAGACTTGTATCACTAAAACCATTATTATCTCCAAAGCAAATAAAATAAAATTGCTTATAAAATGTATAGATTCTGGCATTAAATAGCTCATAGGGGTGGATATGATGTTAAACAACCATTAATCTTTTACTAACCCATAAGTATGTACATACGTATGTAAGCCTCCGTCGGCCAGGGTTGACCATGGGTAGCATCCTAGTTGTCTGTTTGGCTGGAGCATCAATGTCTGTGACTGTAGAGACCGATGCAGGAGTGACAATCTCTATTGCAGGGGTGGCATGTGTGTTCTCTCTCTGGTCTGTTGGAGCTGTCACTTTGCTATCTGTGGGCTCGCTTTTCTGTGTCAGTTTCTCCTCCCCTGACTTGAGGTGTTTGGTCAGGGTTCCTCTTCATTTGGATCATATGGCTGCCAGGCTCTCCCAGGACTCTGTGTCGATGTCCACAGCTTTCATGTCATGCCTCACGACATTGCTGTACTGCAGCTGTGGCCACCTGGAGGGTCTCCTTCCAGAGGCCAGTACTCCATCCTATACTGGATATCTTTGGGGATGCAGCTGCCTGGCATGTACCTAATTACCATATATTTCCATGTATAAAACGACCTTTAGATAAGACGAGGTTAAAAAATACACCAAATTTTCATGAATTTATCCTGTACATATTATCAGATGACTGCTTATTGATTATATAAAGATGATGTTATTGGAAATTTTGTTACTTACTGTATCCTTAGAAATTAAAAAAAAACTAAATAACAAAACTGATTCTATATCATGTTTTCCCTACACACATCCCCTAAAAGGGAAACCATTGCTTTTTTTTAAAATTACGTGATCTTTTGCGAATACTGCTTTTTTTCTATATCTAAACAGTTACAGCCTGGTGCACTAGTGACCATTTACTTATACTTCATCAACAATCACAAAATACTACTAATAACAGTACAGTAATGTACGATAATTCCATTGCTGTGAATGCAATCCTATTTACCATATATTTCTGCGTATAAAGTGACCTTTAAATAAGACAAGGTCAAAAAATATAGCAAATTTTCATGAATTTATACTTTACCTGTAGTATAAGATGACTACTTATTGATTATATAAAGATGATGTTATTATAAATGTTGTTCCTGTATCCTTAGAAATTTAAAATAAACAAAATAACAAAACTGATCCCATATGTTTTTCCTACACACGTCCCCTAAAAGGGAAACATTTTTATTGTTTATGTTTCATCCCATGATCTCTTGTGAATACTGATTCTTCTTCTTTCTCTTCTTTTCCTATATCTAAACAATTACAAACAGCCTGGTGTACTAGTGACCATTTACTTATACTTCATCAACAATCACAAAATACCGCTAATAAGAGTACGGTAATGTATTTTTAATGTAGAATGAATATTATGCTATCCTAAATGTTATTACTGACATAATTAACACTAACATGGTAATTATTGAAAGTTTAAAAGGTCATTGTGAATGCAATCATAACTCAATGTTTACATTTTCTCAGCTGAGCTGATTTCATTGAGATGGGATTATTCTTCAAATAGGCAATTTATTATGAAGTTATGCCAGTAATATATAAGATAGAAATGGTTTTATAACTTTTATTATCAGTTTATGATAATGTTCATGTATGTTATTGGTTATCACACCAAGGCCATGGTTAGCCAATCAACACACATCACTCAGAATTTATGGTTTCCTTTTTAGAATTGTAGTATAAAATGACCCCCAATTTTTATGGATGATTTTTAGGATTTAAAGGTTGTTTTATACGCGGAAATATACAGTAATATTTCTGAAAGGAAATATAATTTACGTTTGTGTTTTTTTTTTCTCATTTATCTTTCGTGCTGTATTTTCTGATAAAAGATTTTGCATTATATTCCAGACATGTATAAAATAAAACTAGGAATTTTTGTCATTAATTGATTGTCATAATTTTGGACTAGAGACTATTCCATCTAGGCACAGAGACAAATGAACACGAGAAAATGGTTCACTTTTATGAATTTATTAATTTGATAAATATGTCGTAAACAATTATGTCGTATTGTTCTCTCTATTATATCAATATAGCAGAGATAAAATTGCTGTAAATAAGATGCAGGTATTGGATTTTATGCCTTCCTAAATGTTATTAAGGAAAAATAAAAATTGTTAAGTGGCCATAAACAGAATTTAAATCTATTTTCTCTGAATTTCACAAATTTTTTTTACTTCTCTGAAAATTTATACTTTTAAGAGATATTTTTAAATGACTGTCTGATGCTTATGTTGAATTTTAAAAATGAAATGGAAATATTTTGACCCTGTGTCTTACAGAAAATAATCATTTGAATCTCTGGTAAAAATCACAGAAATTTCTCTTAATCCTTTTACATTTTTTAAAATGTAAAGAAAGTGACTTGACAAATATTATTTGAAGATGATCAGTGTTAAGAATTATGATTTATTTTAATATTTTGATATTTATTCACATCAACATTTTCTATCATCCACACTTTATTTTTTGAATCATTTCTGTTATGGTCCAGGTTCCTTGGACCACGGTGATGGTCCAAGGTAGAACCAATGAAGAATAACTCGAACACAGGTATGGAATAACACAGATATATTACAAACAGAATATGTACAAAAGAAGTAGAAGTGTTAATAATAACAATCAGGTTTGGTTAGAGAGAACTATGTTGTCTCGACCAGTATCACTATTCCAATGTCTTACAGTAATCGTCTGACGCGACGCTGTCTCTGACTGACTCACACTACTGCTTCCTCTTGAGGTGCGGTATTTATGGTGTACGGGATAGTCCATTACTATTATGGGTAAGTTCCCTGATGTGGACCCAAAGTAGGGGCCACGGAAGGAAAACACGGAACACGGGTTAGAGGTAAGAAAGATATATTGAACAGAAAAGTTACAAAGAATAGTGTAAGAGTAAGCAGAGCTTACTATCCAGTGGTGTCCGATATTGGTATTGTACGCAACTGCGCATTACTGGTGCTACTCTCATGATACTACCATTCACATAATAATATAGTACTGAGTCCATGATGTAGGAAAGTATTGGTCTCACAACATTCCCATAACAATTTCACCCCAAGCAAGGCAATAAAGACACTAAGACACAAGAGGTTACTGAATGTTAAAGAATATGAGAAAAAACAGTTGAGGAGAGAGAAATATATAAGAACAGGAATTAAGAAGACAGAAGATAATGATTGACATTGCATTTAAATTTTTAAAGAGAGTTCCACAAGCTAGAAGTGCAATAGAAGAAACTCTTAACGTAGAACTACATCTAACCATTTCAACTGTAAAATGATGAGACTTTACCACCAATCTAGTACTAAACTTGCATTCATAAACTCAAAAGGAGGAATAGTGGAAGACTGTTTTTCAATCGGTCTTATTTTAAACTTATCTAGTCACAATTACTGACCCAAACATACCACACTATTCCTTACACCAAAACAACAGATTCTTACTTCTACAGCCACCATAATACCTCAAAGTCTCTATGAAGTTCCCATATGTACAGTTTATTTGGCAGGGTGAATATAACTAAGAGAAATTCACAAAAAAGCATGAGGAAGATGGCAAATGAGCTGAATATTTCTGATAGGTTGCTAATGAGGAGTTTGAAAGAGGATTTATGGCTAAAATGATACAAAATTCAATGATGACATCTCCTCTAAAGTGCCTCTAGAAAAATGGCTTAGCAGAGGGAAGAACATGTTGGAGCATGCTGCAGATAAAGTCTTTGTTAGGTCAGACAAGACGTTTTTCATTGTTGAGGCTGTGATTAACTATCAAAATGGTAACATTTATGCCAGTTAACCAGAAAACATTTCCAAAGATGTCAGAACTCATTTCAAGTGACAGAAAGCAACTGGTGTCATGGCTTGGGCTGCTGTTGCTTCTGATGATTTGAAATTGCCGTTAACGTTCCTTGAAGCAAGAGTGAAAGTGAATAGCAGAGTATACAATCAAATGTAGGACAGAAATGTGTTGTCTTGGTTGTCAGCCACATTTGAAAAATGTTATGTTTTCACTCACAACATAGCTCCCACACAAATGATGAATTTGATGCAGAACTGGTGCAAGAAATATTTCTGTAGATTTTTGGAGAAGTCAGTTTGGTTTCCAACAAGCTGTGACATTAATCCTATAGACTTTGTGATATGGTCCATATAGGAGAATGGTTTCATGTATCTAATGCTCAGTTGTGTCAGACCTGAAAGAAATTCTTATGATGTTGAGGTACAATTTGAGTGAACAGCTGGTGAAGAAGACATGCACATCAGTTGAGAAGAGATTAAATGGCTATGGTAAACGTAAAGGGTGGCCATTTTTAATTGCAAATATATGTAAAATATTTTCAATAAATAAATCAACCTGTAAATCTTCACCAATCTAAACCTAAAGCATTTTATTTCATGATAAAATAAATAATAAATAAATACATGTGCTGAACTCGGTTTAAAAGGTTGTTGAAAAATTACAATTATGGTAATTGCTGAAGATTGTTTAATGACAATGAAAAATATCTGGAATTTGAAAATTTATTTGAAAATTTATAATTGCATTCTTTTTTTTGTTATTCAAATATGAATAAATTTATTTGGCTGTATACAGAACAAAATGCTTTTGTTTTAAAAAATGAACTATATATGTGTGTCTGTGTGTTTGTAAAGAAAGGAGGGGATATTTTATTTATTAATAAAACAGATTTTTATTACTTAAACGTTAATTTTAGTGGATACTCATATTTGAGTAGACGTTCCTTTTATTTTTTAAGCAGTAATTTTTTTTGTCTACTGGTCTGAATATTTGAGAAATCTCATCAGAAAAAAATCTTTGTTTAAAGACACTATTCAACTTTGCTTGGTCATTGACACACTCTGTAGACGACAGGTCAAAGCACATCAGATCTAATGATGGTTTCCCTTAGAGAGTGCATATATATATATATATATATATATATATATATATATATATATATATATATATATATATATATATACATATATATCATAAAATTGGAATTAAGATACCATTATGAAAATGATCGTTTTCACCTCGTAAAATTAAATTAACAGGATTTTTCAAAAAGTCAATGAAATTATTGAAAAAAAAAACAGACAAGGGAGAGGAAAGAAAGGAAAAAAACAAGAAAATAGAAGATGAAGAATAGAAAGGAAGGAAGGGTGGTAAGAGAAACAGGAAGTGGTGTAAGTCTTGATATGAATGGTGGCTAGAGGAAAAGGAAGAGAGAAAGAGATGACTTATATTAATATACCCTGTAGAAATCAGACAGTAGATAGGCCAAATGAACTTTCAGAAATTAATCAAACAAACAAATAACATATAAAGTAATAAGAGAAAACCCCAAAATATGAAAGAGAGATAATTCAGAATTCTCTTCTGTTACAATTTACAAAAATATCTTTTCTCTATCACTAAATTACTATTAATTCTTGGTGACTATCAATAATATCTTTAATATTACCCTTATTCGCATTATTTTTCCTTTTTTCGTACCTTAAGGTATCTTTATTGGCATATCCTGATTTATCCTTTGCATATAAGTAGGATACTTTCGCCACAATACTTTACATAATGGTATCTTATTTCTGATTGTATGAAATATATTGCTCTATTTATTATAAAAACACTGAGCTCTATGTGAGAATCACTTTTAATATTTAATATTTTATATTGTGTTAATAGGATTCACTTAAATTATGTACCAATGAATTACTACCTATATATATATATATATATATATATATATATATATATATGTATATGTATATATATATATATATATGTATATATATATATATGTATATATATATATATATATATATATATATATATATATGATGGAGCATGATCTCTAATATTGCGTTAAAATGCCACTCCATATTAAATTAATACTAAATTTTAAGTAATAGAATTTACCAATGTAAAAATAGTCACTAATCAATCTCATAAATAAAATTCAAACTGATAAAGATATCACCTTAATAATCACTTACTACTAGATGTAAACTTATATTTGAGAAAAAGTTTCTAGTGTTTTAATGTAAACTCTATATTTTTTTAAAAACCTTTAACATATAATTAAATGGCTTAGACTGTTTAAACTGAAAAATTTACGAAATCTCAAAGTAAAGAAAAAAACAACGCCTATTCCAATAGAAGTTAATGACACTTTTTTACAACTTCTTTCTCTTTTTTTCTCTCTTTTTGTTCTTTTCTTTTTTCTTTATATACTTCTTGGTCCATCCCACTTCCTATATCAAGATGTAACTTCCGTTAACAGATTTAAAGTGTCAATGTCTAGATTTCAGCGAAAATTTAAATTTAAAACAATAGAAATGTTACATCTAACTCAATGTTGTCTCTCTACCCCCCTACACTGCCCCCACTTCGTGAGTTTCCTTATTATTGCCCGTCATAAATGTGTAAATTTATTTTCATTTTTTCATTTCAGCATTTGGAAATAAATCTGATGATCCACTGTCCTTTAAAAGGGCTGTGGTGAAATAATTTATTATATGGAACCTTAAAGCAATCTGTTTTTATTTAAAAATATATATATATATATATATATATATATATATATATATATATATATATATATATATATATATATTACTATAAACATCTTTTTTCGTGCGCATATCTATTTCAGTTGCAATCCCATTTTTTTTTATTTACTTACTTAGATGATGTGTACCCTCAAAAAATAATGCTAAATAAAAAAAGTCCATTCAAACATATATATATATATATATATATATATATATATATATATATATATATATATATGACACAAGGTCAAATTTCAGAAGTTGTTCAAAAATTGCTTAATCCTTAATCCCCATTGCATGTGCCCTATTGGAGATGCCTCAGGCAGCAAGTAATGACATGAGCCTCCTACCAAAGAGGAGGTAATGCTGGTTGGGGTGGCCACTTAGAGCTTGAACTAATATTAATTTGAAACTCTCTGGTTGGGTCAATACTTACCTGGCCCAACCAGAGAGTTTAAAATTAATATTATTTCAAGCTCCAAGAGGCCACCCCCACCAGCATAATATATATATATATATATATATATATATATATATATATATATATATACATAAATTAATATTAGTTCAAACCCCTAGAGGCCATCTGCCCTGGCATTACCTCTTCTTTAGGCTGGAGATGGTGGATGCCTCAGGGAGAATGCCATGGCGATTGAGCAATTTTTTAACTGCTTCTGAAATATAACCGTGTGTCATTTATATATATATATATATATATATATATATGAAATCAATTCTATAAAACAAAGCATACGTGTGTGTTTATGAATATTATATGTTCAAATGGGGCATATAATAGTGCTATAGATTTTTCATGAATTCAATACTTCCGGTCAATAATCCAATTCAGTCTGTCAATTTTTTCCTTCATCTACTAAATATCTATTTCATATTTTTGCAGGGGACCTAAAAACTTACTTATTATCAAGACGGAGCTTAGTTGATCGAGAAACTGTTGAAGCAGAAGATGTAGCCCCCTTCAAGCTCACTCAAATGGCCACAGATGTGGCAAATGGACTAAACTACCTCCACAGCCTCAAATACGTTCACAGGTATTTATTACTTGTTTACCAACAGAATGAGATGTGTGATTGTTAATTTCTATTTCATTAATAGACGTTCTTATGGTTGCCCTAAAACAAAATTCAACAATTAGTGATTTTCTAAAATAATTCTCCTAACAAGGACAAAGTTTAATTAATATCTTAATTGTTCCAACAGGCCAGTAATTTAAAAGGAAAAAACAAAACATTTTACAGGATAAAATATGTAGACAAATTCTAAACAACTTTGGAAGATAAAGAGGAAAAAATATTGATATAAAAATATAAAATAAATGGTATTAATATTATTAGAATTTTTAACTTTTATTAAATTCCACATTTTAAACAGTATATATATATATATATATATATATATATATATATATATATATATATATTTATTTATTTTAGGATATTACAACAAAAACATGTAAGGATCGCTACACAATTGCAGTCATGTTTCAATACATTGTAAATTACTGGCAACGGAATGGTTAATTTGTTTTCAAAAGCAAAATACATCTTCATTTTTTGAAAAAAATAAATAAATAAAGGATTGAGGGCTGTACCCTGATCAACCAATTGAATATGACCTACGTTAAATTCAAACTAAGTGAAAAAGAATGATGACAGTCTAAAGAAAAGAAATAGAAATAGGAAGATCATTTGGTACACGCATTCTATATTGGTATTACTAAGAATCCTTTTAAGACTAGGTGGTATCAATATATCTTTACTAATAATACTTATTTTTGGAGTTTAAATGATGATAATAAAACTCCTAAGGTAGAAAGAAAATTTTTTTAAATGGCAAGGACATGTAGATCCTTATATGAAGCCTGTCTCCTGTGTTTACAGGAAAAATTGGAAATTATCAGGTTCTTTGATAAGAATGTTTTATTAAATCAAAGATCCAAGTTAACAGTAAACTGTAAACACAATCTACCTAATTACCTTACAGTTCAGTTAGACATTTGAATTTGACAATGTTTTTTCTTAGATTTTAGTTGAACTGTGTTGCACTGTATATGGCTTATCTTTCTATTTGTGTATAATTTTAAGCTTAATTTAGTTCCATGTTGATCTCCTGGTAGTATTATTAACATCTTATATGGATGTATTGGTATTTAGTTAGTATTTTTGACATTTTACATTGATTGGTTGATATTATTAACATCTAATATGGATGATATTTATTCAATGGTTGCATATTATTTACCAAATAATTTTATATGTTTAGATTATTTACTAGTTTCTTAAAGAGGCCTCTTATTTATCAACTACAAAAAAAATTTATGTAGGAAATCCACAAAGCTTATAACTAGTTGGGCATTCAGTTAAATTACCTCTCTACCCACCCACTTTTATTTCTTAAGAGAGTTGACTGTCTGGCATGTGTACATTGATTGCAGCCATTTATATTAATCTTTAAGTTAATGTTTGGCTGCTGTTAGATGTCAAATCACATTTGTAAGATAATAATTTCTAATTTTTCTTTTTACTTAGATTGACTATAACATAAGTCATATTCAATTCATTGATCAAGATAAAGCCTTCAAGCCTTTTTTTTTTTTTTAAATGATGATTTATTTTGCTTTTGAAACCAAATTAATCATTCATTCACCAGTAATTTACAATCACCTGAGGAAAGGCATCATTATGTGATGAAACGCAACTGCATTTGTGTAATGATCTTTACATGTTTTTGTTGTAATATCCTAAAATAAATAATATTGCTCTACTATGTATTTAGAATTCTTTTAAATTAAATGTTACGAATGTTTGAAGTACTCCTAATTCCAGTTGTTTATAATATATATACATATATATGTGTGCGTGTGTATGTATATTTATATGAATATATATATATATATATATATATATATATATATATATATATATATATATATATATATATATATATACATGGATATTTATATGTATATGTCTGTATATATGTCTGTATGTATATATGTTTACGGTCAAATCACGATGAACACACCGGTTCCCGTTCAATCACCGAAGTTAAGCATCGTAGAGCCAGGTCAGTACTTAGATGGGGGACCACTTGGGAACACCTGGTACTGTAAGCAGTGTGGTTGTGTGGCTGAGTGGTCTAAGGCATTGCTTTAGAATCACGAGGCACCGAGTTCGAATCCTGGCTGGAATTAATTTCAGCAGCTATCGGACTCCAAGCACAGGGCACCTTTGGCAAGTGTCTGTTCCATAGCCACGGGTCCACCAAAAACCATGTGAGGGAATTTGGGAGAGGAAACTGTGTGGAAGACCTCGTGGGCCAAAGCTAGCACGATATCACAAAAACACTGTGATTGTGAGTTGAGGTGGCCAGCCTTGTTCATTCATGTTCACGCTGGGTTTGCACTAACGCTCTAAAAAACTGTTAATTGGCTCTGCACATGCCAATAACAGTATAAACTGCAGGTGGGCTCTGTGGGCATTTCCCAGTTGGGAAATTGCAAAAATGCCTGTGCAAATGTTGCAATATGCGCTAGCTAGCTGTGCATTGCAACGGGTGTCCTCGATATCGAGTGGCCAAATTATTATATATATACATATGTATATCTATATAAATATATATACATCTATATGTATGTGTGTATATATGTGTATATATATATGTATATATATATGTGTATATATATGTGTGTATATATATATGTGTATATGTATATATATGACTTTATATATATGTGTATATATATTTTGTAAAAGTAAACATGGAAGTCAACACTCAGAGGCAACAGCCTGTCGATACTGAGTGCTGACTTCAATGTTCACTTTTATATTTGCATACGCACTGTCTCTGAAATTGAGCACTTTATCCCATAAATATAGCACATTAAAACTATATATCTTCATATATATATGTATATATATTTATATATATATATATATATATATATATATATATATATATATATATATGTATATGTATATATATATATATATATGTTTGTGTGTGTGTGTATATATATATATATGCATATATGTGTGTGTATATATATATATATATATATATATATATATATATATATATATATAAAATGAAATGAAGAGGTTATAATGGTTCCAACGAGAGAAAAGTGTCTATATTAAAAAGAAGAGAGGTACCGCAAACTTTTTGGTTGTAATATGGGTTTTTAAAAAAATATTATTCTTTATTTTTCATAGTTTTACATGAAAAATAAAGAATAATATTTTTTTAAAAACCCACATTACAACCAAAAAGTTTGCGGTACCTCTCTTCTTTTTAATATATATATATATATATATATACATGTGTATTTATGTATGCGCATATATACATGTGTATATATGTATATATATATGTGTGTGTGTATATATATGTATATATATGTGTATATATATATATATACATATGTGTTTATATATGTATCTATATGTGTATATATATGTATATATATGCATATATATATATATTTGTGTATATGTACACATGTGTATATATATGTATATATATATATATGTACATATGTATGTATATATATATGCATATATATATGTGTCTGCATGTATATATATATATTTGTATGTATATATATATACATATATATATGTGTGTGTGTCTGTGTGTATGCATATCTATATATATATATATATATATATATATATATATATATATATATATAATTAAGTAATTCATCGAGTCTAGAAGAAACCTCAACAGAATGCATAAAGCACTGGTCGGCCACTTCATCTTATATTTAGCACTCATCAGGAGTACGCATCAGTTAATCAGAATTGAACCGAGTCTATTACGATACAATGCAAGCGTCATACCAACTGTACCAATGGGCCTTGGTGATTAAGAGGTAATGAATTAGACTCGATATAGCCATGCTCTTCACAAATTCCATGGTGTAACTCATCTGAGTTCCACTCCTGCATCCTTCATCCACAAAGTGAGAAATAAATGGAGAAATGGGAATTACTCACTGACAGATTTTTTTGGAGACAGTGTATTTTCTGGTGGGAATCATATTATTAGCCAAAACCAGATCTCTGTCTGATTCCTTGCTGTGCAAATCCTTTTTATGAAAATAAACTGAAATGTAATAATTTGATCAGCGTAAATGTGTTAGGCCGGTCTATTATTAGTAGTGGGGGTGTGGTGGAGTAAGATTTTAAACTTAGATGAAGTGAGTTATAGGTTGCGGAGTGGGAAAGGCATCTAGCATGTAGTCAGTCTAGTCAAAGATTTTATGACCATTTCAGAAAAACGGGCTGTCATTAAGATAATTTTTCCATTCTCGAAAGATGTGCTGTAGTTATAATAACATTAGACAAGACAAAAAAGTCTGGAGGGACAAATGAATAAAATAATTAAATGAAATAAAATGAAAAGCAAAAGGGGAAGGAACAAATAAATGGATAAAACTTTGGTAGAAAGCTTAGGAAGTCAATGGTTAAAAAAAAATGGGGTTTGAAGAAAAAAGGTAAAACAGAGAGGAATACAATATACATATACAGATGCGCATGTGTACATAAGCGCACATAGCAGTGTGTAAATATACACCAGCCACCACACAAACTTATGAATCTCAATACACTTAAAGATATAAATACATATATGAGATTAATATGTATCTACACTAACCTTCCACATTCCTTACATAAGCTTATATGTAAAGGAATTATAGAATCAAAGATGGTATCAAAGAGGGTGACTGGAAAGTAGCCTTCTGCGTACATGGCAATACTTCCATTACTGAATAGTATGTAATGAGGGAAATCATAGGTGGCAGAACATAAAAATATAGTAGGTAGGTCATGGCTGTTAAAATTTGAAGTTAAGATGTGGGTGGAGGCCTACTTATTCAAGGAGTAGTATTGTTGATAATGGGTTTCCTTGTAAAAATTATACTCTCTGAGTAAACCTAAATCTCTATTTAGTCCCTTTTGGGGGGAATTTAATTTTAGGATATACTTCAACTCCAATCTGCATCTATCCTTCCAGCTGATGAACCCAGATTCTAAAAACATGCACTCAACATCATCAATGCTATATATATATATATATATATATATATATATATATATATATATATATATATATATTGTGTGTGCATGTGTACATATACATATATATATATATGTGTGTGTGTGTGTGTGTGTGTGTGTGTGTGTGTGTGTGTGCCAGCAGATCACAAAAATATATCTATGCTCTACAGAGCATAAAAAAGCCAACAGGAAGAGAAATATCACATGGTTCAACTCACTGTACAGCAAAAACGTAAAAACAAACATAATATTCTTCAAACTCTCACACAGACACTTCCTAGAATCAAGCAGTCTCCACAAAATATTCAACAAAAACACAATAAAAATCAGCTACAGTTGCATGAAGAACATGATACAAATAATAAAAAAGCACAACAGGAAAACTATCAACACACCACCCAAATAAAGTAAACCCACATGTAACTGCAGAATAAAGAATGAATGTTACTTAAGCAGTAATTGCTTACAAAACAACATAATATACCAAGCCACAGTAGAATCAACAGATAATGAAGAAAAAATATACATAGGAGTAACTGAAGAACCCTGGAAACAAAAAAATTATGCACACAAAACATCTTTCACAAATAGTAAATACATGAACAGCACAATGCTTTCTAAGTATATCTGGAAAATTAAAAACAAAAGTCAAATCACACCAAAAATATCATGGAAAATAAGGAAAAAAACATCAGCTTACAACAATCAATTCTAAAACTGCAAACTTTGCTTGGAGGAAAAAATAGCTATTATTACCTTCCCAGACTAAAACAAACTACTACATAATGATCAGAACTCATCTCAAAATGCAGACATAAAAACAAATTTTTACTATGTTACTTAAAAATCAAAAACTGTAAAAAATAAATAAAAATAAACAAAATAAAAATAAAACAAGTAAAATAGATTAACCCAAGCAAATAATAAACAAATTAACAAATCAATCCTGGCATAATAACTGTTAGAATAGATGAAAAAGAATAAATAAAATAAATAAGAAAAAACAAGTAAAAATAATCAATCCAAATAAATAAATAAATAAAGTAAATAATAAAAAATTAACAAACCATTCCCGCCAAGATAACCATTAGAATAGACTACGACAATCAATTCAAAATTAGACGAAAAATAGCTATAATTAACTTCCCAGACCATAACAAACTACTACATAAATGATCAGAACTCATCTCAAAAGTTTTTACTACGTTACTTAAAAACCGAAAACCGAAAAGAATAAATAAAAATATATATGAAGATAAATAAGAAAAAACAAGTAAAATAAATTCATCCAAATAAATAAATCAATAGATAAACAAATTAACAAACCACTCCTGCCAAAATGACCATTAGAATGGACTACCCACGATGCACCACTGACCCGTATATATAGTCAAGAAAAAACCCAACACATGTGGCCTGATGATTGTGTGTAGCATGAAACACTCTGTCGCTTCTGAGTGTTGACTTCAATGTTCACTTTTATATTTACATACGCTCTATCTCTGATATTGAGCACTTTATCGCGTAAATATAGCACTATACCTTAAAACTATATTTCTTGATATATATATATATATATATTTGCTGTTTTTCACATTCTAAGAACTCTTATATCATGAACTACAAAGGGTAGCTCTGTGGGTGTTGAGCAAACACAAATGTGCAAATATGCCTGAGCGAGCGTCTGCAATAGGGATCAGCTAGTCACCCTAGTAGACGGGTATCCTCAAATATGAGTGGCCAGCTATTATGTACATATATACATATATATATATATATATATATATATATATATATATATATATATATATATATATATATATATATATATATATAATGTGTGTGTGTGTGTGTGTGTCTGTGTGTGTGTGTGTGTGTGTGTGTGTGTGTGTGTGTAAGAGAGAGTAATTGTTTTTATCAGCTTGGGGAATAATAAAAGGCTGTTTTGAACTCTGCCCAATTTGACTAAAACATATTACCTCATTTCAAACAAACCTTGATTAGTGAAAGGAAGCAGTTTAATCAATGACAATGAATTTATTCCAACCCAATAAACACTGGACTCATACAAATTGACAAACTGCCATGAAATATTCTTAACCTGGCCTGCACTGGCATTTTACTCATTTTATAGCAACTTTTTTTTGTTTATTTTAATTAATTTTTAATTATTTTTATTTTATTATTTTATATTTTATCTTTATTATTTTATTATATAATCATTTATTTAATTAATTTAATTTATTTAATTATTTAATTATTATTTAATTTATTAATTATTATTATTAATTAATTATTAATTAATTTATTATTTAATTTATTAATTGTTCAATTTATTTAATTATTTATTATTTTCTTATATTATTTTATTTATTATTTATTATTATTATATTTTATTTATTTTAATTAATTTTATAGCCACTTTTGCATTTATTTCATTTTATAGCCATTTCAGCACTTTTATCATTCTGTAGTGACTTCAGCATATTGTTCATTTAATAGCCACTTTTCTATGTAGTTAATTTTATAGCCACCTCTCCATGTGCTTCATTTTATAGCCACTTCTGTATTTTGTTAATTTTGTAGCCACATATACATTTCCGCAAGTTTTATAATCAATTTAGTATTTTGTCATTTTTTTTAGCTACATTTTTTTTTCATTTTATAGCCACTTCAACTTTTATCCATTTTGTAGTGGCATCTGCATGTATTTCATTTAATATGCACTTTTTAATTTTTCTAATTTTTTTGTCACTTCTGTGTATTATTAACACCTGCCTGATGTCTTCCAACTTTCTTTCTAAAACCTGCATATTTGTTTGTGGATAAGTCTCCATGGTTCTAAATTCTTGGCACAACCAGGTTGATCTTGAAGATTCTGATTACCTGAGGCAAATTTTGGAACCAACAATGCATGACCCATCCAAAAGCGGACTTAAAACTCTAAGAACTGTTGGTGCTATGCGTTGTTTTGAAAGTCTAACAGCCAAGTCTGAACTCATGGAGCATAATGACATGAAAATCACATTTATTCATCTTTGAATAGCCCAAAAATAAAGAATAAAGGTTATGAAAAAGTTCAGACAACATTCAAAAGAAACAGTGAGCTTTAAAATAATAGATGGATATTCACAAAAGCAAAAGGAAACAATGCAAAACAATGATTGCACTCAAGCAATGCAAAAAGCAAATCATTTATTTTGTTTCAGTCTGATACATATATGTATCTATGTATGCCTATGAAAATTGATTTTTATTTACATAGAGCTGTTTGTAAATACACATTTAATGAAGTAGATATGATTTATGTATGTAGATGTGTGTGCATATCTCTGTATGTGGGTTCTTTTACAATCTACACATAATTATTTTATACATATACGTATTACTAAACTAATATATGCACAAGACATGCAAAAATTTTACGAAATTTGGACATGTATAATTATTTATTTGAAAGAAAAATGGACAAATTTACATTTCTTATACACCCATCCAACCAATCCCCCCACACCAATATATATATATATATATGTATATAGGGAAGGAGATAGTGTGAGATAGAGAGGGGGAGAAAATGAGGTGGGAAACAATGAGAAAGAGAGGGGAGAAAAGAAAGAGAGTCATATAACGAAAGGGAGAGGGTGAGAGAATAGAGAGAGATATGAAAGAGAATAGAGAGAGATATGAAAGAGAAAAGAGAGAAAGCTTGACGAGAATGATGAGAAGAGAACAAGAGAGAGAGAGAGAGAGGGGAGAGAACAAGAGAAAAAAGTGTGAGAGAATGAGATGGAGGAGGAGAGAATGAGAGAGAGAGGGGGGGAGAGACCAAGAGGCAGAAAGAGGGGAATATAATGAGAGAAACAGTGAGAGAATGAGAGTCAAAAGTTTAGGAAATTTGATCACAAAAAACATATAGACAAACACCAAAATTCAACCATGTCTTTCAAAGTAATTTGTTCGTATAATAGGTGAAAAACAGTACATATGAAATGGCTAGAAGATACAAATTAGAGTAGATTTTCCTTTTCTACAAACTTTTCAGTAACTAATATATATATATATATATATATATATATATATATATATATATATATATATATATATATATGTAGTAGGCATAAAAAAAAAAGTTTATCCTGTGAGGTTAATTTAGTGTTGTGTCTGTTCAAAATTCAGTCCTCTGGTGTTGAAAGTAGTTTGACCTCTCTAGGGTATATAGAGGCAGCACACTGCCCAGACTACATGGCTCTCCTCTCAACCATTCCGACAAGATCCAAAAGAATACAGGGTATTACATTTGGGGACAGCTTGGCTGCAGGAGTTGCTGGAAAGTTGTGACTGTTGACAGCCAACCGCCTTCAGGCTTCCACAATGGGTCTTCTGTCTGGAATTCCATTAGCATTTCTGTATTTGGATATGACTACAAGGCAGTGGAGGCTTATATATATATATATATAGGAGGCACGGTGGAGTAACGGATAATGGCTTGGATTGAGGAATCGGAGAGCCGAGTTCAAATTCCAGACGAATCCATTACATTCACTTACGTGCTAATACCCTTGGGAAAGGTGTGAATCCTCTTCTTCTCCCTCCAACTATGGGTAAATAGCAGGACAGACTGGGTTCTATAGCCTTGGATGGCAACTGGTCTAGGAGAAGGACAACTCTGAATTCAAAAAGGGCGGAGGGTCGTTTAGGGACCTTGCGGCATTCGTTGCACCAGGTCCCTGTATTCGGTCCTCCAAAAAGTGTGGATGGCCCTGCACAAAGCCTTCACCACTATAATCAAATCCTGTGTGGGTGTCGGGCTTTCAGTTTCTGGGAACTGATCTGTCTGACCCTCATACGTCGAGTTCGACGGGAGAGTCCATCATCATATATATATATATATACCAGGTGTAACAGCATGCCATATGCCATAAGTGTCCATCTCACAAAATGTTTAATATCTAAAAAACACCAAACTAATTGAATTTCTTTTTCCCAAGTTTTCAGATAAGACCATCTTGATACCATTTATCGCAAGAATCATTGAAAAACTCTTTGAGTTATTGAGCTAGAAAGAGAACATGTTAAAATCCTTTCACTATATCTTCCCAACTGAGCAATGGTAAGAGGAAAAAGACCATTCAGGCCTTCAGTAATAGTACCAACATTCATACACTAGCTCCCATCTTCAAAGTCCATTCAAGAGCCATCAAGAGATTGGTAAATAAATTTAAAAAAGAAGGAACAGCAGAGAGGAAAACTAGATCAGGAGCTCACATCAGGAAGAGGGATCATCATTTCAACTTAGAGCTAAATACATTCTTATTGTTCAGAGTAGAGTCTAATAATGTTATAAAAATCTTGGAGAATTCCAGTAAGATATCTTTAATCATTTTTAAGATACAAGAGTTCAAATCATAATCAAACAATTGGACAATTTTGCTGTTACGCCCACAATATATCTATCTATCCTTATATATATATATGTGCATATGTGTGTGTGTGTGTGTTTGAGTGTAGGATGTATTTAGGCTGCAAGAATTCATCGAAGCATGTTTCATTAACACAGATAAGGTCTGTCTATTAAACATTTTATATTGATTTTCCAATTTCTGACTGAAGTGTTTTATATAATAAATATATATAAATATATTTATTATAAATGAATAAATATAATTATATATATATATTGTTATGGGAACTTACCTATAACGATAATGGATCTTCCTAACTCTATAAATACTGCTCTTCTCTGAGAGAGAGGAGAGGAACGAGTCAAGACCTAATTAGTTCACTCTAAACCAGACTGACAGTTAATACTAACACCTTCAACTTCTCGTATTATATTTCTGTTGATATATATCTTTGTTATTTTCTACTCTTGTGTTTGTGTTGTTCTTCCTGGGTCCTAACCTTGGTGCGAGGATATTGGACCATAACATATATATATATATATATATATATATATATATATATATATATATATATAAAATTCAACAAATAGATTTAATCAATGACAAATAAACAAATATATAAGATAAAAAATAAAAATGAAAATAAATAAAAACAAGCAAAACAATTTGACCCAAATAAATAAGCGAACAAGTGACTTCCGGTAAATGACGGCCATTATAGACTACCAACAATAAGCTATATAAACAAATTTTTACTACGTTAACCAAAAACACCGATCAAAATAAAAAAATAAATATATAAGATAAAAAATAAAAATAAAAATAAAAAAAAATAACAAGCAAAATAATTTGACATAAATAAATAAACAAATAAGCGACTTCCTGTAAAAGTAACCGCCAAAATAGACTACCCATAATGCACCACTGACCCTTATATAAATAGCCGAGAAAAATAACAGCACTAGTCGCACTATGACGATTGCACTAGCATGAAACAGACTGTCGCCTCTAAGTGCTGACTTCCATGTCCACTTTTATAATTACACACGCTCTATCTCTGATATTGAGCACTTTATCCCATAAATATAGCACACTTTAAGACTA
>OZ038504.1:34498923-34533923 GCA_964036315.1 Acanthosepion esculentum | reverse complement strand
ATATATATATATATATATATATATATATATATATATATATATACATATATAATGATCATGTTTTTTGTACATGTGCAGAAAGTACAAAACATTATTTTTATGTGAATTCTTAATTTCACCACTTAAAAATTTGTGTGAGTATTACATGACTAGTGTCATTACCTGTATCTATATGAACACAAAATTTATTAAATTTTATATTAAACTACTTTCAGAGTATATGTTATTTATATAAAACTACCTTCAGAGTATATGTATAAGCAGTATTATGAAATGTAAAGGGGTATCGTGTTTATGCTTGGGTTCCATTCCCAAGCTGACCCAGTTTATAGATGCTAGATACAAATTAAATAGCCTGTATTCCAAAATCTGAAAAAAATCTGAAAACTGAAGCACTTCCGGTCCCAAGAATTTTGGAGAAAGGATTCCCAGCTTGCATCTAATTCTGAGAGCACTCAGCAAGCTTTAACCTACTACTTGGTTGAATCATAAGTTATTTCCATCTCTGCAAACCAGTTGTATTGATGAATAACATCAAAACAAATAATTATCCATGATAGTTAAGAATAAATATGGGGTGTACACAGGGGATTAGAGGAGAAATGTTTTTGTTCGCCATGATAATGCTGGGCTCCATACAGCAAGAATAAAACAGGAAAACATTTTCTAACTTGATTCGTATGTTCTACTCCACCCACCATATTCACCTGATCTCGCCAATTATCACTTTTTTTGATTGCTGCAAAATGCTTTGATGGGGAAAACTTTCTCTAATGAGAACCAGATTGAAGAGTTCCTCAAAAACTTCTCCTATCAAAACCTGCAGAATTTTTCTATCAAAAGGCTACCTGATAAGTTTCAACAAGTCTTTGCGAATAATGGTGAATATATAATTGAATAAAATGTAATTGCAGTTTATTTTTTGAAGAATAAAGTCGATAAACAAAAACGGAAATTATTTATGAGTCAAACTAATGGCTTATAAAATAAAGATGCGAGACATTTTCCTTTGGCAAGTGCTTAAAATATATTTTTGGAAATGACTATAAATGTCTGACAAGTAAAAATAAATCAGATTTTTAATCTCTGGCTTCACAAAAAATAGTTTTTCATGAGTTCTTGTCAATTTTCCTGCAGCTGAATCACTTATTTTATTTGCAATTCTATAAATATTTACACTTCCTATGACCTTATTATGGATTTTAGTAGAAAAATGGTAAAAGCCTCACAACTTCCTCAACAAAATATAACTCAGTTCCTTTTGGATTAGAATTTCATGTTATTGCAACTCTCGGTACTTTTGATTTACTTAAAAAGCCACTAAATAGCAGGGCAGACTGGTTCCTCTAGCCATGGTTGGCAACCAGTCTAGTGAAAGAAAAACTGAATTCAAACCTAAGGAGAGCTGTTTGGAGATTTTGTGAAACACTCTCCATCATTTCTATGTGACCAGTTCTTTCAAAACGTATGGCTACACAAGCTTTTATTATTAAATGATGTAATAGCAAGTTTGTCTCACGAGATCAGTTATGACTGAATAGTGAGATAAATCCTCACTGGGTGCCCCATACTTCTGGCATTGTGCCACATCTAACCTACAGTTAGAAAATCACCATATGTATGGTTAATTTGGCAATTCAGTTCTAAAATTTATACATTCAAATCATACAGGGGTTCACAACTGGGGGAAGTTTCATGGTGTTGGTGGGAGGGAATCTTTTCCTTCTGGTTTTTTATTTACTGGATTTTGTTTATTGAATTACAGCAGAGGTTCTCAACCAGGGGAGGGACTTCAAGGTTTCAGTAAGGGGAGAGAACTTTTACTATTTCTTGCTTTTTATTTATCGAATTTTGTTTATTGAATTACAATACTTTGGCATTCTATCGAACATCTTGTTTATTGAAGTATGCTTAAGTTTATTCATTTAATAATTAGTTTTGAATTAAAACAAATTACAGTAGAAATATTTGAGTTTAAAAATTCATTAACATTTTCTCTTACTATTAAATTTGTAAAACGTCTTTATAAAAATAATCCATGTAAATGTATATGTCATCGTTGTTGGCAGAACTTGTTACCAAGTATTGGAGTGCTCGTCAGCATTTCCTTCTGTGTGAAATAAGTCCTATGTTCAATCTGAAGAGACATTTGCAGCCATCATATTGTAGAGTAGGAGGGTTCAAGGGATGGAGATCTCTGGCTTTTCTTTGGGCTCTCTTCTATTTGTCTTCTCGTGTTTTCAAACAATGTTGTTTTTTTAATATATATCATATATAAACACTTTTTTTAAAAAGTTTAAACAACAATTTTATCTTGAGAGTATTAATAACCAACAGACATTTTGAAAAATCATTAAGCATGAAAAAGTGCTGATAATGGGTAGATAAAATAAAAATGTCATCTTTATGTCTACTAAAAAGCTCTTATATGTATTGAAGCACATAAAAAACATAATATACAATTATAATACATATATATATATATATCAGCATCATTGGCAAAATTCATTGCCAAGTATTGCAGTGCTCATCAACATTTCCTTCAATGTGAAATGAGTTCTATGTTGAATCTGAAGAGATGTCTGCAGCCATTGCATGTTAGAATAGGAGTGTTCAGGGGATGGAGAGCTCTGGCTTTTCTTTAGGCTCTCTTCGTCTCTTCTATTTGTCTTCTGATGTTTTCAAAGAATGTTGGTTCTTCTTGGACTGCTCTTCTCCATTTGGTTCTTTATACAACTTCCATCTCCCAATTGACCAGATCAATTTCTATCCTCAGCAAGGTGTTTTTGAGCTGATCCTTGAATCAACAACATGAAGCTCCACATGGTCTCTTGACAGATGCTAGCTCTGAGAAGAGGATTTCTTTGGGTAGGCAGATATCTGGCATTTGGGCAAAGTGTCTGAGCCATCGAACCTGATAGCAAATGATGGTTTCTAGGCTCTCAGTGTGTGTGGAAGAAAATTTTGTTGCTTGTGATCTGATCTTGCCACATGTTGCACAGAATCTGACAAAGTTTCATTTGATGGAATCTTTCAAGTTTGCAGATGTCTATTCAGTAGAGTACCCAGGTCTCATAGGCATACAGGAGAGTTAAGATTACAATAGCTCAGTAGACCATAAACTGAAGAATCTGTCTCTGTTTCTCTTCATCCTTTTTTTTAGTATGTACCAAAACATTTTTTTTAAAAGTGTAAACAATAATTTTATCTTGAGAGTATTAATAACAAACGGACATTTTGAAAAATCATTAAGCATGAAAAAGTGCTGATAATGGGTAGATAAAATAAAAATGTCATCTTTATTTCTACTAAAACAGCTCTTATATGTATTGAAGCACACAAAAAAACATAATATACAATTATAATACATATATATATATATATATATATATATATATATATATATATATATATATCTCAGCATCATTGGCAAAATTCATTGCCAAGTATTGCAGTGCTCAGCAACATTTCCTTCTATGTGAAATGATTCCTATGATGATTCTGAAGAGATGTCCACAGCCGCTCTTGGTAGGGATGGAAAGCTCTGGCTTTTCTTTGGGCTTTCTTCTATTTGTCTCCTGGTGTTCTTGAAGGATGTTGTTTTTTCATAGATTACTCCTTTCCAATTGGTTCTTTCTGCAACTGCTGTCTCTCAATTGACTGGATTGATTTCTGTTCTCAGCAAGGTGTTTTTGAGCAGATCCTTTAATTGACCACATAGGGCTCCATGTGGTCACTCGCCAGATGTGAGCTCTGAGATTTTTTTGGATAGGTAGATGTATGGCATTCGGGCAAGGTGCACAGCTCATTGAAGTCAGTGGCAAGTCATGATGTTTTCTAGGCTCTCCATCTTTGCACTCAGGAGAAATTTGTTGTTCATGATCCAGTCCTGTTCTGCAGGATTTGACAAAGTTGTACAGTATTTACATTAGTCGGACTATTGTCCTCATCTTGATGTTTTATCCAACGATTGTACTGGATTCTCTCTCGGACAAGGGCATGTCCCGCTTTCTCTGCGACCCGACGAGCTCTCCTTGAATTGATGGGAAGTCTTGGTGCCAAGCCTGAAGGGATGAGTTGTAGGTCTCTGCATCGGTGTAGGTATGTCAGATGGTTCGATATTCGTGCCAGTTTCTGGTAGGATTTCTCAATTTTTCTCCATATTTTTGGTATATCGGGTCCGTACCGATCCTTCAGAGTCTGTCTATATTTCTGAGATGAGGTATTATGTACAGTATTTACATTAGTCGGACTAAGATGAGGACAATAGTCCGACTAATGTAAATACTGTACATAATACCTCATCTCAGAAATATAGACAGACTTTGACAAAGTTGTATTTGATGGAATCTTTCAAGTTTGCATGTCTTTTCATAAATTTATATGTATTATTATGGAAAAGAATGAAGATTTTCAATAATATATGCATATTATTTGGAATGCACTTTTTCAGTCAGATAATCTTGGAAAGTTGGTGGGTGAATGACATTCTGACTTCTGGTAAAAAGGATTCATTTGGCAAAAACGGTTGAGAACCTCTTCACAATGCTAATATATTGTGTGTATTTGAGCAGGCAGCAGTTTTTAATTTATACAAATTACTTTAAAAATCAACAAAAGTTTTTTGTTAATGACTTTTTAATTTATTTTTGTTGTTTTGGACTACTTTCCTGTATATGTATATTTAAATATATACAAGAAGTATATATTTAAATATACATTGTCTGATGTCTGAGTACTTTGTATTTTCAGTCAATATAAGTCATTATTGCTGATAATGTAATTGTAGTTTTGACTTACTCTCTCATATTTAACATTAAATTTTAATCAGACTCCAAGCTTTGTCAATTACTATTGGCCAGTATGAGTGGCTGTGGGCGCTGATCTAAAACATGGACCTTACATTCTTGTCTGTGATGTCTGAGAGACTACCCTCATTACCTCTGGATTATATGTTTATAATGTTTATATATCTGTCTGGGATGCATATCTCTCTTATATTATATAACTTCTCATCTTCTTGATAAAGGAGGCAGTCATGCCTGAAAATTCGGTCTTTAAAATGTTTCTCTTCATTCTTTAGTTTAGTCAAAAGGCCTACTAATATAAATATCATCAGTCCATATTTTTATTATTTTGTTGTGTTTTTATTCCTTGACTTTCATTAACTGGGCTATTAAATTTACTTATACACACACAGACACACACAGACATATATATATATATATATATATATATATATATATGTATATGTATATATAAAGAGACAAAGGGAAAACTATTCTTAGCTGGAGCATTTCATCCTCTGAGGGAATTTATCAAGACAATGTCCCTCAGAGGATGAAACATATCAGCTTAAAATAGTTTTCCTATTGTCTCTTTTTATTCATTTTCTTCCTTTACAGATACACCATCTGAAAATAATTTTTATATATATATAAAGAAAGGGATGGATTTTTTATTTATTAATCTGACAAATTTTTATTACTTAAATGTTGTTTTTAGTAAATACTTGTATTTCAGTAAATGCTCCATTTGTTTATTAAACAGTATTTATTTTCATCTACTGGCCTGAATATTCAAGAATTCTTATTAGAAAAATATGCACTCTCCAACAGGATTTGAACCTGCATTTCCTAGAGAAAACCATCATTAGATCTGACATGCTTTGATCCCTCAGCTACGGAGCATGTTGATGCCCAAGCAAAGTCTGAATAGTGCCTAAAAATCCATTCCTTTCTTAAGAAATTGCTTTGTTTATGTTAGGATACAAAACTGAGAAGATATGTTTATTTTGAGAGTTGGAGAAAAATCTGTGTTTAAAGGCACTATACACTAGTCTAAATATAAATAACGTAAATAACAAAGAAATATTTCTCAATTTCTGATTTAAAGATATGTTTCAGTTCTTTAAATTCTTTTTCAATTCTTTTAAACTTTCTGTTATAAAACTCAATTGAAATAATTTGCTTGGTTATTGGGGTAATAAAATAAGTATCCCCATCAACTCCCCTCTCCATCCATTACAATAAATATAATGTTATTCAGTATTAAAGCCCGAATTAGATCTAATAAATCTACATATGCATCTATTTGGTGTTGGATTCTAAATATGGATTCAAATTCTCTGGATGCTGAGAGAGAGTACCGTCATTGGCAAAAGACCTTTAAAAACTTCTTGGAGGAATGTTGCAACAGAACATTCAAAAAGTTACATTATTTAACAACGTATGTCTCGGCTAGCATGAGTATTTCTCAGATGCAGTCACATATGAAGAAGCCCAAGAAATTCTGAACAACCTATCAGAAAGAAAAATGAAATGGTCATCTGTCATCTACTCGCTATGAGACACCAACAGCCCTCAGAAACAGGCTCACTCTACTACCAACTCTTCTAATTCTGAAGGCAAACAGTTTGAGCATCAAAGAAGACAAGTTTGAAGCACCCACACTCAGAACCATTCTGTGACCTTATCAGAACCTGAGGAAGAAATACAATAAGAAGAAATAAAATAAATACTGATAAGGTTGAGCCACCCCAACAATCCCAAAGGATCCACAAGATGCTTGGTCATTTGAAAGATTCTCTTCCAAAGGAATATAATAAATACTGGGGGAGAATGTAGTAATAAAATAAACATATCACCATCTCCCCACTCACTTGTAACTGCCCGTTACAATAAATATAACCTTTCTCGGTGCTAAAGCTTAGTCTAATAAAGCTTTATATAGTTATTATTTAATATAAGATTACAATTAAGTTACAAATTATAATTAACTAAGTTTCTTTGTTTTTTAAAATTGAGCTTAATTTTATGATACAAGCAAACTGAAATTGTTTGTTAGCACAAATATAAATTCACTATATCTATATTGTTAAAATATAAAAGTTTAATTCTCTTATAGCCAGACCTGTTTCATATTAGATTGAGTCGAACCGTAATGTTAAATTCTCTGTGACTTCAGACTGGTTCTTATTTCTGGAATATCCTTGTGTTTCTGAAATCAAAATCAGTTGTAGCATTCATTCTGTTTTCTTTTTCACCAATTTAGAAACTTCTCCCTCAATGAAAATCACAGAACCAATATGGTTGGTCAGTTGAACAGCTCCTGACAACAGACATAAAAACATCGAATCACAAATAGAGCGACTCAATGCTGTCTGCTGCTCTAAATTGTTTGATACTGTTTTTGTCTATCAAGAAAGAATTCTAAGTGTTGTTTCAGATTTATTGACAGTGTGTAAGGTCTATACACTAACTTTCCATTCAAATTGACCTTTATGATAAAAAGTATAGTCTAATTATTTCATATTTAATCTGAAACAAAAATATTCAAAATATATGAGTGGACAGAATGGTCCACCCATCCATTGGACAAGCTGGGTTGCTAGACAGCAATGTCAAAGCCTCCTCTTTCTATGTACCATGATGTTGGTGCTCCACAATTTCTTGCCTATTGTAGCTCTTAATAATATTTGTCTTTTTGCTATTTCTTCTAATATCTGCTGCCAACGATTTGCACAAGCTCGTTAGGTAGGTTATCTGCTGTTTTCCTCTCTTCCTTGCCTTAATTATGTCCTGTGAGTGTCAAATTTTCAAAGCCCTTTTCCCTCATTGCATACCCTAGAAATTACAACTAGAATTACAACTTAACTCATGTTAAGTATAAGTGTCTTTTTTGTTTCCATTTTTCTAAAACTTTGTCATTGTTCACATCATGAAAATAAAATCAGTTACATGAAATGAGTTTTTCACAGTCTCTACACAAAAATGTGTCAAACCCCCGTGCACCTTTGGCTAACTAATTTACCATGTTCGCTTTCCTCGTTAGACTGCATTGAACATTAGTTATCAACTGAACTGACATTCCCTAATCTGTTTGAACTCTGATTGCTAACATCCTGCGATTTTGCTGCCTGGATGAACATTATGTTAAATGCACCCATGCAAGTACAACTCGGTCATCGTGTCATTAGAGATGACTGCATTGAGTGTTGTTATGGTAAATGTTGCTTTGTAGTTTAAAAATTTAGGTTGATCAGAACATTCTGAAACAAACATTTTTCTTTTTTTTTATCTCTACTTGTTTTTTATTTGATAAGTATTTTATGAGATTTTTTTTCAGCTTACGTTCTTGTAAATTTCTTTCGGTACCTATTTTGGTGAGCAGTACTTCAGTCAGAAGACTAGGCAGAATTGGTTTACTTATTGCTGTTCCTGTATTTAAAACTAATTTTTTAAATGCATTTTTCAATCCAATGTTATTTGTTATTCATATAAACGTCGTTTTTTAGCGGGCACTTTTGTTTGTGTTGAAACAAAGAGCAACTCTAACATGTGAACCCACTAAAAATGACATTTATGGACATGAGAAAAAAATTCAACTCCTCTCATAATTCATGTCTTTTATTAAAAGAATTACTTTCAAAAATTGCTATCAGGTGGAATCTATATATAAAATTGTGATTTCCATTAGTCTGTCCATCCATATATTGACCGATCAAAAGCAAATTTTGGGAAGAAGTGTCAACAGGTAAGGGGCATAGCTTAGAACAATAAATTTTCATTCATTTTTTCAAAGATTTAATAAAAAAAAAAAAAAAAACCATTGGTTTGTGAAATTAAATGAAATGTAGAATTTGTAAATTTCAACAAAAAATGTTAGTGATAACTTCAACAATAATAACTACTACTACTACTACTAATACTACTACTACTACTACAAATAATAATAAGAATAATAATAATAATAATAATAATAATAATAATAAGAAGAAGAAGAAGAAGAAGAAGAAGAAGAAGAAGAAGAAGAAGAAGAAGAAGAAGAAGAAGAAGAAGAAGAAGAAGAAGAAGTGGCTGATCTTCCGGTTTTAACATTTAAATTTTGATTTCTAGAATTGTGTATTGAGCACTTTTTTATGCAACCATTTACTTGTCTAATCTAACCCTGACCAACAACTGTTTATCCTATATATATATATATATATATATATATATATATATATATATATATATATATATATATATATACACACATACATATATATATATTTACAACAAAAAATAAAAATTACCTCAGCATAGAAGATAGTCTATTTCAAGGCATCTGTGTGCACCAACACACACACACAAAGGATGCTGAAAAGTTCTTAGACCAACCACTTCCCAATATATTTTAATTTTCGTTTATTCAGTTATTATCAGAGTCCATATAACCACTGCTAGGGGCTGAAGATAGGCACATACAGACAGCTTGAAATAGACTATCTTCTATGCTGAGGTAATTTTTGTTTTTTTCCTGTAAAAAGTACATATGCTCTGTTATTATAAATACATCAAGCTATCTGTGGATCAGTTTTAATAACTAATATTAGTAGGATCCACCCAGATTATGTAACAAATGATTGATTACCTGTACTATATATATATATATATATATATATGTATATATATATATAAGTGCACACACGCACACACACACATATACATATATATATATATATATATATATATATGTATGTATATATATATATATATATATATATATATATATATATAAGCGCACACACACACACACGCACACACACATATACATATATATATGTATATATATATATATATATATATATATATATATATGTATACATATATTAAAAAGAAGAGAGGTACCGCAAACTTTTTTGGTTGTAATGTGGGTTTTTAAAAAAATATATTATTCTTTATTTTTCATAGTTTTACATAGTTTTACAACACACGTGTTTCTGGTCTCACGACCGTCTTCAGGTAAAGGGTGGAGATTTCCACATATTATTAAAAATAATTATTAAAAATAATTAATTTTTTTCCTTTATGTTTTTCAATGTCAAATATTCTCCATATGAGACATTCTCTGTTTTTGTGTTGGTCATTCCAATGTCTTTCTTTAAAAATTTTTTTTTTTTTTGTTTATGTTCAGTCATTATTATTAAAATTATTTCAAGGATTGTCTTATGCCACAATTTACTGATCAAGAATAACTGCATGTTCTCATTTTTTCTCCACTCTTAATCTAGAAAAATTCCCAGAATTTTAACTGTACTGAGCATAGAACTGATTCTATATATATATATATATATATATATATATATATATATATATATATATGTAAAAAAAAATCAGTTGAATGATTTTGAGAGTATAAATAGTTTAAAGTAATATAACATCCATTACTAAGCAATTACAAATCCTTCAATATTAAACTTAAGGAGTAAAAAAAGTGGATGTTATTTATTTTATTATTATTTCATCTACATTTCCTCAAGTTTCTCTTATGTCATAATTTAATGGTCAGGTGCAGGTCATAACAAATGACAATGGTTGATACTATTTACATTTTTCGGACTGTTGTCCTCATCTTTGTTGCCATATTCACAAAGCTTCAACCATTGTATGCTCTTGTCTTATTTAGGTGATTGGAATTTCGAACTGAACCCTTTATTTCATCCACTAGAGTAGATTGTTCTAGTTCCTCATGCCCTGACTCTTCCGGATGTCTCAGTATCAGTTATCTCCCTTTTAACTCAACTCTCCAAGTTTTTGTTCACCTAAGCTGTAGCCAGTATTGAACTCACAACTCTTTGGGACAAGTCATTGGATTTAACCAACACTTTTCTCCAATGGACCATGTATCTCTGAGCTCACAGTGCAAATAGTTGCAATGCCTCATCTCAGAAATATATAGAGATATTGAAATGACAATGGTCATGCCTTTTCTTCACCTCTCTACACTTACAAGACCTTTCTCACAATTCTGGCTGTCTCAAATAATGCTGCTTTCTGAAGTTCAAATCAAGGGCCCAATTTTATCCGGCTAGTCCCTAGGGTGCCTATAACAACAGGAACAACATCTATGTTTTGTTTGTGTGGGTGTGTGTGTATGTGTGTGTGTGTGTGTGTGTGTGTGTGCATCACTGTTTTGTATGCCAGCTGCTCAGCAGCGGACAACAGATATTGACCAAAAAATAATCGGCTGCTTGCTGCCCTCTTTGGAGGACATTTGTAATTCTCGTTGTCATAGCAGAGAACAGCGCATATCCCAGGTACTTGCTTGAACTGTTACCCTAAGGAAAACATTTTAGTTCTATTAGATCTAAGATAAAGAGCTTGAGGGACAGCTTTTATCCTTGGGCCCTGTGTAAAATGATCATTGCTGTATGCTGACATTTTTCAACTTATTTTAAATATTATTACTGTGCATATTATATTATTATTTTGCAGGAGGCACGGTGGAGTAATGGATAACGGCTCGGACTGAGGAATCGGAGAGTCGAGTTCGAATTCCAGTCGAATCCGTTGCATTCACTTATGTGCTAACACCCTTGGGAAAGGTGTGAATCCTCTTCTTCTCCCTCCAACTATGGGTAAATAGCAGGACAGACTGGGTTCTATAGCCTTGGATGGCAACTGGTCTAGGAGAAGGTCAACTCTGAATTCAAAACCATTCGGCGTTTGCACCGGCATCCGGCGGCCTCTTGGTTACTCCTGCCTCTGCGTCTGTGGAAATTCTGCGGCAAGTAAGAGCATATTCCTCCCTCCACTGGGATAGCACGCGAGGTGTGGGGACCGCGTGTGAAGTTCAAAACTCCCTTGTTACTCCGTTTCAAGAATTCGCCGCCGTTGGAATCGGGAATGGCTGTCGCTCGTTTCAGCATTGGCGACGGTTCGCCGTGCTTGGTCGGCCTTCGTTCCGGATGCGGTGAATTCCTTGGAAGGAGCCGGCTTATCCGATCCAGGGTGAATGCCGCAACATACATATTATTTTGCGCATGTGTTGGAGCACCTGTGTATTGCACAGTAACAAGAACAATAAATAAATAAAATAAAAATAAATAATGATAAAGATGTTTGTCTGAATAATAAAGTATACAATATTACTTACTAACCTCAAAAGTCTCAACATAAATTGTTAAATTATAAATTATTTTATATTTCAAGAAAATAAGAACTCAGCAATATCCTGAGATATGGGCAGTGAACAAGAACATTTAATTTGGTCACATATTAGTCGTGATTTCAATCCCTGGGTCAAGCAGTGTGTACTTGCACTCAGTGAAAATGGGAAACCAATAACTGAGCAGTATTAAGAATAAGAACAAGATGATATCCCTAAACAGGGAACGTGGAATGATACAATAGAGGAGTCGCTGATAAGGAAAGACAAATGACAGAAAGTCTTCAACAGCAGCAGCAGATGCAACATCAATCATCAAGCAGGTTAGGTTTATGGCTCGAAGTTCATTAATCCACTAGGCCACTTTGTTGCAGTGTTGGTTTGTGAGTTTCAATCACTGGGTTGGGCAGTGTGTACTTGGGTGAGCAATAACTAAGCAGTACTAAATATAAGAACTAGACAATATCCCTTCACGTAAAAGTGGAACAAGAGCAGTCTACCCCTGTAAATTAAATAACGTGTTCACTTCAGGTTACCCAGGTTGATTTACATGTAGTGAAAGCAAGAAACTGTAATGGCTGAAGCATTGGGATCAGAATAAAGTGATAACAATATTCCTAATATCAATATAAATAACAAAGAAATATTTCTCAATTCTGATTTCAAAATATGTTTCAGTTCTTTAAATTTATTTTCATTTCCTTTCTGTTGAACTGAGTGGACAAGCAATAACTGAGCAGTACTAAAAATAAAAACTAGATGAGATATTCCTAGATATGGGCAGTGGAATTAGAAAAGTCTACTTCTATAGTTTAAATAAAGGGTTTAGTTCAGAATTGCCTGTAATTTATCCAAATCAATATACACCTGAGGAAGACCAGAGGGCACAACGGCCGAAACGTTGTAAATAGTGTAAATAATGAGAAACATGTTCATCTGAATATTAAAGTATACAATGCTAATTAACAGATCCTGACCTCAAAAGTTCCAACATAAATTATTTAATCTTATTATTCTATTTATTATTCTATTTATTATTCTATTTATATCATTCATTATTAGATTGGTTTTTATTTTTATTCTGTTCATTACTTAATTTATTATTAGATTTGCTTCATTCTTTATGCATAGAATCTAATTTCCTGAAGACGACATTCATTGAACAATGAAAGTATCACAGAGAAAAGATCTATTTACATCACGATCTCAAGGCAAATGTCTTAAAAGCGATATGCCAGATTTTCTCTATTTTATTTTCTCAAACATTTTTTGTAATGAAGATATCAAAGGTTTGACAAGTAATCAATAAAAATCATATCAATTTCATGCATGACAGACCTTTTTTTTTTTTTTTAAAGAAAAAAATTATGTAGCTGCCAAAAAGAAAAAAAAACAAAATTCTGCTCAATGATTCGATGGAACTGACTTGGTCATTGTAAGTAGAAAGCTCATTAAGAGGTGTACATGTAGACATCGCCAGACTGACTGGTTCCATCCATTTGTTCATACCAATAAAAGAAATTGTGCGAATGGCATGTATTTTTTTTTTTATTTGCCTCAAATTAGAACACGCACATTATCAGTAGTGGCCCTTGAGCTATAAAAGGTCATTTCACAAATAAATTATACCTGCTTTGTACAGTCTTTCTAATTGTTTCCAATTATTTTATCAAAAAAGTCACAATGTAACCAATGATTACTTGTGCTTAATAACAGAATGTATAAACTTCCCTAATCTAAAACCAACATTAAAGAAATGCACACTGTAAAACAACACTTTACAGCTAAGAGTTGCCATGTTGTGTCCACAGAGTCGAATCACTTTCATTCCCTCTGTATTCTGAATGCATTTGGAAAAGCATCCACAGAACAAGCATCTCAGTGGAACTTCATTCTCACATTTGGAAGACATTTCCCCAAGAACTGCTGGTTCCATGAATGCTTCTCCAAATGTTACGTTCTTAATCTCCTCAAGCCAAGCTGCCATCATTGCCTATCTCCCACATTTTGTCACACATCTCATTCAGTATCGCTCTACCTTCCTTGACTCTTGAGCTCTGTATTTGGTGAAAATTAGTAAAACAAAAAACATACTTGTAATTAATTCACCTTAATAATTACAAAATTAATTATTTTACAAATTTGATATTCACTGATTCATACATTTAAAAATGTTGTAGATCATTTGTAGCAAAATTGTTACAATTTTCGCTTTCCAACCATGAGACCCAGTGTGAATTTTTCTATGGTCAGTATATCAGGGAGGTAACTTCTTGATATTATTAGCCTGGGGAAGCAATCCCAGCATGCTGCACTATTGGAAAAGGACTGAAAACCATATCACAGGTTTGACTTGAGCCTTGTGAGTGAAATTGGGTAGATGGAACTGTTCAAAAGCTATCATTGTGACCAAGAGTTTGAGTGTAGTGATCACACCAGATTATGCACTCTCTCACCCAGAAATTTCCAGTATAAACCACAGTTTTTTTTTTCTGTGGGTGTTAAAAAAAAAACTCATCTGCAACCGGAATAGGCTAGTTGCCCAAGCAGACAAGTGGGCTTGGAAATGAATAGCCAGCAATTATTTTTTCCTTAATCATTTCAACCCAAGCAAAGGTGATAAAATGTGAGGAGTTATTAAGAGTTAAGAAACAGAGAGGACCATAATGGAACAAGATTAACAGAGACAGATGATGATGACGATTGATATTACATTTACACTTTTGAAGAATGAAAGAGAGTTCTACAAGTGAGAAGTGTAGGAGAAGAAATTATTATCATAGAACTTACAGTTACAACAAGCAATTTCAAGAGTGAAAGCATGAGACCTAACTGCCAATTTAGCACTGTGCTTAATTAAATTCATGAAGTTCAGGTACAAAATAGGAAAGCTCATAAGAACAATTGTCAGGAAAGCAAGAAGCCAAAAGAGAGTTCCACAAGTGAGAAGTGCAGGAGAAGAAACTATTATTATAGAACTTATGCTTACAACAAGCAATTTCAAGAGTGAAACCATGAGACCTAACTGCCAATCTAGCACTGTGCTTAAATTCATGAAGTTGAGGTACCAAATTCGAAAGCTCATCAGAACAATTGTCTTGGAAATATTTCTAGAAAAAGCATGAGGAAGTTACATTATTGCAGTTGGAAAGTGAGTTAAGTCGAGATGCCACATCAGGACCGGTAACGATGATTTAGAAAAAAAGAAATATGGAAAAGCTTTGATACTGAAAATACACTGATCACACTCACTTTACAAAAGTGTGACTATATTTTTTGTTTTGCTCTTCTTATCTATCTCATCTTTACTATACAGATCAATTGATTCAATAAAAAGTTTCCTTGGCTCTACCAATTAAGTGAATAATACAAATTAAGATTGTCTATCCTTTTTGAAAGAACTCTCTCTTCTCTTCTTCCTTTTCTCTCCTTTCTTTCTTATTCTTGCAGTTCATTAATAAATTCTTTGGAATCAATCATATGAAAACTGGTTTGGTTTCTTTGTAATGAATTTCTGTTGTAAGGAATTTTTGGCTTTTTTGATATAAGTCAAACCAGTAATACTTATTCGCATTCTTTATTAAAGAATTCCCCAAAGTTTAATTTCTTAAATTATATTTTGAAATTATATTTGCAAAATTAAAACTTTGACTGATTTTTACTTCTCTAACTAAAAATAGATAAAGGCAAAATTGACAATAATTTTTAGATTCTAGCAACAGGCCAAATTAATTTCTATAACTTTGAGATGAGTTATTATCCAACATTGTTTGGACTTCAAATCTCTTTGTATATTTACTTTACACAACAGCAAACTTTTCTGATTTAAGAACAACCGTGGAATAAATCCAAATGATTTGTCAACATTATATAATCAGTACTGGATTTAATAGAAAATCTAACTTTTGCAACCTTCTTACTAGGGTTGATCCCTTATGAGAAAATAGTCTGACTAAAAACTGTATTTACAACATAACATGAATGTGTGGAAAGGTATATAAAGAAAAATTATCAATTCTTTTGAAGTTAGATTCAAATTTATATTTATACACACTTTATCCCTAATATTGAGCACTCTTACCCATAAATATAGTATAACTTAAAACTATATTTTTTTGCATATATGTATATATATATATATATGTATATTGTTGCAACTGGGTACTAAGGAAACGGAATCACTACTTCAGCTATTGTTCAGACACAGAAGTACTGCTTTAGACATGTGTATGTATGAATGAAAAGCAGGAGTATCACTTCTGCAGACAGAATTCACCAGACTAAATTGCATTGCCATTGTTATTACAGACCCCCACTTACCAAGTTGTGACATTTTCACAATGAGGAGAGATTTTTACATGCAACTATGTGAAAACTTGGATGTTTAGAAGAATTCTGCATTGAATTGGGAAATATTTTGTCATACCTAGACCGTTTGGAACAGTTTTTCTTATCAAATGACATAGTTCAGGGCTGGCAAACAGAGATAAAATGTAGAGCTATCTTACTCAGTGCCATAGGTGAAAAGACATACAGAGTATTGGAGGATTTATGTGTACCACTGGGAGCAATTCAAGAAACTACCTAATGCAGTGTTTTCTAAAAAGAGTTTAATACAGAAATTGTGTACTTATTCTGGACATATCATGGAATGACTTGGAACAAGAATTTTCTGAGCTTTTTAAATCAGGCTTAGGCACTTTGAAAGACGCAACAACAAAGCAGCATATCGAACTTAACAGTACTCCTTGTTTCATGAAAGTCGACCAGTACCGTTCACACTCTGAGAAAAGGTCGAGGTCGAACTGGATTGCATGATTACTACTGCTGTTACTTTTTCTAAATAGGCCTCCCCCATTGTTCCAGGCTTAAAGAAAAATGGTCAAATTAGGATTTGTGGCAATTTTAAATAGACAGTAAACCCTTCCTTACAGATAGACAACTTGTATTCAAACTCTCAGAAGGACATTGTTTTATGAGATTGGATTTGGGTGATGCAAGAGTCGCAACAACTAACTAATATAAACACTCATAAGGTTCTTTTCAGGTACAGCAGATTGTGTTTTAGAATTGCCTCTGCACCAGGAATTTTTCAATACACTATAGACCAATTAAATCAAGGTATACCAATCACTGCTGCTTATATCAATGACATTTTAATCTTGGGTAAAAACATGGAAGAACATAACCAAAATCTGCATTCAACATTAAAAAGACTATGAGATATGCGCCTCCACCTTAGAAGTGAGAAATGTGAGTTTGGGAAGTCATCAATAGTTTATCTGTCAGAGGATTAATTCCAAAAGAATTCATCCAACTCAGGATAAGGTTAATGCTATTGAAAGAGCACTGACACCAAAAAATATATCAGAACTGCACAATTATTTAGATTTTATTAATTTTTACCGCTGGTATTTAAATAATATCAGCACAGTTCTAACTCTATGGTATGTGTTATTACAAAAAGGAGGTTCCTGGAAATGGGGACTAACCAAAATTTTGCATTTGAACAAAAGACTATGAATGCATCCCCAGTTGGCATTAGAGCAGTTTTGTCACTTATTATGCTGGATGGAAGAGGAAAAGCAATTTACTTTGCCACAAGAACATTAACAATATCAGAACAGAATTATGCACAGATAGAACATGAAGGACTAGCAGTAATTTTTGGAGTGAGCAAATTCCATAAATACATTTATGGCTGGAAGGTTACAACCATTACTCATCATAAGCCCTTGCTTGGGCTTTGAAAATGGACTGAGTGATATCACACACAGTACTACTGTACAGCATTGGTACTCTCAAACTACCACTTGTACACAAAACCCGGTTCAAAGATTCCCAATGCAGATGAAGTAAGTTGACTACTGGTGGAGGACTATTTTACACTGTTAACTTGTCCGGAGGAAGTACTACTCTCTATGACAACTTTAGATTCAACTCTTGTCACGGTGAAAATTGTTGCTTTGTATACATCCAAGGATCTTGTGTTATCCCAAATGCATAAGTGGATCATACAGGGATGGCCATACTTTATGAATCTCAGGATTTTCGACCATATTCAGGAAGGAGAAGTTATCAGTATGACTGGATCATGTTTTATGGGGACCATGAATGGTTATCCCCACAAAGTGTCTAGATACCTTGCTTAAAAAATTACATGAAGGTCAACCAGTTATATCACGGATGAAGTCATTTGCTTGTTGTCATGTCTGGCGGCTTAATTTGGATTCAGACATTAAACTGTGTGCAAGAATGTATGTGCTAGGATAAGGCTAACATGCCTCAGACGAGCATGTTACTTCCATTGGAATGGCCAGGAAGGGCATGTTTTTAAGTACATATAGATTATGCAGGCCCAATCAATGCCAAGTGGATGCTTGCGATAGTAGATGTTTATAGTAAATACATAGATGCACATGATGTTTCATCACTATCAGCAGTAAGAACAGAACAGATATTGGCGCATGCATTTGTCATACATGGGAGCCCTGATGTGATTGTTTTGGACAATGCCCACAGTTTTACTAGTAAAGAATTTTCCAAATGGCATTGAGCATGTTTGATGTTTGCTATATCACCCATTGTCAAACAGACTAGCTGAACATGCCGTACAAACCATCAAAAGTGGGTTAAAAAGGTTCTCAGTGATCTCAAAACTAAACTACTGCATGTCCTAGCTCACTACTGTTTTTTCCACAAAATAAAACAAAAAAACTGTTCAGTCACCAGCCATATTGTTAATGGGCCGACAGCCCAGATTTCAGTTTTGACCTGGAGTATCCAGATTTATCCGCCAAAATGTTGATGGACAGGAATTGACAGGAAAACAGATTCTATTTGAGAGATGCTGTTATGAACTTTCAAGGGAAACCAAATGGATGCCTGGAGTTCTAGAGAAGCAACTTGGCCCATTGACTTTTCTACTGTACCTGGAGGATGGGTGTGTATGGAAAAGACGTCGATCATATTTGTGTGAATATTACAACTGAACCAGATAGATACCCTGAAAAAGCTAACCAACCGCAGAGAACTTAGACACATACTTTGGAAGGACAGTCAGCATCAATCACACATGTACCCTACAGAGATAGGCTGGGAGAGGAAAATCAGCAATCCAGAACATGTCGGAATACATTTTCAGAAACGCAAGGAAGCAGAGAGAAGTAAAGCCCAAGCAGCTGCACACATGACAGGAAAACTAGGCAGTACAGGAAAACAATGTAGTGGCCAACTCTTAGGGAACTTGCTGAAAAGTAATCCACAGATGATAGAATTACATATAGATAGATATGGATAGATGATGATGATGTAACTATGACAGGAAGTGAAACAATTCTTGCCGCTGATAGCTCAGAGTTCTTTTGAAACACCCATGGACATTTCCACCTAAGTAACAGTTTATGACTATAATATTGTTTAATTAAATTTTAAATAATTGCAGAGGGATGTTGTAACCAGGGACTAAAGAAACGGAAACATCATTTCAACTATTGGTCAAACTCAGAAGTACCATGTCGGTCATATTGTGTATGTATGAATAAAAAACAAGAGTATTACTTCTGCAGACAGAAGTCACCAGTGTAAACTGTATTGTCATTGTTATTACAGACCCCCACTTACCAAGTTGTGACATATATATATATATATATATATATATATATATATATATATATATATATATATATATGTATATTAAAGTGTAGAAGAATGAATAGTAAGATCACAGTGTTCAAAACATTAATTTAAAAACAGTGCTCAGTACAAAAAGTAGAGCCGTAAATATTTATTTATTTGTTATACAGTGTTACATTAGAACATGCACATATCCACTACGAAATTGTACAATTTTGTAGTGGATATGTGCATGTTCTAATGTAACACTGCATAACAAATATATATATATATATATATATATATATATGTGTGTGTGTGTGTGTGAAGGTTCTGAAAAGTTCTCAATCTGAACTACTTCTTTAAAAATCCAACCAATTCACATAATATTTTTAATCTCTTCTTATCCTTATATATCACAGTTGCTCACTTGACGCATAAGCACAACTACTAGGCAGTCTATGGCAGATGACGCAGTTCCCCATTCAATCTCTTGATGCCCAATGGTATCCACACAATTGTTTATAGTGATTTGTCGCTTGCACTACAGTCTGTGGACTCTCAGCACCAGACAGATCCAATGACAATATCCAATCAAAAGCATTGGAGACTGTCTGTGACACATATGATTTGAGTTGCTTGATGGTAAAACACTGCCAGAATCAGTCGAAATAGCAAAGAATAGTCTGAAGAACCAAATGGTTTATTTGTTTAATTAAATTGCTGACAATATTAAACAATATTACTTCTTCCCTTGTTTACAGGACTGGTGGTTCCCCAGCAGTCCATCATCCAAGTACTGGCTAGACTTGACACTGCTTAACTTTGACAACAAAAATGGGACTGGATGCCTTCAACATGAGTTGACAAGATCCTTTATAGAGAGAAAGAATTGGAACAAACAGACATATTGTTTCTACTGATTTGGTTTAAAGAGTTAGAAACAGGGACACATGAAAAGAAAATATATTTTTATACAATCATTAGGAACACATTTTATTTTATTTTCTGATTCAGAATGATTTATTTCTGAAAAGTGTTTTCCTAATAGAAATAGATTTAAATATTTAAATGAATAGTTTTTTTTTTATCCTTCTAAAATCTTGTTCAGAACCAGCCAAGGAGATTGGACAGGCAAATTATCCCAATCATTTGGAATTGCAAAACTAGGAAGCTAATCATGTTGACATCATTAATAACCCCTGAAATGATAAAAGTCCATTTTGTGCTTGTTCAAATACTTAACTAACAAACAATATATATACACACACACATATATATATATATATATATATATATATATATATATATATATATATATATATATATATATATATGAATATATATATATATATAAATATATATATATATATATATATATATGTCTTAAAATAATTGTCAGACTTTGTCCATTTCATAATGTGTGACGTCATTCGTTTACATTTGGATATGCTTTGAGAAGATATGAATGTGCGTGAGAGATTCATGGAAGATTGTAGTTTAAAAGCAGTAAAATTGACCTTTCTAACTGAATGATCCTCTGTGGCTCAATTGGTTAAGGCACATCAGACTATATGACAGTTCCGTACAGGATAGAGGTTCGATTCCTGTCGGAGGCCGAATATTTTCTATGAAAATTTCTCGGACATTCAGGCCAGTAAATGTTATTAATACTGTTTATTATAAACAGAGCATTTACTTAAATATTTATATCTATAAAAAGAATGTATAAACATGAAAATGTCTTAATATATATATATATATATATAAATCAGTTATATGCCATGCATGATACACACTTAAGTAATCATGTATCTTTCAATAACATGACTGATGAGGCAAATGTTTCCCATAATAGGTTGCTATTTCTTTCTGCAGTAGACCAGTTGTCATCCAAGGCTATAGAACCTGGTATGTCCTGCTAAATATTTGGATATTCAAAATATATATTGTATATTTGAGCAATACCCTTTCTTTTATAAATGATATATATTATTATTTAAATGATTTGCAAGCAAAGGAATAATTTATACAACACAATGGTATTGAGAATCTTGTTAAAATATGAAAAAGACAATTTGTTTTTACTTGATATTTATTTGTATTGTATTTTGTGATTAAAGTGAGAGCTTCTTTATCTTTTTATAAAATACAAAGAATCACCTTGTGGCAAGAAAAAAAATGATGTTTCATGCCCTGGACAGGTTTCCTTGATGGGATTTGGCTGCCTGGCATTTCTATATTAGCCAGAAATGGCTGGTAGCTATCTTGAAGAAAATTCTCTGCAGCTAGAAAGATGGATTCCATGATGGAGTTACAATTGGCAATATGTGGGGATAGAAGCAAATCTAGATTGAACAGTAGAAAGCATTCTTATAGAGATTGTTAAATAAATAAAAAAGAGAAGAATTTTGCAGTAATGTCTTTCTGCAATGTTCTTTCTTTTTTATGAAAATGAAAAGTGGAAAAAAATAGGGCACTTAAGACTAAGAGAGTTTTTGGTAAGAGCAATATAAGAATATGGAACCCGTAATCAGTGTGTTAACCGATTGCTGTACATGTATAGTGCACTTAAAATAAAAAAAATGAGAGCAAAAGAAATAGAGAGATTGTCCCTCATTGCTTTCACTAGCTTAAGGCACTCTAGATCAGTGTTTCCCAACATGGACGCTAGTACCACCTTGTGTTATGTCAAAAAGGGCACACTGGGATTTTTTATTTCATTTGGGTGTGGTGAACATACTCAGGGGAGTGGTGGGCATTTATCCATTTTTTTTTTCAAATTTTTAAAAATTATTCAATATTGGATACATAAGGAAATTTTTTAAATGTATCTAAAGCTGTGAGAAGCTATCAAACTTTTCTTCATTGCTTTTCCAACTTCCAATATGGCTGAATATGGTCTTAATGCAGCTACACGGTTCCTTACTAAACAAAGAATCTGCCTGCAAATTACAAAATGAGGAGATTTACAATTACTTCTAAGCAGCATGGAACCTAGAGTAAGGGCCTTAGCCAGTAAGTATCAATGTCAACCACTGCATTGAAAACACTGAGATCAGATATCAAATAAAAGTTTGTTTTTTTAGCATTTTAATCATTGGCATTTATAATAGAAATGAAAACAATATTAAAATTATTTGTTCACTTAAGTGTCATCTTGCTATGAAAGATGAATTCAGTATAATATTCAAAATTTAATTTGACAGCAAGGGCATTGACAAAAAAGTTTGTGACTAAATGTGGCACAGGTTGAAAAAAGGTTGGGAAAGACTGCTTAGATCATGAAAATAGAGGCCAAAAAGAAACACTTAAAAAAGTATATAGCTTTTAGCAGCAGATTCAATGCATTTTTGAGAGTTTATCCTTTATATACAGAAATTAGTAAATATTATAGATGATAATTTAGTTAATATAAAATTACATTGCGGTCCGATTTGTGATGTAATATCAAGAAACAATTTCTCAAAATAAACAATAAAAAATAAACCTGGAAATAAACCATTCGGTACTTCAGACTATTCTTTGCTATTTCTACTGATCCTCTTCTTTTATGTGCCTTCAAGATGCGGTCGATCATGGCCATCCACAACTTCCTATTCTTTGTAGCTAGTCATATTTACCCCATTCTATCATGCCCACTCCTGTTCCGCCATTCATTTAAACAATACTATTAAGAAAGTTATCACTGTTTTCTCTCTTGCCTTGATTAAGCCCTGTGAGTGTCAAATTCTCTAAACACCCTTTCTTTATTATGTACCTCAGAAATTTCAACTTTCTCTTTTAATTCAAAGTATAAGTGCCCCTTTTTGTTTTCATTAGAACTTCCTCGTTGCTCACATGTTCTGTCCATTGTATTCTCAGCATTCTTCTGTAGAACTATATCTCTGATACTTAAAGTTTCCTCTTCATCTCTTTTGTAATACTAATGTGCCTTTCGATTTCTGTGTCACATTTTTCATTGTCTGTTAAAAAACGTCCCAGGTAGTTTCCCAGGTACTTACTTGATTTTGACATCTTCAGTTTGTAATTTGTATCATTACAGGTGATGAAAAATGGTATGATGACAGGTGTGTGTCACTGCCATAGCCTTGTGAGTGAAATTAGGCAGATGGATCCCTTGGAGACCATCGATAGCTGTGCTAGCACAAATTCACAAGTCATCATCGCTGAGGGCTTGAGCATGCTGGCTTTGTTCAAATTGTTGATCATGCTAGATAACATACTCTTTTCCAGAAACTGCTTAAGATTTTTGCAGTATAAACCACAGGTGGGCTCTGTGGGTGTTGAATAAACATAAATGCACCAGAGCAGGCGTCTGCAATAGGGATTGGATAGCCGCCCTAGTAGATGGGTATCCTTGAATATGAGTGGCCTGGTATACATGCATATATATTTATATATATATATATATATAAGTTCAACATATATCTCAAAGGTTTCTCAACAATTCTACATATATATATATATATATATATATATATATATATATATATTTTGAACGATAAAAATTATTAGAAAAATCAATTAAAATCTTCAGACACACTGGGTTGTAGATTAATATTCTTATGCTTTTATTATTATTATTTCATTTATATTCCTCGACTAGTTTCGACCAACATGGCCATAATCGGGAGAGAATATATATATATATATATATATATGTAGAATTGTTGAGAAACATTTCAGTTTTGATATTTATATATATATATATATATATATATATATATATATATATATATGTAGAATTGTTGAGAAACATTTCAGTTTTGATATTTATATATATATATATATATATATATATATATATATATATATATATATCATATTTTGATATCATATATATATATATATATATATATATATATATATGTAGAATTGTTGAGAAACATTTCAGTTTTGATATTTATATATATATATATATATATATATATATATATATATATTTACATATATGAAGAAATATAGTCTTAAAATGTGCTATATTTATGGGATAAAGTGCTCACTATCAGAGATAGAGCATGTGTAAATATAAAAGTGAACATAGAAGTCAACACTTAGAGGCGACAGTCTGTTTCATGCTAGATGAAATCGTCAGGCCACGACTGTATCTAGCATGAAACAGACTGTCGCCTCTAAGTGTTGACTTCTGTGTTCACTTTTATATTTATCTTTATATATATATATATATATATATATATATATATATATATATATATATATATATGTAGAATTGTTGAAAAACCTTTGAGTTATATGTTGAACTTACAATTTGACAACAGACATCACAAAATCCTTTTACTTTTTAAGACAAAGTAAATTATATATTTTCTTAATTGATTGTTATAGAAATAATGGGTTACCTTGAAAATGAATCAAATTTTGAAGAGGTACGGGATCTTCAGAACTAGAGGAATATTCAACTTAACTATTTTTTTTTCAGCAAAGCTCTTTAATGGAAAGTTATGTTTATTAATTGCAATTTTAATTAAGTCTGAATTAAATATCAGCTTTTTATACATGTTTTGAAACCAATGAGTACATGGCTTCTTAGTGCAAAGCTATTAGTGGAAAGACAAAGATAATTCATTTTGGGTCAGCAGAAGTTAAAAATGGTGTTGGAAATAAAAGTAATTGCAAGCAGAACTTTGCTATTAGAATGTGATGAATATTAACTTGCTTGCTGCTAAGTACATTTATTTAGTGAAATCACATAAATATAATAAGGAAAAAAGGTATAATCATTTTTACTAAAACTATGCAAAACTGACAGTCAAGAGATAAAATGATAATATGTAATGCTGGTTTCCAAAAGGTGTTTAAAAAAACTATATATCCAATGTACTCTGATACTATAAAAACTGTCTCTGGGGAATTCAATTCCATGAACATTGAACATGTAGCTATACCAACTGCAAGACCATAATAAGTAAAATACATGTGATTAACTTGTAGTTATTGTAGTGATTTCTTGTGGACTGCTTTTGGTTGTCATCAACTGTCATCATTTTGTTTTTTATAGATAATATTTTTAGATATTCAGGCCGTGTTGTAGGATTAGTTCATTAGCAATTGGGAGGTGGGTGGTATTTATTATTTGGATAATTAATTATTACATATGTTTAAGATTTTTCTGCCATTATTAAATCCTGTTTTTGTTTTTTAATTGTTATGGCTTCAAGAATTTATGAGCATTTGTAAGTAATTTTTAATGAACTATTATATATATATATATATATATATATATATATATATATATATATATATAGACAATATTAGTGGTGAAGATACACATACATATGCAATTATATATGCACATACACATATGTGTATAAAAATAATTCCAAGAGGATATGATCCAGGGAGAACTCGATGTCCAGGACAGGGTAAGGGTAACGCCGTCCCTACTTAACTTTAGGGAATTCTAAAAACCCTTCTAAGGTTAGATTATCTAAACTCTCCCTTTATCTTATTAGTGTGTGTACGTATGCGTTGTAGAGGTCTGGGCGGGAGCATAAGATTGTATCGCCTAAGGGGTGTGAGTGTCACCAAGAAATGTACACTCTTCCGGTATATCTTTGAAAATACGCACCCTTTTATCACTGAAATCCCTTTTTAAATCTTCCCTCAGTTAAATTTTAGTGCCCTCTCCGCCTTGAGTCCGCCCCGTCTCTCTTGTCTATTACCCCTCTATATAGATCACTGTCCCCTCACACTATCACACATACCTTCACCAATTTCTCCCGGAGTCATTTTTCCGTTTTCATTTTGAATCTGTAGGTCTGATGAATTGGGTTGTTTTTACAATTCCAATGGAATAAATTATGACCATGGAATATTAGTGTTTAAGTTTTTTTATTATATATATATATATATATATATATATATACACACACACACACACACACACACACTAGTTACATTAAAAATTACTGACAAGATACTGCGGTTAAGTTTTTCATTTAATTTTTTATGCATTTTTTTCTGAACATAAATTATATAAAATTTGGCTTAATGTTTTATATATCAGTGCATTTTTTACTATACTTTTAATCATTATCAAGGATGAATTTTATTTTTACTTTTAACTGAATGTATAGATTTTTTATGTATGTATTTTATTTTCCAAACATGGTCAGCACATTGTGTCCATGTTCATAGTTGATGTTACTGAGTGTTAGCTTTTTACTAATAATGCTTGCATTATTTTAGACACTTTTTACATATTGATATATTTTATATATTTATATTTCATATTTATTTATGTATGAGCATTTAAATGATATCTAATTGATCTAGGGTCAGAGAGATGTAACATGCGTCTTCTTGTTAGGCATGTAATTATTTATAAATTTGGTTTGATCAGGGACACAGTTCCTTAAGGGTCATTATCAAGAACTGATTATATTTTTTAATTTTTTAACTGAATTGTTTTATGCATGTATCTAGAGTTAGAGGGATGTTTTATTTTCCAAATATTGTCAGCACATTGTGGCCATGTTAGATTAAGATCTGTTTCCTACTTTTCTTTATCCTATCACATATATATATATATATGGTATAAAATGACAATTGGAAAAATCTTAGATTTTGCCGACGCGTTTCGTCTTCCGACTTTTTCAAGGCAAAAATGAAATCGAAATATCTCTGTTGTTATAGTTACATTAAAATCCAAATTTAAAAACATAGACGCTTCTGCCCAAGCCTTTTTTTTCTGGTTAATAGAGTTGATCTGGGAATTTAACTATATATATATATATATATATATATATATATATATAACATTAAACATTATATATATATATATATATATATATATATATATATATATATATATATATATATATATATAACATTAAACATTATATTTAGTTGATACAAGAAAACTTAAAGAAGTTGTGCTCTCTGGCAGAGTTCAAACCTGCACTCTCTTTGTAGGAGAAATCGCTGTTTGATCTGGTGTGCTTTAGTCTGCTTGGCCACAGACAGCATCAAAGTCCAGCGAAGTTCTATTTATGCCTTTAAATGGTAAATAGAATCTATAATGTTCAAAGTAATAAAAATGTCAGATTAAAAATAAATCCACTAATTCTTTAGAAATTACAAAATGTGTATGTGCTTGTGTGCACCAGTTTTCTGTATTCGGTTCTTTTGGAAAGTGCGGATGTTTCTGCACAAGCCTTGACCATTATAATCAAATAATATGTGCGAGGTTGTCTGGCTGTTCTATTCTAGGAGCTGAAATGTTAGACCCTCATATATTGAAGATGACAAGAGAGTCTATCATATACATATATATATATATATATATATATATATATATATATATAATCAATCATATATACATGTACGTATATAAATATATACATGTGTGTGTTTGTGTATATATATATAGGTTGATAAATAAGTAGAAAGAGATAGATAAACAGATTTCTTGTGTGTCTATATTCCCTCATTTACATATATATGAGAAAGATGTGAACAGACAGACAGACAGATGCAGGCTTAGAATGAAGCATCCACCAAAATCTGAACTTTGCTGCAAAGTCTGTGCTTATATATATACATATATCTATATATATACATACATATATATATATATATATAGATATATATGCATGTGTGTGTGTGTTCGTCTGCTCTGTATTCAATTCTTCTGGAAAGTGTGATTGCTTCTGCACAAGCCTTCAGCACTATGATCAAGTCATTTGTGCAAGTAGTCAGGCTGTTCTGTTCCAAGTTATGAAATGTTGGTTCCTCATGTTGAAGACAACAGAAGAGTTCATTATATATATATATATATATATATATATATATATATATATATATATATATATATGTGTAAAAGTATATAAATTGTATTTTAATTTGATTCATTAAATTGTGTGTGTATATATAGATATATATGTGTGTGTGTGTGTGCTGACTGTGTTTATAAAATAAAACATTCCTATAGCTCTAGATACATACACAAAACAAGCCATACATTCAGTTAGAAGTAAAAATAAAATTCATCCCTGAAAATAACTTAAAGTATAGCCGAAACCACATGGACATATAAAACATTTAGGCAATTTTTATATAATTTATGCCCAGAAAAAAATAAAAAATTAAAAGAACACATGAAAAATTAAATAAAAAACTTAACATATCTTGTCAATCATTTTTAATGAAACTTGCATACACACACATATATATATATATATATATATATATATATAGTCTTGTCATCCACAGACAGACTGTTTTGCTGTATCACAGCTCATCAATGTGGCTAGATGTCCGTTTGCCTCTAGATAGGATTGAAACCCAACTGAATTAGTGTCAGTCGAGGATTCTACCATTAAGCCGTTGACGCACGGCAGGCATGAAGGAGACACAGTGACAGAGAGAACTCGATTTAATTTACCGAAGAGTCTTGCATTATGAGCCGTAATAGTCACTGTTTACAAACCCACACTTCCTCCCCAGAGAGCTCAACCAAAATAAATTTTTCAGGAGCCTATATATATATATATATATATATATATATATAATTGACACTAAGACACAAGGCATTACAGGGTGTAGAAGAATTAGGAAACAGAAACTTTAATAATGAGTGGGAAGAGAAAAGAATTAACATATACACAACTCATACATTCAGTTAAAAAGTAAAAATAAAATCACCCTTGATAATCGCTAAAAGTATAACTGAAAGCACTCGGAAATGCAGAACATTTGGGCAGGTTTTACACACTTTGTGTCCAGAAAAGAAAACACTTGTACGAACACAAGAAAAATTAAATGAAAACCTTAATCACAGTACCTTGTCAGTTGTCTTTAATGAAACATGAATAAAAGTGGAATTACTACCTAACACAATATGTGTGTGTGTATGTGTGTGTGTGTGTGTGTGCGTAGATAGATAGATAGATAGATAGATAGATAGATAGATAGATAGATCAGGTAGATAGAGAATAGAGATGCCCAAACAATCTATCATTTACATATATATGCGAAGGATGGAAATGGATAGACAGATGCACGCTTTGCCCTTACGTTACATACTTTCATGTCATTTACTTCTAGAGACAGAAATAAAAGAAAAGAAAAATCAATAAGAATGTATGAAATGGTAAAAATCAATATTTTGATTTTGAATTGTTGAGAAGTAAAAGCACCGAGACGATTATCTTATTTGGATTTGATGAAACAGTGAATTCTTCAGATTGTAATTGGTATATATTCCGTATTCACTCGATAAATCTGTCCCATAAATGACAGGCTTAGTTGGAGATGTGTGTAGAGAGGTAAACATTTATTTCAGTGAATACAATATAATGTCATTATCAAAAAAGCAGCCATAGAAATATGCAGAATTATTTTTATATCTCAAGTAAATATTTGAACAATTTAACCATATTTTCTCTCTAGATATTCATAAGAAGAATGATCATATTTTCGAAACAGAAAATGAATGGAAAGTGAAATTATTTTCTTTGGTGAGATGCACTTGTTTTGTTATTTCACCAGTAAACATGACACAGAGATGCTGTATTATTGTTGCAGTCACTGCTGAATAAGCAAGCTGACTTGTAAGAAATACATTTGACTAGGTATAAGGTAAGAACAATATCAGACATTGTTGTTCAAAATGAATGATATCACCATTGTCAGTAATTGTTGGAATTATTTAATCCATTTGTTTCTGTTGCAGAGGAGAAAGTAAGAATTATTAAAACCGACATATTCATACTGTATATAAAAATACAACAAACATGAGAACAGAGAGCAAGGATATTAAAATGAATCATCATCCTTGCTCTTCTTCCTCTGTTTCTTGTTTTTTTATAGTTTTAATATGTCCCTTTTAGTAGCATCAATAACATTTCGTGTCCCCCATAGACTGTTTCCTTATTAGATAGTTTCATTATTCTGGAATTTTTAAAAGAATCTTTATTGTATGCAATGATAGTGTTCTTAGGGTTGCTTTAGCTGCTACAACAACAATAATAATAACAATTAATCTAGTGTTTAAAGTTGTTCTGAGACTTAAAAAATGCAGTCTGATAATGTAATTGAAGCAAGAAGGCCATATTGGATCATTCATAGATAACAGTGCCAGGGGACATAATGGTATTTAAGAAAAAGGAATGTTTAAGTGGATTTTTAATGGCATATCAACTCTTCAGAGTCAATTTATATCAGAACTGATTTATTTGAGCTTGTATTTAGGGAAAATGGACAATCTTTGTTTTGTTTTATATTTTCAGATATAATCCAAATGACTTCAGGAATGTTATAATTCTATTTATTTTAATATTTTCAAATAGTTCTTTTAGGCTGTTTGCCTTGAAGAATTTGTAGCTTTTGGATTCAATTAAAAAATGTTTTACCATATATTGTTTTTGGCATGTAGAACGCCATGGTGATTCTTCTTGTTTCAGTAAGAATAATGTATAATTTTAGTGTGACATAATCGTAGTTATGATATAGTAAATGAAAGAGGAAAGGTATCAAAGTTTGAAATGTGAGATAACGCACTTGTTACAGCTTCAGCAAGTAAAACTTTGAAACAGTCGCAGACAAAATTTAAAAATGGCTGTGGGTAAAATTGGGACCATGATTTGAACTGAGTTACTTCAGAAAACAGCATTGTTTGGAACTGCCAAAATTCTGAGAAATGTTTTGTTGATGTAAAGTTGTGAAGAAATGGCATTGCACTTTGGCATTTATTCTCACCTGCTCCTGATCATTAAATTACAATGTAAGATCTTTTAAAGGAAAAGTGGATAAAATCATAAAAATTGATAACATTCAATTTCACCTTCATTTTCTTTTACGCTTCAAATTTAACTTTGACGGATTTTGTGTTTGCTGCATAATTCATGTTATATTTCATTAAAGTATTTATACTCTTAAAATCATTCAACTTTTAAACATGTTACCTAATTATTTTCATAAAAATCACAATTGATTTACATATGTCAACTAAGAAGTACTAAAAATGTAACATTTTCAAAGCAATATTAAAATTGAAAGTTTTGGAACAATCGTAAACTGTTTTCTTACTTGACTCTTGTGGATGTTAACAAGCTTGTCAGATTTGTGTGCATTTTTTAGATGAAGGTGCATGTTCAAAGAAGATAGAAGAAGCATAGAAAAGAACTTGAGTTTCTGCTGTGGACATTTATTCCTGTCATGTTGACTGTATTGAAACAAAATTAAATATCTCTTGAGTTTATTTTACTTTTTGGTTCAGAAATTATTTTATGACAAGTATATTTACTTGACCCCCCCCCCCCACTGAGTCAGGTTGTGACACAAGGTCAGTTTTGAACGTGGGGACCTGAGTGTTTTCACTCATGCCGCTGGTCTGAGCTGGTCATAGCTTGTCCAGGCTGGTCAGAGATGGTCTAAGCTAGTCGTAGCTTGTCCAAGCTTGTCAAAGCTGGTCTAAGTTAGTCATAGCTAGTCTTGGCTTGTCATAGCTGGTCCAGGCCAGAGCCGGTCCAAGCTAGTCGTAGCCGTGATACCACCAGCGCAGGGATGGATCCCTACACCAGGTAAGTAAGGATAAGAACAGGTAAAGATGGTCGAGCTCAAGTCAGCCTCACACTAAGTTGGGATCGCCAACTCTCTGCTTCATGAGTAGGGCTGCTGAAAACATGTCTGAATAATCTTACTGGAAAGTGGAAAGAGAAAGATTCTGTCTGTCCTTTCCAGAAGTTGGGTCATAAAATTGTACATGTTATCAGAAACCCTTTCCGGTTTCTTTATAACTTGCATCATGGAAAAATGAATTTATATATATTTTTATTCTTTATTATATATTTTATTTATTGGTTTTATTTCATTTTCCCACACTCTTCATACGACATAATTTTTGTTTAATATAAATCGCATCTGAAATGTTAACTGAGCGGAAATAGAACCCGAAAGAAACATTTCACAAGTAATCTTGAAATTGAAAGTTTTGGAACAATCCCAAACCATTTTCTTACTTGACACTTCAATTTTGCTGACAAATTTAAAGAATTCAGGAAAATTTGGAAATATTTTCTTTCTCTATCATTTTTTACTGATATTTTCAATTCTTGATTATAACTTATATATTTTCTTGGAAAAATGTCAGTGCAATTAGAATTGAATTTTTTTTTTTTATTTGATGAAAAATAATATCTTCTTTTAAACAATAACTCTGTTTCTTTTGTTATGTTTCAGGGATTTAGCTTGCCGAAATTGTCTTGTGCATTCAAACAAAACAGTAAAGATTGGAGACTTTGGTATGACAAGGTCACTTTATGAATCTGATTTTTACAAATTCTCTAAAAAAGGTAAGTTTTTGATTTTTCTTTTTTTAATTTTTATTTTGGGAATTTACAATCCTAAACTTGATACTGTTCTGCATTTATCTTAATATTATGATACTTTGCTAAAAGGATATCGCATTTTAATATGAATGATGTTTTCACTCTTTTGTCATTATTTGTTTGTTGTTTTGTTTGTTTAATTGCATATAAACTCCTAATGCCAAAATTTCATTTTCTTGGGAGCATTAGTAATTTCTTTTACAAAAATGAATTGCTGGTAATATTGTTTTTTTTTCTTACAAAAATGTATCTCTGGTAACATTTTTTTTTTTTTTTTCACAAAAGCGTAATGCTGGTACTTTTTTTTACTATGAAAATATATTGCTGCCACCTTCAGTATAAAAATGCATTTCTTCACTGTCATAGTGTTTTGACCCCAATTTTTGAACCACGGATCCCAGCTATGGGTAAATAGTGAACCTTCAAACTAGCTCAAAACATTATTAAAGTATAAAATTACATTTTTCTAGTAAGAATACCAATAAATTATTAGAAAGAGAAGAGAAAAATTACCAACAATATATTTTTGAAAAATATTATCAAAGCTCCAAAGAAAATTAAATTTTGGCATTAACTGACCCATAAGTAGTTGATATGCCATTAACCAAATCAAACCTTTCTTGTTTTTTTTTGGCTACATTATTCAGGTATATTTGAGTGCAAGGTCTACTCTGATTATTCACTTTTTATCTAACATGATTTCAATGGAAACCACTGACACTATGGGAAAATGAAATAAAATAAATAAATAATAACAATAATAATAATAATAAATAAAAGAAAAGAAATATATTTTCCCATGATGCCAGTAACAAAGGAACCAGAAATGTAATTACCCCACTTGGTTTCATCAAAATAGAGAGTTCAGTTTCAGTTCAGAGTCCTATTTAATTGCTTACATGTGAACAAACACCGCATCTAAATTACACCCATCAAGCAACCTTTAAGTACGATAACACATATAAATTTGGTTATGCAGTGTGTTTAAGTCTATGAACAGATAAACATTTTCTTTCCTCTCTCTCTTTCTCCTTGCTTCAAAATGTAGCATCACATAGAAATTACATCCCTGTTGGGACACGTCTGTTTACACGGCCCACCGACAACTGAACTCTCTCTCCACTTTTCAATGTATAGCATTCACACGTCTCTTCCAGAACTTCCATGTATGAAGTAAATCAGTTTAGTTGCTCCAACTCGGTGCAAGGCTGACTTGAGTGTGACCACTATGATGATGCTTATACTTAATTACTAACCTTAACTCCTGTACCAAAAAAAAAAACTGGCATACTGAAGAGACATTGAGAACTTTGTTTTGCCTCCTATTTAATTGCTTACATGTGAACAAACACCCCATCTAAAATACACCCATCAAGCAACCTTTAAGTACGATAACATATATAAAATGATTTTTCTTTTATGTTCCGTGTCTGTTCATGAGTGATCATAGTTCTCAATAACATCTTGTTTCTTTGTAGCTCAAAGCAATGTTTCTCTTTTTACTATCCATCCTAGTCCCTATACTGCTATTCTTTTACAGTCTCATTAAGTCACTCATTCTTTCTTGATACCTATCTTTCCTTCAGTGTGTCAAATTCTTCAATCCTTCTTTCCTTCTTATGTTTACTAGAATGTTTCTTTCTCATTTTTTTAAAAACTTTGTCATGGTTCTTTCTTGTCTTAACGATTTAACATTGTACATGGTCAAACCAGCCCCATAAACATCGACTCTCAGAGTCTCTCTGTTTATCGTCAAAGTCTCACTATTTGAAATGTTGTTGTTATATATTATGGCAGAGTATACATGAAGTGGGTTAAGGCAAGTTGAACATTGAGAGCCAATATTTATGAGGCTGTGTTGAGTTTTTTGAATGCTAAAGCTTATTTTTGCATACTTTCTCAATTCATTTCTAGTTCTGGGTATGACAATAAATTACATCTGGCAGCAAAGCTTCCAATTGGAAAATTGGAAGTTTTGAGTAGTGTGGAACCACCTTAATTGCTTTTGTTCCCAGGTCCGCCCTGTTAGGGTCCCAGTTACCCTCAACCAAACAAAAACAAAACACCAACTATTCAAATGTAATGTCAATCGACATCTCC
>OZ038504.1:34491423-34493923 GCA_964036315.1 Acanthosepion esculentum | reverse complement strand
TTCTGAATCATTTGTTGACAAAAGTTTTCAAATTCGTCTTAGAATCTAAATAACTTATCAAATTTCACTCATTGATTATGTTTGAACCCACTAATATCTCTATCAACATATATATATATATATCTATATATATATATATATATATATATATATATATATATATATATATATATATACTCCCTTACTCCCAACAAATGGAAAAGTGTAAGAAAGCTGGAAAAACAAAATAAAAATTAACTAAATTTCCCTTGTCTGCCATATTTTATGAAAGATGTTTAAAAGAAAGATTGCAGCCCAAATATATATATATATATATATATATATATATATATATATATAGTAGAGAGCGAGACTGATAGATTCCATTGGAATTTATACCCAGGGTTAACACTGAACTAGTATGCCACATTTGCCTATTTTTGCCCAAATAATTTGAAACATTAGAAAGCCTTTTTGAATAATCAAGGAGGGGCTAGGTAATGGTTAATTTAAAAAATGATATTGTTCCAAATCGAGTAATCAGCCATCATTATATATATATATTTATATATATATATATATATAAGCACAAATTTGTACATATATATATATATATATATATATATATATATATATATATATATATATATATATGATAAAGATGTAGTTTTAAGGTATGCAATATTAATTGGTAACAACCAGGGATAGAGCCTATTATAAATAATCATTAGAATAATATAATAGACCTTGCAAATCCATAATGCACCACTGACCAGAATATATATATATATATATATATATATATATATATATAGTTGAATCAAAATATTACACACATTGCCTGAAGGTTGCTTTCAAGCATGAAACAAACTGTTGACTTCAATGTCAACTTACATATTTACATATGCTCTGATATTGAGCACATTTTCCCATAAATATAGCATACCTCAACATTATATTTTTACAACTTTCACCTTTCACTTTCCACATTTAGTGATCTGGTCCTCAGGGTCTTAGGACAACATTTTAACTCCAGGGTTAACTCTGTGCTGGTCAATATGCTGACACTGGTCCAAGCTGTTTGCTGACTGCTTCAATCCACACTGACTCTTCCCACACTGTGATCTTGATCCCAGAGCAATGGAAGATTGAAGGTTGCCATGATCACAGTGCTGGTTCAAGCTCTGGCCGGTGCTATATTACCCAGGAAAATTATCTTCACAACAAAAAATAAAATGAGAGATTCATGGGGTTAATCGTCAATTGGTTTATATATCTTTTGATACAACAAAAATTAACCCTTCCTGCATCAAACTCTGTAGTGACACTGGGCCATGTCTAAACTTCTTGAGGACCTGGGTCCAAAATCTTGGAATCAAGAAATCTGGTGGTAGGAAATATGGTGGATTTCAGAGGCACTCAATGTGGATTCTCAGTCCAAAGTCTCTAAGCTCCCCGAAGTCAACTGCTTATATTCACTTTGGTCCGAAACTGGAGTGGGGTTGAAGGGTTCTGGGAATTCTGTGATTCCCCAATTTTCATTAATTCCAATAAAGTTTTTCTTTTTTTCCCTATTTCTGATTTCTTAATAAACTTTCCAAATTTGGAGAATTATCCACCTTTCTTGAGTGTAGTCACAGGAATTGCACTTTCCTTAACTCCAACCTGCTTCACTTCACTTCTCACACCACTACTTTGCACAGGCTTGGCTAATTTCTACCCCTTCCTCCTTCCTTCTTGGCATTCTAACTCTGCTCAATTATCAAGGCTGGCATAACTGTCTTTGGGACAAATCTAATTTTTAAAGTGCATAGGAGAAAGGCCGTGGTTTATTCTCCTCATTAATTTCAATTCTCTGACTCCTTTCCTGGACCCACCTATCCAGCGAAAACACAAACCAGATCACCTTCCGATTTTAACCTTCCAAGCAAAGGTAAAAATTACTTCCCAATTTGTTTTCATCAATGAAAATATATTTGTTTACCTAAATTCCCAACAAAGAGACATGCTGTTTTCCATCCTTGGGCTAGTTGCTGTCTTAGCAAAAACATAAACCAGGTCACCTGCCTGTTATGATAGATCAATTTTCATAATCTTAACCCTCGCAGCAGGTTTGTTCCCTGTTTTCAGTTCTCAATTTGTTTTCGCTAACGGAAATATAATTTCCATCTGCTTTTCTTCTCACCAATGACATGTTTTTTTCTAATTTCTCAAGAAAGAGATAAAGCCATTTCCCAATTTTCTTTACCTGCATGCCAGATTTTCAATAGATAAAACAAAGTAAACTCTCAGTGTATCATTCCAGTTCATAGGGGTGAGGCAACACAGGTGGCCATTTCTTCACTTCCACATTACCAGGGAAAATGTTTTCTATTCTCTCTATCTTCCAGTTTATATTTCATCAATGTGATTTTGTTTTTTTTTTTGCAATGTTGGTACCATTTCCCTTGCATCTTTATACAAATACATATTTATATTTAAATATGTACCTGAAACTAGGAAAATGGTCTGAAACATGGAA
>OZ038504.1:34416423-34486423 GCA_964036315.1 Acanthosepion esculentum | reverse complement strand
TCGATATTCAGATAAATTCTTCTTGAAAATACATCTACACTTTTTCATGAAAATAATAAAGAAAAACTAAAAATTCTATTAAAGAATTGTAACCAAAATTTAATAAAATTAATTATTGTCTTTGAAAATTATGAACACTACAATATTTGTCTTGAAATAAACAACACCCTGATGATGACATTGTGCAATGTCCAAAGTACTCGGAATAAAATAATATATATCAACACAGCGATTTTCTCTCTTCCCTTAATAACAATACCCACAAAGCTTGTCTAATTTACTCAATGAAACATGTCTCAATATATATATATATATATATATATATATATATATGTGTGTGTGTATGTGTGTGTATGCATGAATGAATATAAGCTATAGCACACTGAGTGCTGGTGTTAATAAAATAGTGCCCAATGTAACATAATAGGGGTATTAAATATATATTAATAATAATATATATATATTATTCCTCACTGGTAGCACAACTTTGAGTTTCATGAACAACGCAATGTTCCTGTTGATTATTATGTGTGGGATGCAGTTTAGCAAGAGACCAACAAAACTTCTTGTAACAACAAAGATGAACTGACGGCAAGGATTGTGGCAGCATTCACCAACTTAAACAAGGAAACCATCCAGAAGATTTACAGGAGTTTCTGAAATCATCTGGAGGCCGTGGTTGAAGCCAATAGTGATTTTATCGAATAAATTTACTCTTTAGCATTTCAAGATATTTTTGTGTCATTTTGGTAAATATATCTGTTAAAATGAGATGTCAGTATTATTTTCATTTTTGCATAATTTAGTTGACAATTTAGCCCTTGCCACCTGTGTGTATATATATACTCTTCGGCAGAATTGAGTTACTGTCAGTCACTGTGTGTTTATCTAAATCTAAAAATAAACACGCTAAAATTCACCTTCATCCCTGCCGTGCGCCGACGGCTTAGTGGTAGAAGTTCCGACTGATGCAAATTCAGTCGGGTTTCGATCCTAGCTAGAGGCAACCGGACGTCTAGCCACACTGATGAGCTGTGAAACAGCAAAACAGTCTGTCTGTGGATGACAAATATATATATATATATATATATATATATATATATATATGATATGATGGACTCTCCCGTTGATTTCTATTTATTAGGATCTGACTATCTCATTCAGTTTTTATGATTGTGCCGTATGTGACGCTTCAGTCCCACTAGTGATCTGCATATTGAGCAACAGCAAGGATCTCTGAACATAGCTACGTTAATAGTTGCTGCTGTTTCTTGCCATTTTTGTTTTTCATCTCTTAGCTGGTCAATACGACTGATTTCAAGATTTCTGATACCACACTGGCATAAATATCTCCAGTTATTTCTATCCAAGGTAACCAAGATAACTCAACAGAAGTTAGTATGAGATACATGCAAAAACTGGTTCATATATATATATATATATATATATATATATATATATATATATATATATATATATATATATATGTATATATATATATGTATAGATATATATATATACATAAAGACATTTATAATATGTTTAATGTTCTTTTTATAGATACAAGTATTTAAGCAAATGCTCTGTTTTATAATAAACAGTATTAAATAACATTTACTGGCCTGAATGTCCGAGAAATTTTCATAGAAAATTTTCGTTCTCCGACATCTGAGAAATTTTCATAGAACGAAAATTTTCTATGAAAATTTCTCGGACATTCAGGCCGGTAAATGTTATTTAGTACTGTTTATTATAAAATAGAGCATTTACTTAAGTACTTGTATCTATAAAAAGAACATTAAACATATCATAAATGTCTTTAAATAAATTGTCAGACTTTGTCCAATTCAAATATATATATATATATATATATATATATATATATATATATATATATATATATATATATATTAATATATGTGTGTGTGTGTCTGTGTGATCCTGTTTTAAAAACAAATACCTACTGTCATATTGTCAATTGTTAGCAAAAACTAACATTGTTTCTATTTTCATATTGTGAGATTTTTCAATAGATATAACTAAATTCTGTGCTAACAATTTCCTTTGTCTCAGCTCTTGTTTGTGAAACTCCCTTCTGGCTCCATGCTTTCAAACCAACTTTAATCTGCAAAAATTTAATGTCATTTGCTATCGCTGTCCTCCTAATTACTCTTTCCTCTTCCTGCTCATTATTAATGTTTCTGTTCCTAATTCTTCTACACCCTGTAACCCTGTAGTTTTAGTGGCTTTACTGCCTTACATGGGGTAACAATGTAAAAAACTGTGAATCGAATGCTCTGTGCCAAAACAAGAACCTATATTTAATGAACTGAGACATTTTTATGAGCAGCAAATTAATGTAAACAGGTTGGACAATCACAAATCCTTTTGGATTATCTTCTTTCAGGAAATCTTCTTTTGATCTTACAAATATATTTCTTTCATAAATGTTACATTCCATTATGGTGGCTGCAAATGTACATAGACAATATATTTTTAGTTTCAAATATATGACCTTGGAAGAAACTCAGTCTAACTCCATGAATATCTACTTTTTTATTTTTGTTAATAAAACAATAAAATGTACACATATTGCATTATTGAAATGAATACAACGTGAGATAGTATTTTCTATTTTTTAGTGGGAATGACCGATAACAGCTTAGCAAGGAATCAATTGATAATCACTAGATAAAAGGAGGAGTTAAATTGCAATTTGCCAAATTAAACATTTTCTTTTCAAATTAACTAACTACGTGTTTGTAGAGGTGATGTATATGTTGAACTTTCTGTGTAGTTTCTTTTTGTATTTCTGGGATGAGGAGGTATCATTATTTTCAATCAGACTAATATCCTCATCTTCGTTGTTATTATCACCTGATTGGCATCTTACTGAATTTCTGGGGTGAGGAGTTATCAGTACTTTCAATCAGGCTAATATCCACATCTTTGTTGTTATTATCATCTGACTGCCTTACTGAATTTCTTGGGTGGGCAGTTATCATTATTTTCAATTAGATTAATATCTTCATCCTTGTTGTTATTATCACCTGATTGCCTTCTTACTGAATTTCTGGGATGAAGAGTTATTGTTTTCAATCAGACTAATATCCTCATCTTTATTCTTATTATCACTTGATCGCCTTCTTACAGAATTTCTGGGGTGAGTCATCATTATTTAGATTCAGACTAATATCCTGATCTTTGTTGTTATTATCACCTGATTGTCTTCTTACTGAATTTCTGGAGTGAGCAGTTATCATTATTTTCAATCAGATTAATATCCTAATCTTTGTTGATATTATTACCGGATTGCCTTCTGGTTTAATTTATGAGATGATGAGTCATCATTATTTACATGTAGACTATTGTCTTCTTCATTGTTGTTATGTTGTTATTATCATATGATAGCCTTCTTTCTGAATTTCTGAGATGAGGACTTCATTACACATTATTTACATTCAAACTAATAGCTTCATCTTTTTTGTTATTATCCCTCAACAGAGACTCAGTTCTAAGTGGAAAGTCAGGCAAAGGTACTCCAGATGAGTCAAGAGTAGAGTTTAAAGAGAAATTACAAGCAAAACATTCTGCTTTATCAGCAAAAGATTTTAGCACCTTAAACTGAGTAAAGAGAGAAGGAATAGAAAATTTACTCTTATTGAAAAGACTATTACAGAGATGCCAGTAGTCATATGAACTAAATTTATTAGTGGCTATAAGGTGCCTCATTCTACCTGCAAACAAAGTCTTAGTCTCTTTGTGGGCACATTGACAATTATTTCAAGCAGTTACAAATATGCGTCTACTGTGATCAGAATTATCACGCTGGTACACCTGAAAAAAGTGATTCCTATGGGCTACAGCTGCTGAACAAGCTGGTGTGAACCAAGGAGACCCTTTAGATTTTGTCAAGAATCTTCAGATTTATAGCAGGAGCACCAGACCAGATATGGCAGCAATATTTAATATTCAATACACAGACAAATGGTAGAATTATAAAAGTTGCAGTGTAAATGATTATGACTCCCTTCTTCAGAAAGATGATTGATAAGAGTCAATTTTAAGACAAACAGCAGCATTCAGTTGGAGCTGACGTGTTGTGTGAACATGATGTTAAGTCAAAATTAGTGCCTGTTGGAAATTCATACATTATTCTAACCAATGGTTGTTATCATAAAATGAAGAATCTGTCTAAATCAGACTTTGGCAGACTTTGTAAATAACACTTTTGGAATACAGAACAAGTAAGAAAAAGAATCTATTCAATACAAATTCGACTGCAATGTAATTATTGCCAAAAAATATATCAGCAAATTAATGACTGACTGGAATTTTAATTTGAGCAAAATATATTCAGGAAAGGAAATATTCAGTTAAAAGTAAATTATTTCAAAAAGTCAAATAATGAATTGTCTGTTTTGCTCCATGCCCCCCAACCAAGAAAAAAAGGTTTTACATGATTTGAAATATTTTTGTGTGAATTAATTTTCTGTCTACTTTAGTCATGGACATGATAAATATAGAATTAATTATAGACTTATACAAGAATCAAAAACATTATCATGCTATATAATGATGATCAAGACAGATGGATTTTATTTTATTATCTGAGGTCATCATATAAATATGTATCATTATCAGTAGTCCTAGAAGCACTATATGTACTTCAACCATATTAGTAGTGGTGTGTCTTGGGCAAGAGAGCCTGATGGGGCCCAACCCACTCCAGATGGGTTTGAACTCAGTTTCCCTTCTCATAGACTGGTTACCAACCAAGGTTACAGGGCCCAGGATGTTTCACTATTTACCCAGAGCTGGATGGGGGAAGACATAGATTAATACCTTTCCCAAGGTATTTGCATGTAGGTGAATGTAATGATTTTGACTGGAATCTGGTTTAAATTCAGAATTTCCCTTCTCATATACCAGTTACCAACCAAGGCTATAGGGTCCAGTCTGTCTTGCTATTTATCCATAGCTGAAGGAAGAAGGGATGGATTCATATCTTTACCAAGGGTATTTAAAAAAAATGAAACAATGTCAACTAAAGTTCAACTCAGTTCTCCAATTTCTTTTTCCAAACTGCTGCACATTTCACCACTGCACATTTCACTACTGCACATTTCACCACTGCACATTTCACCACTGCACATTTCACCACTGCACATTTCACTACTGCACATTTCACCACTGCATATTTCACCACTGCACATTTTCACCACTGCACATTTCACCACTGCACATTTCACTACTGCACATTTCACCACTGCACATTTCACCACTGCACATTTCACCACTGCACATTTCACTACTGCACATTTCACCACTACACATTTCACTACTGCACATTTCACTACTGCACATTTCACTACTGCACATTTCACCACTGCACATTTCACTACTGCACATTTCACCACTGCACATTTCACTACTGCACATTTCACCACTACACATTTCACTACTGCACATTTCACCACTGCACATTTCACCACTGCACATTTCACTACTGCACATTTCACTACTGCACATTTCACCACTACACATTTCACTACTGCACATTTCACCACTGCACATTTCACTACTGCACATTTCACCACTGCACATTTCACCACTGCACATTTCACCACTGCACATCCAAATAAATATGCCAGAACCAATATTTGATTATGAAATTCTTGATCTTAATTTGTCAGTAGAAGGGATTTAGCAACCAAAATGTTTGTCATTATGCACTCATCCATAGCTCCTGCATCAATAAACTCATCAATAAACTCACATCTTTTTTCGGTTTATGAATTTTTTAAATACTTATTTATTTGTAACTGGTTATGGTTTGTGTAGAGTGAGTGGATATGGTTAAATATAAATAAATGATAGAAGGGACCAACAACACAGAATTGTCAAAGTTTGCAATAAAGAACAAGGAAAAGATCATGGCCATAAACAAATAATATAAAGCAAGCAAACAATATATGCAAGGCAAATTAACAGTAATAAGGCAAAACAACTGGAGTATGGCAAAAACTTCACAATCTAAAAATTGGGATTGACACACGAGAGCAAATTCAGATGAATGAACATAGCATTCTGACTTCAAGGCAAGACAGACTGGGACTGAGTCAGACAGAACCAAGAATCAGCTTATTTTATTGACCAGGAAAAAATTCCATCCTGCATTTGTGTGCATCTGCCTATAATCCGGGGTGGGGAAAGTATTTTGCAATCATAAGGAATCAACAGACTGACAATGATGCCAAATCTGTTCAAAAATTATACTGTCTTCAAAGTGACTGTATGTATAAAAAAATTATACTGTCTTCAAAGTCAGTGCATAATAATCAAATTATCCAATGATGTCATACACTGGAGGCAGATGCATTGGCTAACCACTCTCGCTCAATAGTCGTATTATGCAGCACAGAACAAACACTTCAGCAGGTGTACTAGCAAAGCGTATAGAGAATTAACAATTGGAGCAATTTGATATGCAGTCTGCATGTGTATTTGATTAGATTTAAACACTTTTCTCTGTAGCTGTTGTTTTCTGGTTGCTGGTAGAAAATAGGAGAAATAAAAAGAAAAGAAGTTAACAAATGAACAAGAAAATGCTGTTTCCTTTTGAACACTATAATAAGAACAAGAAGATACAGTTAGTCACAGAAGAGAAAAACTTGAAAAGATCCAATGATAGAAAACATGACCTGGAAAGCATGAAGATCTCAATGGCCTGATTCTTCAGCATAAGCCTTAATAGTTCCGCATTATGGTAGTCAAATAGACGCTGATATACACAAATAAATTTTATTATAAGTTTTTGTAGAAGATTTTATACATACATATATATATATATATATATATATATATATATATATATATATATGTATAAAATCTTCTAAAAAAATGTGCAATGGGGCATCAATCCCTCTTTTATACATGTTTTGTTAAAGACAATTCGCAAGGTACTGCAATCAAGCTTTTTATTTAATTTTACTTTTGTTCATATAAGTTTTTTTTTCCTGGACATAAAGTGTGTAAAAATTGTCCGAATGTTTTGTATGTACAAATGACTTTATTGCTTTAACCATTTTCAAGGATATTCTTTATTTATATTTTTAACTGAATTTGTAGATTTTTATGTATGTATCTAGATTTAGCAGAATTTTTTTTCAACACATACACATAAATTTTCATCTAAATTATGCAAAAGTGAAAATAATACTGACATCTCATTTTAGCATAGATATTTACCAAAATTATACAAGAAAACTTGAAATACTAAGTAAATTTATTCAATAAAATCACCAATGGCTTCAACCACGGTCTCCAGACAACTTCAGAAGCTCCTGCAGCCCTTTTGGATGGTCTCCTTGTTTAAGTTACTGAATGCTGCCATAATCATTGCCTTCAGTTCATCTTTGGTGTTACAAGGGGTTTTATTGGATTCTTGCTCAACTGCACCCCACACATAATAATTAAGAGGGTTTCAGTCTGGGGAATTCGGTAGCCAGATGTAAGATGCATTTGCAGAAATTTTCTGGGTTCTCCTGCTTGTGTGGCATGGTGGAGAGTCCTGTTGCCAGAATTAGGGCTTTCCAGCAGCCACCCTCTTGACCCAGGACAGCACTACCTCCTCAAGGAACTTGATGTAAGCCTCCATGTTGAATCTGAGGCCCTGTGGAAAGATGAATGGAGGCATAACATCACCATCACTAGAGTTACTCTAAACACCATGATGTTAACTGGATATTTGGTTTTCATCAGTCTCGGTACATCTTTTGGGGATACAGCATCTTCGGCACTGTCCTCAGATTGACACCAAAACACTCTGAAATTTTCATATTGGAGCATGAATATTGCTGATTGATCACTTGCAAGCACTTATAACTAGGATCACTGTAGTATTACTCCACTTTGCCTTAGATCAAAATGTCAATTCAAAGGATCAGTGCAGTAGTGTGCCAATTCCAAGGGCCAATGTATTAGTGTTAATTGTGCAGTATGATGCAGTACAGCATGCCATTTCTAAATTTCTGGCAGAGGGAGGATTCTGTCATGGTGCTCTTTTTCTTACAGGTGGTACCCAACTGACACTACTATACTGTGCAGTCAACAAAATTTAACACAAACAATGTGCAAGTGAAAACTTAAAAACATAAAATGTCAACAATTTACCCATAGCACCCTGTATATTTGGAGAAAATATATATATATATTTTTTTAAACAGTACAAAAATTTAAATATCTGGAAAGTGTTTTATCATGAGAAGGAAAGTGTGACACTGAAATCCAAAGATCTATTGAAATACTCAAAGGTGCCTTCAAAATGCTAAGCAAGAAACAAAAAATATTATTAGAAACAGTAAAAATTACTCAACTGTTATTTTATATCAGTCCTATATGGCAGTTTTTACAAATACTTTCACAGTAATTACTCCGAGGAGCTGCTTTCGCTGGTTCCTAGGCCTCATGAATTTAAACGTCCTACGAGGCTGGCATCCTGTTCCCACCCCTTCACCGTTGAAACTGTTAGATGTAGACGTCTCTTCTACTCCAATAGCTTCATGTCTCGCACATCTCGCCTGTGGAACTCCCTTCCTTATTCCTGTTTCCCTGACAAATATAATCTCCAACTATTTAAGTGTAACGTCAATCGACATCTCCAGTTGCCTTGATCTATCCACTTCCCTTCTCCACATCCTTTCACCTTTCATTCCTATCTGCTCTCGCTCCAAATCTTCTGTAACCCCCTTGCCTTGATCGATCCACTATCTTTCTCCACATCCTCTCCTTTACCACTCCTATCTGCTCTTCCTCCAAACCTTCTGTAACCCCTTGCGTGCTAGTGGCCTCCAGCCTTGCTTGGGGTGATAAGCTTTAAAAAAAAAAAATGTTGGTCAATCTACTCAAAGATGACGAAGTGACTTGTTACAGCAGAAATATGGTTCTACAGAAGGATGCTGAGGATACCATGGACTGAACATGTGAAAAACGAGAGAGAAAAGGGAAACAGAGAGGAAACTTATACTTAACATCAGGAAGTGGTAGCTGAAATTTCTATGGACTTGGAAAATCTGATAATCACAAGAGAGATTGAAGTCAAGAGGGACAGAGAAAGACAATGCATAAGCTACTTAGTGAGTTTGAGTCAATGGATGGTGGAACAGGGTTTAGGAGAAATAACAAATAGGCAAAATTTATTAAGAGCTGTGAAGGACAGGAAATTGTGGCAAGCCATGATTGTCTACACCCTGAAGGGACATGGCACAGAGAGAGAGAGAGAGAGAGAGAGAGAGAGAGAGAGAGAGAGAGAGAGAGAGAGAGAGAGAGAGAGAGAGAGAAAGAGAGAGAGAGAAAGAAAGAGAGAGAGAGAACGATAGAAAGAGAGAGAGAGAAAGAGAGTGAGAGAAAGAGAGAGAAAGAGAGAAAGAGAGAGAGAAAGAGAGAGAGAGAAAGAGAGAGAGAAAGAGAAAGAGAGAGAGAGATAAAGAGAGAGAGAAAGAGAGAGAGATAAAGAGAAAGAGAGAAAGAGAGAGAGATAAAGAGAAAGAGAGAGAGAGAGAAAGAGAAAGAGAGAGAGAGAAAGATAGAGAGAGAGAGAAAGATAGAGAGAGAGAAAGAGAGAGAGAAAGAGAGAGAGAGAGAGAGAGAGAGAGAGAGAGAGATTTTTGTCTACTGGCCTGAATATTTGAGAAATCTTATTAAAAAAAAATATGCACCCTCCAGCAGGATTCAATTTTTTCTTTAATAAGACTTTTCAAATATTCAGGCTGATCGATGAAAATAAATATACTGTTTAAAAAATAAACAGACCGTCTACTCAAATTTGGCTATGAACTAAAAATAATGTTTACAATTATAAAAATCTGTCAGATTAATAAATAAAAAATTCATTACTTCTTTATAAATTGCTTTGTTAATGTTTGGATACAAAACTGAGCTGATATGAACTTTCGAGAATCTGAGATGAGAATGATGGCGCTTAAAGCTAAAATTCAACCTTACTTGATTGATGACACACTTTGTAGCCAGTTGGTCTAAAGTACATTATATTTTCCATAATGATTGCTTTCAAAACACTAGCATAATATCCATAAAACATGACAAGATTGTTTATACACAGTACTTTTGACTAAGATCAGTATAGTGTCTTTTGACTAGGATTAGTATAGTATCTCAGTGCTCTGTTTAGGATCAATTCAAACACTTCTACCTAGGATCAATGTATTAGCTACATACACTACCAAAGATCAAAATGTCACTTTCAGGTGTTTCTGCCTAGGATTAGAGTAGCATCTGTACGCTCTGCCTAGTATCAAAGTATCATGTACAGTGTGCACAGATATTGCACTGATCCTTGTTATAGTAGGATATGTGTATAGTATCTGAATACTGCTGATTGATCACTTGCAAGCACTTATAACTAGGATCACTGTAGTATTACTCCACTTTGCCTTAGATCAAAATGTCAATTCAAAGGATCAGTGTAGTAGTGTGTCAGTTCCCAGCATCAGTGTAGTAGTGTGTCAATTTCAAAGGATCAGTGCAGTAGTGTGTCAATTTCAAAGGATCAGTGCAGTAGTGTGTCAGTTCCCAGTATCAGTGTAGTAGTGTGTCAATTTCAAAGGATCAGTGCAGTAGTGTGTCAGTTCCCAGCATCAGTGTAGTAGTGTGTCAATTTCAAAGGATCAGTGCAGTAGTGTGTCAATTTCAAAGGATCAGTGCCGTAGTGTGTCAGTTCCCAGCATCAGTGTAGTAGTGTGTCAATTTCAAAGGATCAGTGCAGTAGTGTGTCAGTTCCCAGCATCAGTGTTGTAGTGTGTCAATTTCAAAGGATCAGTGCAGTAGTGTGTCAGTTCCCAGCATCAGTGTAGTAGTGTGTCAATTTCAAAGGATCAGTGCAGTAGTGTGTCAGTTCCCAGCATCAGTGTAGTAGTGTGTCAATTTCAAAGGATCAGTGCAGTAGTGTGTTAGTTCCCAGCATCAGTGTAGTAGTGTGTCAATTTCAAAGGATCAGTGCAGTAGTGTGTCAGTTCCCAGCATCAGTGTAGTAATGTGTCAATTTCAAAGGATCAGTGCAGTAGTGTGTCAATTCCCAGCATCAGTGTAGTAGTGTGTCAATTTCAAAGGATCAGTGCAGTAGTGTGTCAGTTCCCAGCATCAGTGTTGTAGTGTGTCAATTTCAAAGGATCAATGCAGTAGTGTGCCAATTCCAAGAGTCAGTGTATTAGTGTTAATTGTGTAGTATGATGCAAGAATAGACATAGCACACATTTCACATCAGAGTATCAAATAATATGTGTATTTGGGGATTGACCTGGGTTTTACACCCTGCTACCGAATTATGAAATATGTAACCTCTCACCTGCATCTGCTTTTTCACTCATTGGAAAGATTTGTAATACAGTGTTTATATAAACAATCACTTTGATTCCAATATTATATTTTGGAATAAAGTTTGATTTAAGAAATTACAATTTCTTAAATCAAACTTATATGGATTAATGTCATGAAAGAGTTCTTTCATGTTGATTGATGTATTGTTAGTCATTTTACTATAAATAGGTATTGCTGGTATTTTTTTGATATAATAATGTATTGCTGGTATTTCTACTATAAAAATGTATTTTTATACTTTTGTAGTGTTTTGGTTTTGTTTGGTGGGAACACTATTTGCCCATAGCTGGGACCCTAACAGGTGCTACCACTCCGGGTCTTGGTGAACCTGGGTACAAAAGCAATTAAGAGGAGGTTTCATGTTCCTCAAAACCTCCAATCTCCCAATCAGAGGCCTTGCTGCCAGGATATAGTTTATCATCAAACTATTAGGGAGGAAAGTGGGTAGATATTAATATACACATGTGTAATAAAACTGACAAGAAAGATATTTTCTGGGTCATCCTATTCCTTTGTCTCTTTATAGTACAATGTTTTATGTTATTAGTATCATATAAATGTTCATTAAAAAATCAATATTTTAATAGATTATTATTGGGTCAGTGTTCAGATGTTCGTCATCCAATTAAATTATATCCAGTACATTTCCCAATTGATTAAATCAGAAGCTGTTATTAACTGAACTGGTGTGCAATTAGTACAATGGTTAGTAGCTTGGAATAAGAAATTAGTGGACAAAGTTCAAATTCTCTTTTGCACAAATACCCTAGGGAAAGATACAAATCCATTTCCTCTCCTTTAGCTAGGAGACAAATGAGGCTCTTTAGCCATGGTTGGCAAGCAGTCTAGCAGATTAACTGAATTCAAAACTGTATATATACCCTGACTAAAGACATACTATACAGCCATGGAAAGAATTATGGAATTCAAAATTAATTTTGGCATGGAATTGTGGACTCGACAATTATGGTTGATGAGGTAGGGTATTAACTGAAAACACATAATAGCAGTTTTTTTTTTTTTCTGTGAAAGATTTGGAAAGAATATTACCACAGTCAACACAAATTATTTTTTTTAACATGTAATTTGCTTTTTTCCCTTGAAAGAATGGATTTTACAGGTGTCTTTTTCTAGGAGTTTTTATAAACAAACAATAGCATTTGTTAATATTTGTTTAATATTTAAATACCTTTTCTTTTCTTTATCCATGATTTATTTTCTGTTCATGAGAAACATAATTATTGGAGTGACTGTTAGTTTCTTTATACGTTTTATTTTTTTTCTGTGCCTCTCTAATTCGCACTCATTAACCTGTTTTACATAAGGGATTTGGACTTTTATTTGTGTGCTGTCAATGGCAAATTATTTTCCTTTCTCTCAACTTTCGTTTTTGGTTTTTCTTTCATTGTTTTTTTTTGTAATATTTACATATTCCTATAAACATATTACTTTTGTACAAACAATGTTTAATTTTGATTTAGGATTAAATTATTTTATAAGCATCAAAGAAAAGCTCATTTTTATTCCTGATGTTCCGTCGATGCCTTAATATTTATTTCCAATTTAAATTTATTCTATTTGTTTGTTTTACATCTCATTTCAGTTTTATTTTAAACTCTTGACTAGATTTCTTTAATCCTGACTTTTCAGTGTGACTTTTATTTCTGGTTTTAGATTTTTATTTTTAAGAAATGGTATAAGAGAAATTTCTTGAAATCAGCTCTTGGATTCATTTGGATTTTGCATATAGTTCTTGTCTTTTCTTTTCCCCCCCTCCTTCATGGGGCTTAAGTGTCAAGTCACTCAGTGCAGATGCTGTTTATTTGTTCACAAACAGATTGTTTGATTCTTTCCGCAAACTTTTTTAACTCAAGCATACAGAAAAAAAAAAAAAAATATATATATATATATATATATATATACATATACATATACATATATATATATATATATATATATATATATATATATATAAAATCTTGACATATGTACTTTTCTCATTATATGGAAATTTGAATTTTGGGAGGAATCAATATGCATACACAGTATCATCATTAAAATAATAATAGTTAAATGAAAATGCTTATATATATATATATATATATATATATTAAAAAGACTTACATCATTGTTCCTTAACACACAATGCTGCTCAAAGTTTCATGAGTCTTATACATTGACAAACACATGAAACTTTGTGTAGCAGTGTGTGGTAAGGAAGAACAATATAAGTTGATATGATTTGTTTTTTCATGACCTTTCAACTTATTGTCTGTTATTTAAAGCCGAAATATATTTGAGATTGTAAGAATGCTTCTTAAGATGAGAATAACATGATTTGACCAGACACAAGTCCTACTATCTAACACATAGCTAGGAGAACAATATAAGTCTTTTTAATATATATGGTAGCTCCATCATTTTACATTGAGCAATGTGTTTTTACTCACTGCACTCATCATAAACTATATACATGCATACATAATATATATATATATATATATATATATATATATATATATATATATTTAATAAATTACAAACATTGTCTGCTTATTTTTATTATAATCCTTTCATATTCACAAATATTTTCCCATATATTACAATTAAATAAGGCAAGAAATTCACTGCAGATAAGCAGATATAATGTTTGTAATTTATTCAATCAGACATACCTAAAAGAGAATTTGTTGCCTAATAAATAAACACAAATATATATACATATAGATATATATATATATATATATTCAAACATATATTGTTAAATATAACAGACATCTATTATGTTTGGTCATGAGTCATTGTAAACTTTGTATATTTGCTTTAATTTCGGGAGAAAATAAAGACAAAAATTGTCCAACATTTGGATATTTTTTATTATGCTGTTCCTTGATCTAAGATTCAGTTGACATGAGCCATCTTCAGAGTGGTTATATGGACATTTAAATAAAGATATTCACCATCAAAGATGATGTTCTGTTGTGTTGATATAGAAGATTGTCATGCAATGATAATGGTTGTAGAATAGTGGATGCTGGTTGTAAATTCATGATGTGCTTCTATGATGTCGTACCACGTGAAAGAACAAAATATTAACAACAGGAGCATATGTCTAGATGCAATGTTATGTGTTGTGACGAGTTTGAAATGTAATTTTATTGTGTTGTTTTAATGTAGATGGACTCCAATATCTGAAGGTTCTTTTAACTGTGTGTATGTGTCAGTATTGTTGTGTTATGAACTAATATCTGTCTAATATATCTAAAAGCTTAGATCAAGGAACAGCTTAATAAAAAATATCCAAATATTAGACAATTATTTGTCGTTTTTTTCTCCTGAAATTAAAGCAAATGCACAAAGTTTCATGATCAAGCATAATAGACATTCATTGTCTGTTATATTTAACAATATATGTTTGAATAATGATCTCACTAAATATATATATATACATATATATATATATATATATATATATATATATATATATAAAACACCATTTTTCAGTTTACCATCTCTGGTTAGCCCACTTGCACTGGAAGTGCTTTCTTACAAAACATCATAACCACAACAGTTAATTTAAAAATAATTATAGAAGACTGCATTTGCACAATCACTATCACAATGATCAGAATTACATTAAATTTGTCTTCACAATTCACCCCTGAGCATGATCTCGGAGGAGATCGAAAGTACTTGGTTAACAAAAAATATGATGCCTTGCTTGCTGAATTTCAAGCTAACATCAAGAAGATAATTAGGGAACTAGAAAGAGTTATTATAAAAATAAATAGTCATATGTCTATATTATTTACTGAAACATGCTTGAATGAAGATATGCTGACTAAGTATATATATATATATATATATATAAATATACATATATATATATATATATATATATATATATATATATATATATATGTATATGTATGTATATATATATATATATATATATATATATGATAGAATAAGGAAAGAGAAAATGTTTATAAATCTAACATATTTTGCCTTTATTAAAGCTTCATGAGAGAATGAGATATAGAGAAAATAAAAGAAAGAATTCTGGTATTTTAAATTTTTATGTTTTTTTTTCATTGGTTAAGCAGACTTCACATGCATTTTGTCGTGTAAAGCAACATTTAAATTTAAATGTATATCATGTTCCCTATTTGTTCCTTATCCTATCAATGTAAGATCCTGATCTATATTGGATTCAAAATCATATAAGTAAAGGCAATTTTGAAGTTATGTAGTAAATCAACAGGAAGGCACTGACGCATGCACATGGGATGATGGAGAGCTAGCCATATGCAACATTCCATCATTCATTCGAGTGGTAGGGAGCAACGAGGTCAGACATATGGACAATCCACTCAGTGATTGCATCATCAGGGAACAACATATCATAGTGCTCTTTCTCTGGGCAGAGGGAATTGTTTTTTTTTTTAATAGGAGTTTTTCATCAGTTAGCTGCATATTGGCTTCTATAAGAAGCTCATATGCCCTTTTTCAATCCACTTCAGACTACAGACTTGGCACTTCTCAGACTGACTGCCAACCAAGGCTATGGGGCCAAGTCTTTCTTGCTATTTACCCATAGCTGGAGTGAAGAGAAACCACTAAGATGTAGGTGGTTACTGAGTGTTAGAAAATGCAAGAGAAAGAAACATTATTAATGAGCAAGAACAACAAAAGAACAGAAATTAAGAAAACGGAAGATAATGATTGACATTGCATTTAAATTTTCGAAGATCAAACTTGAATAGGAAGCAAGAAGCAGGAAGAGACTTCCACAAGTGAGAAAAGAAACTTTTAGCATAGAGCTTATAATTACATATAGCCATTTCAACTGTAAAATGGTAAGATCTACGATGGCACTTAAATTTATAGAGTCTAAGTTACACAGAGGAAAGTTCATCTGAATAATTACCATGAGAGGTCAAAGCAACTTTAAAGTGGTAGAAAAATGACTGAAGGTGAGATACTATGTCAAGACCAATAATATTGCAGATTCTTCTTTGGATTTTCTCAAGAATCTCTAAATATATGGCAGGAACACCAGATTATATGTGGCAGCAATATTTAAATCATGGTTGAATGGTAGACTTATAAATGTGTAAGATAGATACTGGTGAGAAAAAGTGTCTAGCACAACACAGTGAAACAACTTTCTTAGCAGCAAACATCACAGGTACTTCAATATAATATTTCCACTTCATGTCAGTGGAAAATGTTAACCCGAGAAGTTGCAATGATCCACTGTGCTGGAGGTTAGCATGAACTGTTATTTTTGTATATAGAGGGTGCAATGGATAAATTATCATCTAAATTATGCAAAAATGAAAATAACGCTGACATCTCATTTTAACAGATATATATACCAAAATTGCACAAAAATGTCTTGAAATACTAAAGAGTAAATTTATTCCATAAAATCACTATTGGCTTCAACCACATCCCCCAGACAACTTCAGAATCTCCTGCATCGCTTCTGGATGGTCTCCTTGTTTAAGTTGGTCAATGCTGCCATAGACTTCCCTTCAGTTCATCTTTGGTGTTACAAGGAGTTTTTTTTTGTTCTCTTGCTCAACTGTGCCCAACACATAATAATCAACAGAATTGCAGTCTGGGAAGTTAGGTGCCCAGATGTAAGGGGTGATGTAATCACAGAAATTGTCAGACAGCCACGACTTGGTTCTCCTGATCTTGCAGTATGTTGTAGTGCTTTTTTGCCAGACATAGTGTCTTCCAGTAGCCACCCTCTTCACCCAGGGCAGCACTACTTCCACAAGGCACAATGTAGGCCTCCATGTTGAATCTGAAGCTCTGTGGGAAGATGAATGGAAGCATAATGTTGCCAAACACTTACGTAATCACCATTAGAGTCATCCAACTTTTTCTGAGCCCTCTGCACCGCCCTCAGATTGACATCCAAATACTCTGAAATGTTGTATTGGAGCAACCACACCCTCTATAGATATGTATATATAGAGAAAGATAGATATAGATTAACGCTATGTCATATACATATATGCGACTTATCTGGTTAACTGACTCAATATTTTCACATAGAAACAATCATCAAGGCCATACATTTGAGAAATTTATTGAACATTACCAGATCCCATATTCAATCTCTCTCTGAGTGAATGAAAGTTAATTTTAAGTTTCAAATTTTAAATTATTAACATGTTAGGCTTCCATTAGAAGTGTCAGAAAAGTTTTAAATTTAGAACCAGTTTATTAAATATTATGGCTCGAGTTATCTATCGAGTGCTTTTTGGTAGAATTTCTGTTAGCCAGAAAAACATCAAATTCTCATATTTTTTCCCATATTTTCTCAGTTGTATTATTATTATTATTATTATTATTATTAATCTTATTAATTATCTTACTTTACCTTTCCAAATGAATATACAGACGTGCACACACACACACACACATATATATATATACATATATATATGTATCTTCTGCATGTATGTATATGCATATATATATATATATATATATATATATATATATATTTTTTTAATCATATCACCCCAAGCAAGGCCGGAGGCCACTATCACGCAAGGGGTTAAAGAAGGGTTGGAGGAAGAGCAGATAGGAGTGGCAAGGGAGGGGATGTGGAGAAAGATAAAGACAGTGGGTCGATCAAGGCAAGAGGCCACAAAAGATCCGGAGCAAGAGCAGATAGGAATTAGAAATGAAAGGATGTGGAGAAGGGAAATGGATAGATCAAGGCAACTGACCCTCAGAATGAACAGGCAATGCCACAGACTACACGCTTCAGGGGTGAAACTCCGCAGCACCAGCAAAGAGGCCAGAGAGAGAGAGAGATCCGGGAACCCCTTCCTAGTCATGAAACAAGGTTTGGGCCTCTAAAAGTGTCTAATAGAGGCGGGGAGGAGTGTAGACCGGGCGGTAGGAAAGCCTACCTACTCCTATTACGTATAACATATTCAACGACGACAAGACAGAACAAAAGAGGGGGATGTAGTCGGGAGAGAGTACTGGGCGATAGGAATGACATACCATTGTAAGTGTACAATAATGAGTTTTAACACTAACAGTAAGTTTTAACTTAGTATAAGTCCCATTGACCTGTATTTAAAAAAAAAAAAATTACCACTTACGTTAGAATAGTTACTTCTAAAATAAGACGGGGGGGGGGAGGGACGGTTAACAAAAAGCAAAAAACAGGAATACAAATTAATAAAAACGAAAAAAAACAAAAACAAGACATTAAATAAATAATTAAAAATAAAACTTTTGGAAATACACTAAGATGTTACATATACATACACAAGGAACGCGGCATCAAATGGGGGGGGGGGCATTTATAGTTAAGAAGAAAAAAAAAGAAAAAATTAATAAATAAATATTAACTAATACGAAATTTTTCAAATACATTAAGAAATTACATATGCAAGGAATACATAGAACAGGCTCAATTCACGACCATAAGCTATCCAAAAGTGACGTCGAAAATTAAAGGCAAACCAGTCACGCTGGTCGATCTCTTAAAGTGAACGCAGTGTTAGGGGGGGGGAATCGGCTAGCCTCCCTCACCCCTAAACAGTGGGCCTAGCAGCTATGCCAATCTTCTGCACATATATATATAGGCATATATACATTATCAGTCTATTTTTCTGAGATGAGGTATTGTAAATATTTACACTCTTTATATTGTTCAGACAGTTGTCCTCATCTTTGTTGCCATATTCACAATGTTTTGGCCATTGTACACTCTGGACTTTCTCAGGTGATTTGACTTTTGAACTCAATGAACCCTTTATTTTATCTACCGGGATGCCATGGCTTTTCTAGATGTCTCAGTTACTACCTTAAACTTCACCACTGCAGTAACCAGTTATTGAACTCAAAACTCACTGGATCCAACCAATGCTTTTATCCACTAGGCCATGTATCCTTGAGTACATCTGGAAGAGGTATGGCATGTACAAGTAGAACAATCCACCCTGGTGGATGAAATAAAGGGTTCAGTTTGAAATTCCAATCACCTGAATCATCTACAACAGATGAAATGTGAATAAAGCAACAAAGATGAGGACAAGTTTGAACAATGTAAATAATGCATATATACATATATATATCTTCTGCACATATGTATAGGCATATATGCATTTTTTAAAAAATCCATTTCACCCCATGCAAGACAGTAAAGTCACTAAAACACAAGGGTGTGGAAGAATTAGGAACAGAAATATTAATAATGAACGGGATGAAAAAAGTATAATCAGGAGGACAGTAGATAGGAATTGACATTGCACTGAAATTTTTGCAGAATAAATTTGTCTGGAAAGCATGGAGCCAGAAAGGAGTTCCACAAGTGAGAAGTACGAGAAAAGAAACTGTTAGCATAGAACTTATGGTTACATCCAGCCAGTTCGACTGTAAATTGATGAGATTTCAATGTTAGTCTAGAACAGACCTTAAATTCAAAATGTCTAGGTACCATAGTGAAGAGCTTATCCATCTATTACCATGAAAGTATTCATAGAAAAGACACAGAGGGGCAACCTTATGGCATTAGGAAAGTGACTGAAGCTGCCAGATCAGGACCAATAATATTGCTGATTCTTCTTTGGATCTTAGTAAGGAGCGCAAGGTAAATAGCAGGGGTACCAGATCATATGTGGTAGCAGTATTCTAAGTTTGCACAAATAGAAGACTTTTATATATATATATATATATATATATATATATATATATATATATATTTTCTGCACATACATTTGTATATGAATACATATACGAATATGGATATATATATATATATATTTTTTGCACATACATTTGTATATGAATACATATACAAATATGGATATATATATATATATATATATATATATATATATATATATATATATATATATATATATATAGGAAAAGTAGGACAAAGTGGAAAAGATTTTCATGTGATGTGTTTCATCTTTTAGGACATCAGCAGTCTGAAATTGTTCTTTATATATATATATATATATTACCCATTGTTACCTCCTGAAGAGTGGACAGAGATTTTGCTAAAAGATCTGTGTACAAAACTCTGGAGTTGGAGTGCTGAATATAACAACACTCAGCTAAGTGACAAATTTCATATTTGTATTAAATTTCATATTTGTATTAAATTTCATATTTGTATTAATCCTATATATACTGTGGAAACAGTCTGTTGGTTAAATGCAATCTTCAGGCAATCTTTCAAGCATGAAACTGATTGCTACCACTATGTGCTGACCTTGGTGTCCACTTTTATACTTACATATGCTCTATCCCAGATAATAAGCACTTTTACACATAAATATATTATACCTTAAAATAATATTTACATATATATATATATATATATATATATATATATGTATATATATATATATATATATACAGTGGTTGGACAAAATAATTGAATAACTTGTTAAATTCAAAGAAAATTTATTTAATATGGAGTTGGTCCTCCTTTAGCCTCACATACAGCTTTAATACATCTTGGAATGGAATCATACAGCTTCCTGACTTCATCCAGAGGAATTTTCAGCCATTCTTCCATTAACACCTGCTCCATCTCTTTAAGACACGACGGTGGAGGATAGTGGCACCTAACTTGTCACTCCAAAATGCACCACAAATGTTCACTAATATTGATATTTGGAGATTGGGGAGGCCACTCCATGTATTCTAACTCACTTTCATGCTCTTCATACCAATTCTTAACCACTCGAGCGGTATGTATTGGAGCATTATCATCTTGGAAGATGCAGTCACCATCAGGGGATAAAGTCTGGGCCATTGAATGAACATGATCACCCAAAATGTTCAGGTAATCTTTGCTGTTGATTCTACCATGCAGGGCAACTATTGGAGCGAGATATTTCCATCATATAGCGGCCCAAACTGTCACTGATCCACCACCATGCTTCACTGCTGGAAGAAAGCAGTCAGGGTTGTAAACTTCTTTGGGCTGCCTCCACACATAAACTTGCCCTGAATTTGGGAAAAGAGAAAAACTTAACTCGTCAGAGAATATGACTTGCTTCCATTGGTCTGCAGACTAGGAATTGTGATCTCTACACCACTTCAACCTCTTTTGAATGTTGCGAGTGGAGAGAAGAGGTTTCCTTACGGTGGCTCATCCATGATATGCAGCCTTATGGAGCTCACGACGAACAGTTTTAGTAGAAACTGGACTATTCAGATGATTATTCAACTCAGCAGTCACTTTGGCCACAGTAGTCCAATGATTTTTTTGCAACATTGCTTTTCAATGCACGTTGGTCCCTGTCAGTAAGTTTGCAAGTACAACTCATATTGCTATGCTTGCTAGAGGTTTTACCCTGTTTCATGAATTGCGTCATAGTTCTTGATATGGTAGCTCTTGAAAAACCAAACAGTTTAGCAACCTTAGTGATCAAGGCTCCTGCCATGCGAGCTCCAACAATTTGCCCATTTTCGAACTCGAAGAAGTCACACATTTAGCTTAAATTTTACTAAATTCTAAAAATAAATAAGACAAAGACAGTAAATTAGATAAATAGACATATTTACAATAGATATAACCTACAATTACAAAGTTTTAGTTAAATTTCTTAATATAATAGGTCTTTGAAATATAGGAGTGGAATTTGCACCTGTTCCAATTATTTTGTCCAACTCCTGTATATATATATATATATCAAGATATTATTTGAACATGGACATAATATCTTGACCGTATTTTGAAACAAAAAAATGAATCACTTTATAAAACATACATATAATAAACTATTTCTAATTCTAACAGTTGAAATATAATCCTTGATAATGGCTAAATGTATAGCCAGAAGCGCTTGGATAAAAAGAACATTTGGACAGTTTTTATATAATTTATCCTCTGAAAAGAAAAACTTTATTAGATTGCACGAGAAATTATATAAAAAAACTAAATAAAAGCACCTTGTCAGTCGTTTTTAATGAAATGTGCATGAAAGAAGGATTGCTGCCTAAATACACAAATATATATATATATATATATATATATATATTATTTGTTAATTAGTAGGTATCATTCCAAAGAGGATATAAATCCAATGAGAGCTCAATGTAAGAACAGAGCAAATATAATAGACATGCGTTTGCTTCTGTTGCCTTTTAGAGGAGCATAGACTTAGCATTCTTTTCTCAAACTTCTTCTCATGCACGATATTGTTCAATGTCTGTCACATGAAGCATTATTTGTATCCGCATTGTTTTCTCCAATATCTATATGAATGAAAAGAAAAAATGTACCTTATAAAATATTATCTAATATGCTTCAATATTTATAAGAATAGAGAAACAAGATTATTGATTATTATTCTGGTAAATATTTACATTTTGTATACAAAATGATTGAACCAGTTTGTATTTATTGATGTGCTACAAAGATCCTTTCTTTTATCTTTCTATAAATACCGAAGTGCTAAACAGTTCCCTTGTATGTCATGTCGATAAATGACTCAAAAGATCAAAGTATCTCTAAAATGCATCCATTTATTAACAAGCCTTCCTTTTATGCACAATGTGATGGATCATTTGTCTTTAAATATTCAAATACAAAATTGATTTGTCAAAAATAGTAGAAAAGTACAGTCAAGAATTGTGCGAAAAATATACATTGTTCAGAATATTTTTAAATATATGCCAGAAAAATGAGTTGAAAAGTCGACTTCTTATGATCACGGACATTTACGGGACATTTAGGAACAAGTAGCAACAAGGCTGATAACAACATTCAGTGTAAAAAATACTGCACTGGAAACAGACATTGCTCAAAATTCATGGAAATTAGAAAGATAAACTTTATTTTTCAATAAAAATCATGAAAGAGAATAATGCATAAATAATTGCACTAATAATGGGTTTTTTTATATTGGAAATTAACATGAAATATATAAAAAGGTGATAGTTGTACTTATATTACAAATATTTACAAGGTGCGAAAAAAGAAAAAGATTATTCAGTTATTTTCATCTTATTCTTAAGATAATTTTAATAACAATTTCAAATGACCTCTAGCAGTCTTAAGAACTGGTTGTAAATTTGATTTAACCCTTTAAAATTTGTTGGCACACTCTGCTGGGCATATGAAAAGATTTATTATGCTTACAACAAATGTCTATGGTTAAATGTAAGTTAATGACAGAATGGACAAAGTTTGCAATAAGCAATAACAGAAAAAAGAAAGGAACAGGGGAAAAAACAATATAAAGCAAGCAAATGTATGCAAGGCAAATTAACAGTAATATAGCAAAAAGTTTACAAACTAAGAATTAGGGTTGACACATTAAGAGCAAGTTTGGATAATCAAATGGAGCATTCTGACTTTAAGGCAAGATAAATTAGTACTGAGTCAGTTGATACCAACAAATGACCTATCTTATTGGCTAGAAAGAAATCCGTGCATGCATTTGTGTGCTTCTGCCTATGAATTGGAGAGAGGGGGCAAGTGTTTTGCAGTCATTCCAACATAGATTGGAACCAACATATTCTTTGCAAGGCATTTAAAAAATATCCTTCCTTTTTAGTTTCTTTGTAATGCTTCACCTGGAAGAGCCATAAATAAAACAGGATTGGTAACATGAAGGCATACCAAGTTTATGGTACTGCCTCCTTTCCTTTGCATTGAATTTGTGGACCGGTTCAATGTGATCACCTAGAAAACATTATGTAACCAACGAGGCAGGACAACTGCCTCTGCCACCCGTTTGAAGTGGCTGATATCAGAGGAAACCTTTCTAATGTCATTCCATGGTACTCCTTTATAACATTGTGCAGGGGTCAGTTTGCCAAACAGTACAGTAGGGCCTTTATAAGTCATGTTCTATTTTCAATATATGGCCAGCTCAAATTTTGGTAAAATTTTTCAATTATTTAAACCTAGGTACTATTGTACTAGCTTTTGTTTCAAATAATAATAATAAAATAATAATATCACTCTAGCATTGATATCAGAGGAGATTAATGAATCAATGTATATCTTCCATGGTACTCCTTTGTAGCATTGTGCAGAGGTCAGTTTGCCAAACAGTGCAGTAGGCCTTTATAGATCAATTGTGTTCTATTTTCAATATATGATCAGCTCAACATTTTTAAATTATTTAGACTTAGGTACAGGGCGGATAGAGGGAAAGAAGCAACACCTGACATACTTAGCAGGCTTAAGCAAGTGGATGGCAGAACAGGGTCTAGGAGAAGTAGCAAAAAGACAAAACTTATTGACAACTACAAAGGATAGGAGGAAGTGGAGAGCCATGATTGCCTGTGTCCTGCAGGGACATAGCAGATGAAAGAAGAAAACTATTGACAGCATTCGTTTCAAATAATATCACTCTAGCACTGTTTGAGAATGGTGTGGTGGCAGCACCTATGGTAGCAATCATGGTGGCATTTATATATGACCCAAGATTCAGCACCATAGAGGAATGTGGACATTGCAACTGTTTTATTGACTTTTCCAAGGTTTTATTGGTCAACCTCTTTATCAAGTTTGGTGCCAGCAGATAGTGATATCTTTGAAGACTGACGTGCAGAAGCCTTTATTGACAGTGGCAGTGAAGCATGGTTTCAGATGTAAGCCAAAGTCTTCCCCAAATTTGGTACTAGATTTGTTAGTGAGTCAAAGAACAAAGAAATTTTATTCACCTACACATAACATTACTACAAGGAATTTGATCTTGAAAGCCGTAATTTACTTTAACACCTAGTACTACCATCTCTTTCAGAAAAAAACCCATTGGATAGCTATATGTCAATCTCACAAGCTCATACTACAATTAATTCACATGTGTTCTTCCCTAGACATTTGCTAGCCAATATATATCATTATATATTTATTCAAGGGTAAAGTTTCATTTTTAATAGCAAGATATACATGTACATGTTTATATTAAGTTGGTGTAAATATGCCTTTTTCTCTTATCAATCATTTGAATAATATTCCAATTTACCTTTCACCATTAAAAAAATTATCTTTTTTGTTTCAAAGACTTTTTAAGCAAACGTTTAGGACGATTTTCTTTTATTTGTTATTTATCCACCATTTTTCTTTTTTTTTTTCTGCTATGAAAAGAATTTTTGATATACATACAAGAATTTTTTGTCTTTGCCATTTTGGAAGATATTTTTTCTTTTTTAATTTTTTTCAGCCTTTTTTTATTTCTGCATCCATTTTTTCTTTTCACTAATTTCCATTTACAAAAAAAACGTTGGCTAATATTGAAGGGGAAAATGATAAATTTTCTTATTTATTTCACAATTGTGTCAGATAAGGACACATGGTACGGTGGATAAAGGCGTTGGTTAGATCCAGTAACAGACCCAAAAAGAGTGTGAGTTCAATACCCGGTTCAGGCAGTGGAGAACTTTCAGAGGGAAAAATTACCAGGAGATAACTGATAACTGACATCCATCAAACATGCCTCGTGGAACTAGAACAGTCTACCCCAGTGATCGAAATAAAGGGTTCGGTTCGAAATTCCAACCACCTGAAGAAGGCCGGAGCGTACAACGGCCGAAACGTTGTGACAAATATGGCGACAAAGATGAGGACAATAGTCCGAATAATGTAAATACTGTACATAATACCTCATCTCAGAAATATAGACAGACTGTGTAAGATAAACCTACAATTTGAGTCCTTTTATCATTATGAATTTCATTTCTTTCATTAAGTTGGAGTTTGATTAACATTATTTAGCTTGTTAAAAACAATTTTTTGTTTTCTCCAACGTAGAAAAGCATAGTATTAATTTAATAACATTGCATTTCTCTTCCTTTCTTAATTAACATTTTATGTGTGATCAGACAGCTATCTTTTTACTTGTTATGTTTTTTGACATGTTTGAGAAGACAACTGTTATTTCCCAATGCTTACTAGTAGACGTTTTTTTTTTCTCATTTTATATTTCGATGTTCACTTTCATCCAAACTCAGGTATAAATTCCTGGAATGGTTACCCAAAAAGTTCTTTAACTGGAATTTATTTTTATTGAGTCTTTTGTTATCTAAACATTTTTTTTCATCGTTACAAAGTTTTATTTTACCAACTTTACCACAAGCTTCCTTAAAGCATTTCTTTATTGGCCGACAGTAATTGAATCTAACTTAGATTATCCAATTTGTTCAAAGACTCTTTCTCTGAAGTAACTATGTTGGGCAATTTTAGGAAAAAAGAAAGAACTCCCATTTGGTGAGCCAGGTACCATCTGATCTGTCAATGAATTAAATTAATATGAACAAATGTTAAATTGAGATCGAAAGCATAATAAAGCTAACATCTCCCTATTAAACTCCTGAGCCAATCCAAGTGTTACTTCATCTAAGGCTACTTCCTTTATGTGCCATTTCCCTTCAGGATGTAAGTGATCATGGCCCTCCATATCTTCCTGTTCCTTATAGCTCTTAATAAGTTTTGAATTTTTATTATTTCTCCCAAACCCTCTTCTACCATTCACTGATTCAAGCCTGTCCAATATGTTACACATTCTTTCCCTCTATCTGTCCTGTGAGTATCAGATTTTCCAAGCCTTCCTTCCTCATTATGTGCTCCAGAAATTTCAACTGCCTATACCTGATGTTAAATATAAGTTTCCCTTTTTGTTTCTATTTTCTCTAAAACTTTGTTGCTGCTGACATATTTGATCTATGGTATCCTCAGCATAAAAATGCATTTCATATGATAAGAATTTGTAAAATATGAATTATTCAAATAATCAAAAATAAAAATAAAATGGTCCCTTCCTTAATGGATTTAATATCAACATTACGAAGTCAATCAGAGAATTTGAGAGGATGAAAATAAAAATAAATAGACATTATATATCTCCAGGGTATTCAACTAAACATGGTTGAATATATACACATATATATATATATATATATATATATATATATATATATATATATATATATAACATGGAGAAAACAACTGAAAAGTTGCAAATTAAAAGAAAAAAAATTGAATGTTTTTTTGTGAAAGTATTTATTTATATTTTTTTATATATATATATTTGATATTTCAGATTGCCCCGATCTTTCGTCAGAAATTAATTAAATAACTGTGTTCAGAAGTTTGTTTTCAAGTAGCGTCCGTCGCGAGACACGGACGTCACGTGATGTGGAATGCAACTGTGTTTGAATATTTCTAATGAAAATCTAACGATAATATTTTAGATGTTGTTTAAAAAGGTATTTTTTTAACTATATCTAAAGAAATTTTTTAACTGTTGAAATATTTATACAGATTTAAAATTCCCAAGTCTTTGTTTAACCCTAGTTTATATGTGTCTAATTTTAAAATCCAGTATTTCTCTTTTTTTCTGCGTGTGTATGTTGAACTAAAATCGGAATCTATCAATAAACATTACATATATATATATATATATATATATATATATATATATATATATATATGTATATATATACATACATACATACACACAAACACATACATACATGTACACACATAATATATACACACATACATACATGTACACATATACACATAATATATGCACACATACATACATACATGTACACAAATACACACATAATATATACACGCATACATACATAATATATACATACATGTACATACACACTCATATATATATATATATATAATATAGAAAAAACAACTGAAAAGTTGCAAATGAAAAAAAATTGAATGTTTTTTTGTGAAAGTATTTATTTATATTTTTTTATATTTTTATATATATATATATATATATATATATATATATATACACATACATGTACTCACACATATACACATATACATATATATGAACACACACTGATATATGCACCCACACACACACACACACACACACACACACACATATATATATATATATATATATATATATATATATGATGAAAATGTGGAAAAGACAAAGCAAAATCCAAATATGTGAGTTTACTGTTTTTCAAATCCCTAGCCAGCTTAGACGTTAAATCCCTATTCACTAATGTACCTGTGGTTAAATGCATTAAACGGTTAGAGAACCACCTTAAGAAAACTGATTTTAAGCTACCTATCCCCATCTCAATATGCATCAAATTATGCACCCTATGTACATCTCATTGTTACTTCCAGTATAACGATGTCTATTACAAACAAAAATTTGGCTTAACCATGCGTAGTCCTCTCTCTGGATTCCTAGCATGCATATTTCTAGAATTTCTTGAGTCTGGACCTTTCAAATATATAATCCCTGATGATACACATTACTTCCGTTACATCGATGACATTTTATTCATTTACCCACAGAAACATGATTTAAACAAAATCACTGATAGATTAAATAGAGTAGAACCTACTATAAAATTTACCCACGAACTTGAATCGAATAATTCTCTACCTTTTCTAGACATACTACTTACTAGAAATAAAAACAAATTAGAATTCAAAGTATATCGTAAACCCACATGCAAAAACGACTATTTACACTTTTACTCTCACAATGATACTAGGACTAAGAGAGGTGTTATCATTGGATTTTACTTGAGAGCTCTTCGAATCTGCTCAGCAAAGTTTTTAGATGACGAATTTAGATACCTTCTCAAGCCTTTTGTATCCGAGACAGTTAATACTCGGCGCTAAGCATAAAGCCTTGAAAATTCACAAAGTTCGTTCATCAGTGCAAGTTTACATACTGACTTCTACTATTACATCTAAGGTAGGGAGAGGCATACTCTCAGCTGCCCCTGATAAGCCTATTGGCCGCATCTTTCTACCGAATAACCCTCTGATCGAACACATCTCCAACAATCTAAACGCGCTAAAAATTAAAACTACTACATTACCCACTAAAACTATCCGCAGTATATTAAATAATACCAGCAGACAGCATATTACATCCGATGCTTGCGTCTATCAGGTACTATGCAACATTGAGTTATATAGGCGAGACAGGGAGGTCCTTGAAATCTCGCATTTCCGAACATAAACGAGATATTCACCTCGGTAATTTAAGTAGTACTTTGTTTGTACACATAGCCAAATCTGATCACAATTTTGATTTCGACTCTGTGAAGATTTTAAAATATATCCACAATAAAAACCTTAGGCAGATTTACGAGGCTGGCATGATATCCAGCTCACACACAATAAACACCAGACAAGGTTTCTTTAATATATCAAATTTTCTAGCAAGATTAATGCTTGACAAACGTACCGATAAGCTATAGTTTTAAATAGGTTCCCCCACTTTCCACTTAGGATAAAATCTCTTCCCTAGGAGCAGGTTTTCACATCACCGCCCACGCGGCACCAGCATATCCGACTCCAAGAAAGAATACTCTGACTTTAGAATTTCAGTTTTTCTGTTTCTGACTAGTCCTGTATATATCGTCTCTTCATTTAACTTAAATCTAATATAAATATGTCTCCATTAACCATGTCCTGAGGAAGGTCTATTTGACCGAAACGTCTGACGTCGACAGAATAACAAAAACAAAAATAAAAAATAAAAAACAGTAAACTCAAATATTCGGATTTTGCTTTGTCTTTTCCACATTTTCATAATACCATCGGATCTACATCCACATATTTGCTTACATATATATATATATATATATATATATATATATATATATATATATATGTAAGTATTATATGATGATAGTTTTTCAGTTAAGTGAAAAAGTGACACAATAACATTTTGTGCCAGTACAGATGTGGCTCTACAGAAGGATGCTGAGAATACTGTACATGAAACATGTAAGCAATGAGGAAGTTTTAAGAAAAATGGAAACTAAAAGTACACTTGTTCTTTAACTGAGGAAGAGACAGTTACAATTTCTGTGCGTTAATGAAGAAAGAGTGCTTGGAGAATTTGACACTCACAGTATATACTGTTGGCAAGAGGAGTAAAGGGAAACATTGAGTGGTAGAACAGGTATTGTGAGGAAGAGAAAGAGGACCAGATATTGCTTAGAGATATGAAGGATAGGAAATCGTGGAGAGCCATGGAGCTACATCATGACATGGTACATTAAAAGAGAAGAAGGAGACCTGAAGAAATATTATCAAGCATTATATTTTGTTTTTAGTTTTTCGATTATGCAAAAGTTTATGAATTCTGTTTAAGTGTGTCTCGTTTTAGTGTTAAGATTGTAGGATACATTATAATGTTTTGTTTTCCTTTCAATGTTTTAATTGTGTCATGGGACAGGAGACAAAAGTTTAGCAACCTTTCTGATGGTTATGAATATATAAAATGCTTGTTGCAGCTACCAAAACTCTTGAACTTGTTCGTCTTTTACCCAAAGGGACCCTAATAACCATGGGCAACCACAACTCTATCCAAAGATTTCAGAAACTAAAACAGAAAAATAGAAAAGCACAGTAAGAATATTAAACAAATTTTATTTTTATTTATTTTTATCTTTTTAGGGGTGGGAATAGAATTCAGATAACATAATGCCATCTTTTCACCGAGCATCTAAAAATGCTTCTGTCCTTCTTCAAAGGAAAGTTTGTTTCGTTTTGGGGGTAAAGTCAAAATGCCATTCTTGTTTTTATTTTCCTTCAGGTACCTGTCAATGTTTGGCAGCCATTTTAAGTTTTATTACCAACAGCAACATCAGCCTTTGTCTCTTTCATTTCACCTTTTCTTCTGAAGCACCTTCTAATCTCAGGCAAAGTTTAGATCTCTGTAGTCAGTTAGCAAAGCACTTGCATTAGAAAGTTAAGGGTTTGTTTTGTACTTTGGCTCTTAAGGGAGTTATTGTTTTGATTTTCTGGAAAAGTGTCCTTCAGCAACAAATGCACAAAAGCCAGAAGCTAAATACTTTTGATTTTTCCTGTTTTCTGGCCACATAATCAGTTCGATTGTGCTTACAAGGTTGTGTGAAAACATTTGCAAAATTTTATTCAGACAATCTGTAATAATCCACATTTTTAACCCTGTTTATTTTTCTTCTGAAAATGCTGTCAATATTTCAGTGTTAATATTATTCAAAAGTCACTTGTCACCAATTCTGGGGATTTTCTGTCAAATAACATTTATTTCTGCTCATTTTAAACAATTGCAGAAATCTGATCAACTAAAAAATATGGCATCAATGCATTTATGATGACATGCATTTTAAATTATAATAAAGTATATTCAAAAGCATTTAATAGAATTTCATGTAATAATTTAATTATTAACTTAATTTTCACCAAGTCAGGTGATTTGAGGATAAAAAGGTGTCAGGTAAACACCAAATAATGATTGACATTGCATTCAAATTTTTGGAGGTAAAAGTTGTCTGGGAAGTAACAAGCCAGAAGAGAACCTGCACCTGGAACATGATTTAGCAATAAAAAGAAACACTTCTTACTTTCTTTTTCTATCCCTATTCCTATTGTCTTTTTATTTATTTTGTCCCTTACAGATATTTGAAAATAATTTACACACACACACACACACACACACACATATATATATATATATATACAGTGTGCGAGTGTAATTGAGGACATTTTTAGTATGTTAAATAAATATCTTAGCAAACAATGTATATATTTACTTCAAATTGACACAAATATCCTTCATGATACTTCTTTATCTAAAGGGAGAAATGCAAGAGAAGACATCATTAGAATAGAACTTATGCTTACACCTGGCCATTTCAACTATAATATATATATATATATATATATATATATATATATATATATATATATAATATATATATATTATATATATATATATATATATATAATATATATATATATTATATATATATATATATATATAATATATATATATTATATATATATATATATATATATATATATATATAATATGGTCATCACTGTGTAGCGGTAAAACCATATTTTAAATCTATTAATTTATAATACATATATAATATATATATATATATATATATATATATATATATATACATATATATAATATATATATATATATATATATATATATATAATATATATATATTATATATATATATATATATATATATATATATATATAATATATATATATATATATATATATATATATATATAATATATATATATATATATATATATATTTTGAACGATAAAAATTATTAGAAAAATCAATTAAAATCTTCAGACACACTGGGTTGTAGATTAATATTCTTATGCTTTTATTATTATTATTTCATTTATATTCCTCGACTAGTTTCGACCAACATCGGGAGAGAAAAAAATGTCTCTGCTTGCTATAGCAGTAAACTACAGAAATGAATGTCTTGTTGAAGAAAACGAACGTTTGTCTGTAGTTTTCATTTGTTTTTTTATTGTTTATTTATTTATCTTTTTAACATTCCTTGTGTTGGTCAAACAGTCTCTTTTAAGTTGTCATTTGAGATAAGAGCTATATTCCCTTTTTTTTCTCCGGTCAGTTCAGCAGTTTATTTGTGTTTGGGGAGGGGATGGTAAGTGTGTTTGTGTGCGTGTGTTTGTGTTATTTAGTTTAGTGTGTGTGTTATTTAGTTGTTTAGTCTCTGGTAAGTGTGTGTGTGTGTGTGTGTTATTTGGTTTTTAAGGGAGTGAGTGAGTATATGTGTTAGCTTGTATATTGCTGTGGGTGTGTGTTATCATTTGGCTCATTAGGAAAGTGAGTGAGTATGTTGTGTGTGGGTGTGTGTATAGGTGTGAGACCTCAACACCTCCGTAAGCCTGTCTTTTTTCTATGGGTATGGAATGTGGGTAGGTTTTGATTTGTAGGGTTATGTGTTGCTACTATCTATATTGTTTAATTTATGGTTTAACTTGGCTATATATGAGGTGTTTAGAGATCATGATTCATTTATGTATAGTTTGAAACAGGACACTTAATAACCTCCAGCTAAATCTTGAAAATGATTCTGTATTTTTTTGGGATAGTGTTATATATTCAGCATTCTAAGATTTAAATTTCTAAATATGAGTGGCCATTTACCTGTCATAGAAGCACGTTTCAGTCATGCATTGGCATTTAAAAGAGTGGTAGAGTTTGTTTTCACTTAGGTTTTCTCCTCCCCCAACACCACCATTTATGGAGCTGCTAATTCGTTTAAATGCTGTGAAGCGTTCAGAAAGAATGCTTGGTCTGGTTTCAAAATGCAGATGCAAGATGCAAATCTTTTTGTGTTGTACATTCTGTTAAATTTGAAATCCTTGTCATCTTTATTTCAATTTTTGACAAAATAAAAAAAAATTCTTGCACTATATATATATATATATATATATATATATATATATATATATATATATATAATGATGGGATAAAATAAAGAACAAATGGCAACACTCAATAAAGATGTCATTGGTTTATCAATGCTTTTAAATATGAGAATGTTCATGAATATTCATCATGTTGGGGGGGGGGGTCACATGATCATAAAAATTCTTTGATACCCAATCCTATATTCCTGTATTTATTATTACAGGGCAAATAATTAATATACAATAAAATACAAAATCACCTCATATGGGAATTCCCCATATGTTGATTTTAAGTCAAAACCAAGGTAGTGTGCAGTTATATAAGGTGTTTTTACCCCATTATTGTATATAATGGATTTATTTTTACCCCATTATTGTATATAATGGATTTATTACCTTTACCATATATATATATATATATATATATATATTATGTGGTTGAGAAATTTTCTGCAACAAATTTTATCATATGTCACTCATTTTTTTAATTTGTATAATTGACTTTTGTTCCTTGAGAGTAGTCTCAAACAATCACATGTCTTTGTGGTTTTACATTAAATAAATAAAAGCCCTTATTCTCTGGACACTAACATTTTGTTCATATTTTTTCAATGTGATAAGTAGAGAATAATGCATAGCATGTTTCTCTAGAGTATAAACAAGCTTTGAGTTTTACATAAAAAACTATTGCCCTGAAGGATGCTGTTTGAGTTCTTCCAAGAGGCAACATTAGACAGTATGGTACCATCATTTGATTTTCATCTTTTCCTAACAGACAATGCTGTTCATTTCAAAAGGAAAGGATAGTGCTTCACCAATCCCACCTGAGCCAAAATGTGGACAGTGTGGCTTTTAACAGAAATTTTCAATATTTATTGTATTTTAAGCTTGTCTTTTTTTTTTTTTTGCAGCATGACATGTATTTCTTTTTCCTATTTTGTTGCTGAAATGCATTCAGGAAAATGTACTAAAATTGCATTTAATCTGTGTCATGCTGAAGCGTCATGAAGTTGACTCACCAAGTGATGCACACATGATATATTTTAAGTAAACAAGTGACTTGATTACTTTTGCAATGCAACATTTTAACTCTTAACTTCCTGTAAAGAATTTCTGACCTGGCCGCTGCAGTCCTATTAGGAGTTTATGAAAAAAGGAAAACATGATGCATCTGATAAAATATTATAACTTCTTTTTATTTCTTGTGATTTGCTGAGAAGAAAATGATGAAAGAATCTGAAGATTCAAAGACGTTAGAAATATACTCAGAAAATTAATCAAATGTTTGTGGTAATTTATATTATGTGCAATGCATTTTTATTGAATTTCTCTGGCAATTGCATTCTTAGGTAAACATCTATTGCATTTTAATGTTTGTTTGTTTTTTATAACCTATGTGAAATTAAATTGAATATTCATAAAAATCTCAGCAATAAATCTTTTTTTAATTCTTTGTATTCGTTTGCTTTATTGGAAAGTAAATTGTTATATAAAAATAATTACAATGCGGAAACATCCATGAAACCACTTGACTTCAGAATGAGGCTATATAGAAAATCTCTCTCTGTCTCTCTCTCTCTCTCTCTCCATGCAAGTGTGTGATAGGCTGCTAAATCAGGGCTAAAGGGTTGCTAATAAACATGGGCAATGATCAAAAAAGAATCTGCAATGTTCTTGGTCCTGACCTGATATATCAGCTTCAGTTACTTTCCCACTGTTTTAACATAGCTTCCCTATGCCTTTTCTATAAATATTTCCATGGTAAGTCTTCTGATGAACTTTCCTCTTTGATACTACAACTTTACGAATTTAAGCACAGTACTAGATTGGCAGTTAGGTCTCTTCATTTTATCTTTGACTTGCTGGAAGTAACCATAAGTTCTATGCTAAAAGTTTCTTCTCTCACATTTCTCGATTGTAGAACTCTCTTTCTGTCTTTTTGCTTTCCATTCATCTTCGATCTTCAAAAATTTAAATGCAATGTCAATTGTTATTTTCTGTCTTTTCAATTACTGTCCTTTTATTGTTCTCTCTCCTTAACAGTGTTTTTCTTTCTCATATTCTCTAACACTCAGTAACCCCTTGCATCTTAGTGGCTTTATTGCCTTGCTTGGGGTCAAAATAAAAAAGCAATAATAGTGCTGCAACATCCATGAAACCATTTGACTTCAGAAGAAGGTTATATGGAAAATTTCTCTCTCTCCCTCCCCCATGCAAGTGTGTGTGTGTATGTGTGTGTGTGTGTGTGTGTGTGTGTGTGTGTGTGTCTATGTGTGTGATAGGGTGCCAGATCAGCATTATAAGGTTGCTAATAAATATGGCTGATGATATGTTTATCAAAAAAAAAAAAAAAATCTACAATGTTCTTGGTCCTGACCTGGCATCTCAGCTTCAGTCACTTTCCCACAGCCATAACATAGTTGTCCTGTACCTTTTCCATAAATAATTTCATGGTAATTGTTAGGATGAGCTTTCCTCTTAGGTATCTCAACTTTACGAATTTAAACATAGTACTAGATTGGCAGTTAGGTCTCATCATTTTACAGCTGAAATTCCTGGCAAAAAGAGTTCTTGGAATTTATATTATTCACATGCAGACTATTTTACTCATCTTTGTTGTTGTTATCACGTTTCAGCCTTTGTGCTCTCCGGCCAGCACCAGGTGTATATCAATCTGAATAATCTACAAGGAATTACCAACTGAACCTTTATTTAATCTAGAGGGTAGATTGTTCTCATTCCAATGTCTATGTCTAGGGATATCTCATCTAGTTTTCATTTAGCACTGCTCAGTTATTGCTTGCCCTGTTTCCACGTAGACCTAGTTCAATTCCCTGGGCTGCTTAATGCATACTTACACTCAGTGGAATAATTTCCCCCTATAGATTAAATAAAGGGTTCAGTTCACACCTGTAGGTTATCTGGATTGATATATCTCTGAAGAAGATTAGAGAGTGCAACAACCGAAATGGGATAACAACAGCAAAAATGAGAATAACTGTTTGCATGTAGATAATATAAATAAACATGTTTATTTCTATAATATCCCATAGTATTTGTGAGTTCAATCCATGGGCCGGTTAGCCCAAATGTAAACTCAGTGAAAACAGGGTGAACAATAACTGAGCAGTATTAAAGGAGTAATTGTGAGTTCAGTCGCTGGGCCGGGTAGTCCAAATGTAGACTCAGTGAAAACAGGGTGAACAATAACTGAGCAGTATTAAAGGAGTAATTGTGAGTTCAGTCGCTGGGCCGGGTAGTTCAGATTTAGACAAAACATTGTGCTAATAACAACAAAGATAAGGACATTAGTCCAATAATAATCAATATAGGATAGTTATAAGATAAAGATATCATTTACAATAATAATCAGTTTCTTTGGATTTTTTAAAATGTTTGTAAAATATTTTGAAAATCATTTATATATTTGTCTACCCTTGAAATTATTTTTTTCAAATCATTCTTTATTTCACATTCCTAACATTTTCTTTCTTGTCTCCCTTTCTATTACTTATTCAATTTAACAGTCTGAATTCATTCTTTTAAAGTAACTGCTCTTTTAAGGAGAAGCCTATTTGGATGTTGTAATGTTTCTTGCAATGAGAAATCAGAGAATTGAGTTTAAATTCCTGTCACATTCGTTACATTCACGTACATGCAAACACCCTTGGCAAAGGTATGATTCTATCCTCTCTCCCACCTATGGGTTAAATAGTACTCGTATCTGGAATAATCCTTTGTTATTATCTAAAGTGTTAAGACAATATTCAGTTGCAAAAAAAACTGAATTGTTCTAACACTCCAAAATATGTTTCAGCTTTAACAGACAGTCTTCTAAGGCATCCATTAAAGGAATTGTTTAATTTAAAAATATAATCTTTTAAAATTGTAGGCTTTATTTTCATTCTTGCAGAAAAAAAAATGCAGTCAATATCTTTTAAATAAAAAAAATTCTTGTATTAACAGGCATTATATGCTGGGAAATGAATTATATGTATATTCATGCATTACTATATATATATATATATATATATATATATATATATATGTTTGGTGTGTTGAATGTCAAAGACAATATAGTCCTGCATATTCTCTTTTGAATTTTCTCATATTTTCAAAAGAGAATATGCAGGACTATGTTGTCTTTGACATTCAACGCAACATGTTTAAAAGAAAAGTTGCTGCCAAATCACACACACACACACACACGCACACACACATATATATATATATATATATATATATATATATATATATATATATGAAGAAATATAGTCTTAAAGTGTGCTATATTTATGGGATAAAGTGCTCAATATCAGACATAGAGCATGTGTAAATATACAAGTGAACATAGAAGTCAACACTTAGAGGCGACAGTCTGTTTCATGATTGTGGCCCGATGATTGCATCTAGCATGAAACAGACTGTCGCCTCTAAGTGTTGACTTCTATGTTCACTTTTATATTTATATATATATATATATATATATATATATATATATATATATATATATATATCAGTAATGTATTAGTGAACAATATTCAAATGTTACCATATTATAAATTAAATATCTGATCATTTTTTTTTATTTTCATAAATATCGATATTAAATTAAATGTTATTTTATGGATATTAACAATACATTCAACAGAAAAACTAACCTGATTTTTAATTGATGCCTGGTTTCTACAAATCAATAAAGCTGCTGTAATTTCTGTTTTGTTATTAATGTTTTAAAATGAAACAAGCAGCTTTAAGCCTTTAACATAATATGGCAACATTTAAACATTGAACTAATGATATGGTGTTTTTACTTTTATTTTTTTATTGCTGCACAATCAATTTTGCTGTTTTTTGATTGGTCAAAAATAATTAAGGAAAAAATGACAAGTGGCAAAGATTTTTGTTTTTAAGTTGCTTTTGAATTTTCATTTTTTTTTCACTGAAAGAATACCGAATTTATGTAAAAATAATGGCACTGGTAAAAATGGCACAAGTGAAAAATATGTTTATTAAAATATAGATTCTTGATGAAATTGAAATGTAATTTAAAAAAATAAATATATCATATATAATCTTTCATTTATTTATTTTTTAATATTAGCAAAAATGTAGAATTGTTTTACCTCCATTTGTTAATATTATTAAATTTATATATATATATAAAATTTCTGAAATTATATGACTTGCACAATGGGGTTGTAGAAGAACCACTGAGATCAATGATGTATACTTAACAGTTCCCAGACAACTGAACCAGAAGTAAATAAACAGACAACAACTGAACTCTGATTAGAAATTTAACTTTAAATAGCTTGAAAAAATTAAACAGCTACTACTGTTTAATTTTACTAGGCACCTCCATTCAATTTTGATACCTAAGATTTTATAAGAAATAAGATAGCCAATCAGCTCACAGCTGCTGATTGACACACTTTTCTACCTTTTTTGAACAACTCTTTACTCTTGGTACAACCTTCAGAATGACCACATGCTGAATGGGTCATCTCTACACCCTTATCACCACAGAGTCTGTAAATGGCGAGAACATCAACTCACCCTCAGTAGATAAGTTTGGTTGCAGACACCATTAAGTTTGCAAGGACACATTTGTAATGTTGATTAATATAATTTGTACAAATCATAAGTCAGTTGCGTTCTATTCTTTTATTGTTACTATGTCTGCATCCGTCATGTGGAAATCTTATAAGGGGCCAACTTCAATTCCCCATAAATTAAAATTAATTTTTTTAAATGAAAAAAGCATTCTTGAAGCTTTCATTTTAGCTTTAATCGAAAGTTAAATGATTAAATTTACTATTTCCAGTAATCAAAATACTCTGGTGTATTTCAAATAGAAATTATATTGATTGGAATCTATTTTTTTGTCGTTTTCACAAAATTAGCCATTTTTGACACATTTGCAAACAAAAATTAATTCTCGGTTTTAAAAATGTTCCAAAAATAAAATATACTTTTCTGAGATTTTATTTGACAAATATTAGCTGTTTTGAAGTATAATTAATCTGATTTGAAAAAAATATTATTTACTTTAAGTTTAAAATAACAGGGAAATGGATTTTTAGAACAAACAGTAACAGTGATTTACATGCTTATCACCATCACTTGTCACTTGTAGATCACTAAATAAGTGATGATAAAGTCTATCAACACCTTTATTGTTGTTCTATGGAGACTTTATCTGTTAAAACATAATTTAAGAAAATGACAGGTGAATGCCTTTTTTATATAATCTTTAAGTACTCAGTAAGCTTAAAAATGTTGTAAAATATTTTCTGTAATCTAATTTTAGGAATTATTTTACTGTTTAAAGAGTCAGTTTTTCACTTGTGCCATTATTACCATTGACCAATAATACCAGATGTGTGTTTTGATTTTTGAACGTATATAAGTGGGCAATCTGGGTTCTCTGTTGGGAACAGAACTGCATAAATTTCAATGAGTAAAAATTAAATGTTATTTAAAATCAAAAGGAAGTTTTTATGAAAAGATTCATTTCAGTCTCCCCCACTTCTCTTTTCACTTGCTGCTTGTCTTTCTGTGGTTCAAAGTGACACTATCTTTTTACAGGAAACAAAATTCTGAAATCCTGTTCTACAGGTATGTGCGAACAACCTGCCTCAGTGAGCATGTCCGACTTGCCTTATAATCTTTTCCATCAGAAAATGAGGGCTCGAAAAAAAATTCCAATCCCTTATGCATCAAAATCAAAAGAAATTTAATTGTTTTTTAAACATCCAGGTGTAAAACTTTTTTTTATTGCAAACAAATTTTTATAATCTTTTTGTCTTTTACAGTTAATTATTTTAGCAATGTTTTTTCTAAAATACATTTTCACAAACAAATGCATATTTGAAATATATTTTTAACAATCTGAGAAATGATAATCAAATTATTTAAATTTTTCCATTTTCTGTATTTAAAATATGTATTTTTTGCTTTATTTCTTACATTTTAAAAGTTAATTATTTAATAATGTAAAGTTTAAAAACAAGATGTATATAATATACTTCTGAGAATTAAGTCAATTTTATATCTCTTAAACTGAATTTTAAAATTCCTCTAAGAAGCCAGTTATACAAAACCTTTTTCCTTCATATGTGAAAGAAAAGAATATATCTATCATATTTAATCATATATATATATATATATATATATATTTTAAAGCGAAGAGAGAAGCCATAAACGTTTTTGGTTAGAATGTGGATTTTTTAAATATATATTATACTTAGGGAAAAAAAGCATAATATATATTTAAAAATTCCACATTAAAACCAAAAACGTTTGCAGCTTCTCTTTTCACTTTAAAATATACACTTTTCTCTCATTGGAACAACTGTAACCTCTCCTTTATTTATTTATATATATATATATATATATATATATATATATATATATATATAATAAGTGATGCTGATTTGTACATGTCCTGTATCCCTGGCATATAAAAATGTTAAAGGATGCAGTAAATTTTCCATCTGTGTCCCAGGGACACAACTAAAGTTTCCCAAGAAAAGCGATACATTGCCCAAAAATGCAATCCATATAACAGTAGAGTTATGACATAGTAAAACAAATTTGTTGTTGGTCGATACTAAGTAAACAACAGCATCAGTTTAATTAATGTAACTAATTAATTTGATTAACTCACTCATATATTCTTTCTGTAACCAAGCACAAATCTTTTGTCAGAGGAATTAGATAGTGATGGGAATTAGCACATAGATACTTTATTTTTTTAAACATTTCGTATTTTTGTTGTTAATGTATTTTTAAAACTATGAGAGCAAAACGCTTTTTTAATTTTTTTTTTTTTGACTAACAAGTGGAGACATTTGTATTTTTAACTTTCAGTTCCGTTCACTATTGAAATAATAGGTTCAAAAAATGTCTTCTAACAAAAAGAGATTTTCACACATCGACTTATATTGTAGAGAGGTCAACATTTTTGTAATTTTAAATACATTTTTGTTGTGGGTTATATATACCAGGAGACACATGTTTTTCCAACTTATATACTCGACCAGAATACTCTCACAACAAATGAGTCAGGGTAATAAATGAACAACGTAACAACAAAACTATATATATATATACACACAATGATAAGTATGTATTAACAAAACAAAGGTATACATACATATAAGTATGATATTTAGTATGATAAGTATGTATTAACAAAACAAAGGTATATATATATATATATATATATATATATATATATAAAATGAAGAGGTTATAATGGTTCCAACGAGAGAAAAGTGTGTATATTAAAAAGAAGAGAGGTACCGCAAACTTGCTTGGTTGTAAATGTGGGTTTTTTAAAAAAATATTATTCTTTATTTTTCATAGTTTTTCATAGTTTTACGACACGTGTTTCTGGTCTCACGACCGTCTTCAGGTAAAGGGTGGAGATTTCCACATATTATTAAAAATAATTATTAAAAATAATTAATTTTTTTCCTTTATGTTTTTCAATGTCAAATATTCTCCATATGAGACATTCTCTGTTTTTGTGTTGGTCATTCCAATGTCTTTCTTTAAAAAAATTTTTTTTTTTTTTTTAAAGAAAGACATTGGAATGACCAACACAAAAACAGAGAATGTCTCATATGGAGAATATTTGACATTGAAAAACATAAAGGAAAAAAATTAATTATTTTTAATAATTATTTTTAATAATTATTTTTAATAATATGTGGAAATCTCCACCCTTTACCTGAAGACGGTCGTGAGACCAGAAACACATGTTGTAAAACTATGAAAAATAAAGAATAATATTTTTTTAAAAAACCCACATTACAACCAAACAAGTTTGCGGTACCTCTCTTCTTTTTAATATATATATATATATATATATATATATATATATATATATATATATATATTGTTGCTTGTGACAAAACAATGAATATGAATGAATAAAACATTTAAACTAGTGAATGTGTTTGTGTAGAAATAAGTATAACAAGTGTGTGTGATAGACACATCTGTATATATGCATATGCATGTGAGAGAGAGAGAGAGAGAGAGGGGGGGAGTTTAAAAGTCAAGAGAGGGACAAAGGAAGCGAATGCACCTCAACGGCACCATTCTTTTCTACATGCAACTGCATCTGAAAGATAGAGAAAAAAAAAACGGAAAGAAAGTAAGGACAGAATATCACTGTCTATTCATAGGCTTAGGGAACATCCCCTAGCAGCTTTTTTTTTAGGAAAGTAAGTTGGGTAACTCCATATAAGGCACTCTCTTTTTATGTACTGCGTCTCCTCACGATGTAGGCGATCATGTCTCTGCACAATTTCCTGTCCCCTGGAGGTTTAAATACAGTCTGTCCTTTTGCTATTTCTAAACCCAGTTGAATCATCCATCTTCTCAAGCTCATCAAGTATGTTATGCATTGTTTTCTCCTGTCCCTCACTCTGTCCTGTGAGTATCAGATTTTCCAAGCCCTCTTTCTTCATTATGTGCCCCAGAAATTACAACTGCTTCTTTCTGATTTTAAGTATAAGTTTTCCTTTTGTTTCCATTTTCTCTAAAACCTCATCATTGTTCACATGTTCAGTCCATGGTATCCTCTGTAGAACCATATTTCTGTTGCTTTAAGTCTTTCCTTTATCTTTGAGAAAATTGTCCAGCATTCACTGCCATACTGTACGATGGACACCGCATAACTGTTCAGTACTGTTTTCTTTGTTTCTAACAAAGGTTTTTCTATCTTTTAATATTCTGCTTACTTAACTTTCAAGTGGTTTCCCTAGTGGGCAAAGGGAATACAGGTTTGATTCCATTTGCAAGGCATGTTTTCTTTTGCACGACTCTTGACTTCTAGGCCAATAGGGATTAATTTTTTCTGTTACAAAGACAAGGGATGTCTACTCAAAGATGTGGACCTATGAAGTACAAGAATAGGAAAAAATACCTTATTGAAACAAGGAGGGGTGTAGGGCTTAAGTATTAAAAAGAACAGTTGATTTATTCATGCCAAGATTAATGAAGGATGATAATAACAAGGAAACACATAGGTATTTTTTAACAAAACAAGATAAGGAATTTATGATTTCTTGAATTTGTGTCAGTGGCTTATTTCAGGAAAATAAATTAGAAATTTTTAAAGTCTATAACATGAAGAGGAAATGTTCACACAACAGATTAAATTATCTACCACAAAATAATATTAAAATATGTTGACGACAAAGATAAGCATGTTCGTTGTTCACAGAAGAGATATGGTTGCATATGTTCAAAAGTAGATGAAGAGAGATAGTTTGAAATACTTTACTTTCTTATATTTGTTGAAAGAAAATTCTTTGGAGTGCCACGTGCTTGGTTAGAAGCCAATAATATAATTGGCAAATACTTTTACACTCTGAAGAACTTCAACACTGGTTGCTGGTCGCAAGAAACTGAAACAGAACTTTTCACATGATTTCAGACACTCTTCTCTAATTAATTTGATTTTTCTCCTCATTTTATATCAAAAAGAATTTTGAATTCTTTCGCTACTTTCTTTTCCTTCTTCTTCTTGGATCAATGACTAATTTCTGTGAAGACAAGGTTTTCATTGGTCCAAAATCAATTTCACATAGGCTTGCAACTTCCTTACCATTTTTTTCTCAGTCCTCCAGATTTGAAGGGAGTTACTAAAGGGAGTTATTATTATTTTGTTCTCATTACACACAAACTGCGACATTGGATATTTTCATTGGATTCTGCATAAAAGTGATCAGTGCAGGAACACCTGCAGAAAAAAGTTTAAACTATGTTTAAAATATAAATATTAAAAACTCACAGATAACTTGAGTTTTGGAATTGGACCTGTTAGGTGATCTTAGTCAAGATATATATATATATATATATATATATATATATATATATATATATATATTATAAATTAATAGATTTAAAATATGGTTTTACCACTACACAGTGATAACCATGTTTCAGAAATGGAAGCTAAAGCCCCTGAATTTAATTTTGTTATTAAACCAAAGACATTAATTCCATTTCCTCATCAAGCGAATTTTTGGAGTAACTTACTTTTTAAAATTTACGGTTGTTAACGGCACAGGAAAGATTCATAGTTTGAGGGTTTCCAAGGTTACCGATAAATCCATTCATCTAGACAAGGGGTGGTAGAGGGTTCAATTTTTAATTTTCATTGTATCAGTTAATAGTTACATTTGAAAGCGGGGTTATGTTTAGGGATGGGTAGGGATGTATCTTTTAACAAATTCTGACATCTGCTAAATTCATGTCATCTGGGTTTTTTCTAACGGCAAAAATTCTTATGGTATTTTTTCTATTTGTATATTTAAAGATTTTGGGGGACTGTTTAGGTTAGAATATGTTTTATCCACCTTTCTAAAAAATTATAATTTTTGAAGTTATCCAGTCCTTCCTACCAAATCATGAAATGAAATTTATCTTGAACAGCCACTGATTTAGATACTTTCATACTGAGGTGATTGTACTCTAGGGTTTCATTCTTGGTCCTACTTTGTTTTAATTTTCTTTAATGACCTTCCTGACAGCATCAGCTGTTAATTTTGTATCTACACTGATGACACTTACTCCTGTCATGATAGTAAGTCTGATCAGTTTGATAAGGTCAAAACAGCAGCCGATATCCAAAATGAACTCCAGGCTGTTGTTAACTGAGGCAAAAGATGTTGATTTTAATGGCTCCAAAACTAAAATTCTCTCCATTAATCATTTGAGAGACCCCACTTTGCCTTCCATCAGTATGGCTGATGCTAACCTCGAGTGAAGTGACATGCCCAGAGTTATAAACAATTTTATGCATGAAAAACTCCCATTCTTATATGTCTAACTATAACAATACATTGCTGCTGGTACCTTACTATCATAAAGGGAAGTATGAATGAAAAGAGTCCTTAGGCAATAGCAGTGAAATGACTGCTATATACATTGTTAGTTTTGACAGACGAATGCCTTTATATAGAGTTACAAATCAGATCAAAACAATAGATATGAAACCGAGCAAATCTTTGAATAGCTAGTATGGTGTCTGGCATCCGCTGAGACAATAAAACGAAGATCCTGAAGAATTTGGAACTCCTCCATTCCTCAGTGATCATTTAGCTTGGCTTTTTGCTTCCACTTCAATACAACATTGGTATTCGTCCAACTAAGTTGCAAACTTCCTCATCAATTCGAACATTTTTGATCTGCAAAGAAAAAAACTTGATGGGGGAACAATGATTAGAAACGTAGTGAACGCAAAGCAGAACGGAAGAATTTGGCATAGAGATTCAGATTGTGTTAACAAAGGGATTCAATGATTCCAGGCAGTTTTTCTTTTTATACTCTTTAAAGATTCTTTTTTTTATTTTAAATTTGTTTGCCAAAATTTAAAGCAGGAACAAATTATACCTACATCCATATAAATGTATACATACAGATACACACCCATATATAACTGTTTATTTTGTTTTTCTTGATTTGTAATGCTTATTCGATCTTATAAGGTAATCCACTTAGAGGTATTTAGACTATAACAGGTTAAACAGAGCAAAACAAAATGAAAAATACTTAAAAAAAAGTAGGATCAATAAATTCTCCACAGGATAAGATATACTTTATAAGGCACTCTAATCAAATGAATAGATTTTTGTTTATCTAATAAAATTAATAATAAAACTAATAATAATTATGTATGTACCAAAAATATTTGCCTTATTATTATCATAATTACTACTACTACTTATGCTAAGAAAGGAAGAGGGAGATTGCACTTTACTCATCTCTTTATTTTTGTTTCTTCATCACAGAAGATTTCTTCAAAAGTTCTTGACAGAAAACTCTGTGCAGAAACTTGGTATCAACCCAAGTACTAAGTGCATTAATTCTAAACTGTTTTTCACTTACTTTTTATCTATATAATCTATTATGTTACTCAGACTAGCATCTCCATCTTTGTTGTTATAATCACAGCCTTTTGTACTCTTAAGCCTTCTTTAGGCATCTGTCACAGGTGGTAACCTCCTACCAGGAATTTAAATTCAAATCCTTTGTTTATTCCATTGGTTTAAATTGCTCTCATTCTGCTGTTCCTGTTAGAGGAAATCTTGTATCTGTCAAATCTATCTAGAACATTTCATACAAGGAATTATTATCATTATTATTATTATTATCATTATGCACTGTTTTACTCAGCTTAGAATCTTATACCTTGGTTGTTATAATCATGGACTTTTGGCTGTTGAACTCTCTGGCCTTCTTCAGGTATTTGTTATGTTTTTAACCTTCAAGGAATTTCAAACTAAACTCTTTATTTAATCCACTGGCTTAAATTGGTCACATTCTGCTATCCGTGTTAATCTTCATCATCAGTCCTTTGACTGTTTCAATTGTTAAAAGGACCTAAGGGCAGAAGAATCAGACAGCCTCCTCGTGGATGATCTATTAGTGGTGGCTCCAAGGTATTGTCATATCCATCTACTCTTTGATGTTGTTTGACCAGCTCTTGCATTGCTCTCTCTCTCTCTCTCTACTTGCATCCACTTTCAACAGTGTCTTGCATGATGATAGCCAAACCATGTCATCTTCTGATGCTTAACAGTGTTGAGGAGAGATTGCTGTTGACCCACAAGACTTTTGCCCTTGCTCTGTACATAGTCTTTGACTTTGTGCTCCCAGTAGGAGATGCACAAGAGCTTTCTCAAGCATTTGTTCTCAATTGCCTGGATCCTTTTTCTTGGCACAACCAAGTCTCACACCCATAGAAGAAGATGGATACGACCAGTGATTTGTAGAGCTTGACATTAGCCTGGAAGCTGATGTTGCTCTTCCATATCCTTTCTAGTCTGGTCATTACTGATGTGGTGGTGGTGGTGGTGATCCATGTCCAGAATTTCTGCACTGCAGTTGCCATCTTTTGACAGGGTTATTCCCAAGTATTTAAAGGTAGACACTTCCTCCAGCAGTATTTTTTACTTCTGTTTATATTCATCATGATAAAATCCAACATAGCATGAGACGCATTGGTAAAGAAAACGGTAAAATCTAAAATCTTCTATTACTACACTGGCACTATTCACCACTACTTTGGATTTGTCTCTGTTGAGGGACAAAGGAAGCGAATGCACCTCAACGGCACCATTCTTTTCTACATGCAACTGCATCTGAAAGATAGAGAAAAAAAACCGGAAAGAAAGGAAGGACAGAATATCACTGTCTATTCATAGGCTTAGGGAACATCCCCTAGCAGCTTTTTTTTTAGGAAAGTAAGTTGGGTAACTCCATATAAGGCACTCTCTTTTTATGTACTGTGTTTCCTCACGATGTAGGCGATCATGTCTCTGCACAATTTCCTGTCCCCTGCAGGTTTAAATACAGTCTGTCTTTTTGCTATTTCTAAACCCAGTTCCATCATCCATCTTCTCAAGCTCATCAAGTATGTTATGCATTGTTTTCTCCTGTCCCTCACTCTGTCCTGTGAGTATCAGATTTTCCAAGCCCTCTTTCTTCATTATGTGCCCCAGAAATTACAACTGCTTCTTTCTGATTTTAAGTATAAGTTTTCTTTTTCTTTCCATTTTCTCTAAAACCTCATCATTGTTCACATGTTCAGTCCATGGTATCCTCTGTAGAACCATATTTCTGTTGCTTTAAGTCTTTCCTTTATCTTTGAGAAAATTGTCCAGCATTCACTGCCATACTGTACGATGGACACCGCATAACTGTTCAGTACTGTTTTCTTTGTTTCTAACAAAGGTTTTTCTATATTTTAATATTCTGCTTACTTAACTTTCAAGTGGTTTCCCTAGTGGGCAAAGGGAATACAGGTTTGATTCCATTTGCAAGGCATGTTTTCTTTTTCACGACTCTTGACTTCTAGGCCAATAGGGATTAATTTTTTCTGTTACAAAGACAAGGGATGTCTACTCAAAGATGTGTACCCATGAAGTATGCTATTTCTAAACCCTGTTCCATCATCCAATTTCTCAAGCTCATCAACTATATTTCGATGTTAGAGGAAATCTCATAGTTAAATACATTTACTTAATTTTTTCTCGAGATGTCATTTATCTCTTTCACTAAATCTGATTATATGATATCATTTTTAGACTACCCAACCCACGCTTTGAACTGACAACTCTCAATTAACACAGTCCACTTAATTGATATTTTTATCTACTAAACCATGTTTTACAATTTGGTGATGGAAACTTGCAGTCTTTCAGGATAATTCTGCTTGCTAGCCTCTTTAACTAAACTAGAAAATATGATTTTTTTTGCACTAAGTGTTGTGTAATTGTGTTGTGGTGGAACTTCTTTTAGTTTTAGTCCTAATTTTCTTTTTTAATTAAGTTACCTGAGATAGATAAGAAATCTAAAAAGACCTGTTTACTTTCTGTTAATTAGTCTGAGCATAAAAAGGTAACAGAGTTACAGTGACAAAAAACATTTCTCATCTTAATCTTACTTCAAAGTTAACAAGTCAACTAATCTTATGTCATATGAAACTAAGTAATAAGATGACTAATTCGTAAACCCCTGTTGACAAAAGACAATGTGATTGTTTTATTAGAAAACAAAGTTGGAATATTTCATAATAAAAAGAGAAATCCTTTAAGTCTAATTAACATTTCAAGCAGAGAATGGTTCATGTAGCAAAAAGATAAAGTAATAGATTTTAGATTTTACCGTTTTCTTTACCAATGCATCTCATGCTATGATGGATTTTATCATGATGAATATAAACACAAGTAAAAAATACCATTAGGTTTACAAAAGTTTTAATTTAAAAATGCTCAAAATTTTGTCCTGGTAATAAAAGTCCATCAGAGGAGCAAATGCATTGGTAAAAAATGTTTTGCTTGTTTCATTCATACTGTCTTTTCACAAATTTATTATATATATATATATATATATATATATATATATATATATATATATATATACAGTGACACGCATAAGTATTGGATACATCTATTTTCTGTTATAACTCTAGTTTATGTTCGCCATTTCGCCTGATATTTGGCAAGTAATATCTCGTAAAGTTGTTTTAGTTGTATGTGGAAGGAAAATTAAAAACTCATGGTTGAATCCATTTTTATTATCAAAGTTCAAAGTTCCAGTTGCTTTCTATAGTTGGCCACAAGTTTTTCACACTGATCCACCGTTACTTTACCCCATTCTTCCTTGCATAATTCCTCTAATTGCTTGATATTTTGTGGATTCTGCTTATGAACTTTAACCTTCAAAGTATTCCACAAATTCTCAATTGGATTCAAGCCAGGAGACTGACTTGGCCAATTGAGAGTACTAATACCATTATTTTCAAACCATTCCTTTGTAAGTTTTGCGGTATGTTTGGGATCCTTGTCGTGTTGAAGCACGAAATTCCGACCATGTCCTAAAGAAGTTGCAGATTTCTGAAGGTTCTTCTCTAGAATCTCCCTGTACATACTACCATTCATTCTACCATGGATAACTTGTAACTCACCAGTGCCCTTGGATGAAAAGCATCCCCATATAATAATGGAACCACCCCCAAACTTAACTGTGGGGATGGTATTGTGCTTGTTGAAGGCAGTGCCATTTATTTGCCAAATACTTGTTGCTGTGTTCCTTCCGAATAGTTCAACTTTCGTTTCATCCAATCAGATTACCTTTTCCCAAAACTGCATACCTTTCTTTTCATAAGTTTTGACAAACTTTAATCGGTCTTTGACATGTTTGGTTTTCAGTAAAGGCACTTTTCTTGGTGATCTTGAATGAAAGCCTGTACGATATAGAGCTCTGCTAATGGTATCCTTACTTATATTAATTCCAGCACCCTCAAGATCAGTTTTAATTTCAGAACGAGTAATGAAGGGGTTTTTTTGCACATTTCTGCTGATCCACCTTGAAGTACTCTCTTTTATTTTTCTCGGTCTTCCATTTCTTGGAAGGTTTGCTGTACCGTCGCCATACTTCTTATACTTTCTGATATTATTTCCTACTCTACTTAGTGCTAGATTCATTTCTTTGCTAATTTTTCGGTAACCTTGTCCTCCTTTGTGATGTTCAATGATTCTGTCTCGCATATATCTGGGTAATTCTTTAGGTTTTGCCATTTTTAATCCTTGAATTGCAGAATGCACATCAAAGAGTCAGATGATTAGTAGCACTATCTTGTAAACAATTGTGTGCTTCTCTGATTGGTCAGAGATAACATTCAAATACTATCAAAAATTTGAATATTTAAAGTCTTTTAAAATACAAAGTTTCGATTGAAAATTTGAAAAAGTGTCATGTATCTAATACTTTTGCATAGGGTAATTTTGAACTTTGATAAAAAAAAAAAAATGAATTCAACCATGAGTTTTTAATTTTCCTTCCACATACAACTAAAACAACTTTACCAAATATCAGGCAAAATGGCGAACATAAACTAGAGATAATAGAAAATAACATGTATCCAATACTTATGTGTGTCACTATATATATATATATATATATATATATATATATATATATTTTTTTTTTTTTTTTTTTTTCACACACACACACATGTTGCATACTTCTCTCTCATGCTGAGGGGTCAACATTGCCAATTCACTCATATTGTTGTATCTTCTCTCTCTTCTCTCGTCTTCTCCTGGCCAGGTAGCAATAAGTATTTGATTCCAGAGATGAAAGACATTAACAATGGTAATTTGAGCTATTTTTTTTATGTCGACATATACATCTCTAACTAGCCAGTTTTTTGCTCTCCTTCTACCTCTGACAGTAATCGAACCTGTATCCTATACAAAACTGTCATACAGCCTGATGTGCTTTACCATTTAGCTACAGAGGAAGTGCCTGGTTAGCAAGGTTAAATTACTGTTTTTAAACTACAAATTTCCCATGATTTCTCTCAAATGCTCATATCTGCTCAAAGTGTATCTTAACGCGAACAAATGACATGATATATTATGAAAATGGACTAAGTTGGAGGACACATTTTCTTTGAGACATTCAAGCAGGTAAATGTGGTTAATACTGTTTATTATAAACAGAACATTTACTTAAATATCTGTGTCTATATAACAATAAAATATATTAAAATAATCATAATATATGCGGTCATTTGTTTACGTTAAGATACGCTATCACAGTGACGACTGATTACTAGAAAGTGGAATGCAAATTAGAATTATGACTTATTTAATTTGCCATCAAAAACATTTGACAATTTGCAAGAGAGAAGAATCTAGCAGACATATAGGTGCCAAAGGTTATATTAAATCAGAACAGCTGGCATCTTAATTTGGATTTTTTTTTTAGTTAACCATAATTGTTACCACTCCTGTGGTTATCACTCCTGTGCTCTTAGTGAAGCCATTTTTCTCCTCATTTTAGATGGAAGAAGTTGCTCAGCCCCAGTGATTCCAACCTTGCTGCAGTACCTCATTGCACTAAAGAGGTTAGATCGGTGTAATACCAATATCAGTGAGACAGTGGTCACAGGGGCTGGGCAAAAAACAATTTTTGTCCTTGGCCCATATATATATTTATATTTATGTACTTATATATCTATAAATATATATAATATATATATATATATTATATATAAATAATATATATATTAACATTTCCTGTTACATATATTAAATTTCTATAAATATATATATATATATATATATATATATATATATATATATATATATATATATATTTATTTATCTATAAATATATAATCTTATTTAAATATCTATAAATATATATATATATATATGTATATATATTAATATTTCCTGTTATATCTAATAAATTTCTATAAATATATATATTTATTTATCTATAAATATATAATCTTATTTACATATCTATAAATATATATAATATATATATATATATATATATATATATATATATATATATATATATATATATAATAATATATATATTAACATTTCCTGTTATACCTATTAAATTTCTATAAATATTTATATTTATATATATTTATATATTTCAAAAGAAAGTATTTAATATATATAACAAGAAACGGCAGACAGTCTGCTTACAGAGCCAACAGGCTTAACTAAATGACAAAGTGTTAAATTTGTAGATGGAAACATGAATATCAACCTACATGCTACCTGTAGATATTGCTAATCAAAAGATTATAGTCAATAAAGTCCTTTTGCAATCATGTATCAGCTTTCTTGTTTCGTGATTAAATACAGCAAGAAACATACTGTGGTTATATTTATTCATTCTTATTTTGGCTGACTTAACTCCAAATGCAAAAACTTATTTCGAACAAACACAATTATTTATCTTACCCAGCAAAATCCTGATGATGATAATGTGAAAATATCAAAAGTGTTTGGGGAAAAATAAAAATGAATATATATATATATATATATATATTTTTTTTTTTTAAGCTTATCACTCCAAGCAAGGCTGGAAGCCACCAGCACGCAAGGGGTTACAGAAGGTTTGCAGGAAGAGCATATAGGAGTGGTAAAGGAGAGGATGTGGAGAAAGATAGTGGATCGATCAAGGCAAGGGGGTTACAGAAGATGTGGAGCGAGAGCAGATAGGAATGAAAGGTGAAAGGATGTGGAGAAGGGAAGTGGATAGATCAAGGCAACTGGAGATGTCGATTGACGTTACACTTAAATAGTTGGCGTTTGTATTTGTCAGGGAAACAGGAATAAGGAAGGGAGTTCCACAGGGGAGATGTCCGAGACATGAAGCTATTGGAGTAGAAGAGACGTCTACATCTAACAGTTTCAACGGTGAAGGGGTGGGAATGGGATGCCAGCCTCGTAGGACGTTTAAATTCATGAGGCCTAGAAACCAGCGAAAGCAGCTCATCGGAGCAATTACCGTGAAAGTATTTGTAAAAAAGACAGATCGAGGCAACATCGCATCTGTGAGAGAGCGACTGCAGACGAGATGACAGATCAGGGCCAATTACATATATATATATATATATATATATATATATATATATGTCTATAAAGATAAAATTACTCCTGATTGGTTCTGCACAAGCCTTCATCACTATTCTCCTCTTCCCACTCATTATTAATATTTTCTTTCCTAATTCTTCCACACACTGTAACCCCTTGTGTCTTAGTGGTTTATTGCCTTGAATGGGGTGATAATGATTAAAAAATAATAAATGTATATACATATACAAATAATCCTCTCACTTTTGTTTATCATGTATTGAAATGTATCACCTAATATCCTCCATGAACTTGCCTGACTTTTCTGCTAACCTTGCTATTCTTGAGCATCTCTATACCAAAAAATTTGAAAAATCAGTAAAATTTTTGATCTTGTATATAAATACTTGTCACAAAATAAAATCCTTACATCTGTCTCTATAATTTCCTAGAGGATGAAATGCATGAGCTAAGATAAGTTTTCCTTATACCTTTATTTATCTTGTTCTTTTACAGATATACTCTATCTGAAGTAAAACTTTAACCTGAAAACTGCAATCATGACATTATATTGCATTCAGTTCTTAGTATCTTTGAGAAGGTAATCTATCTAGTTGGAAGGTAAATGAACAGTATTCCTTTGAATCTTGTTAGTACAGCCAAGAGTGGGGCCATGTAGTCTGGGCAGCACACAGACTCCATCCAGGCCTGCACCCTAGAGAGGACACTCTAGTCCCACCAACAAAAGACTGAACGTTGATCAAATAGGGCGCTAACATTATCTTGAAGATAAACGGATGCCAAATGAGTCTTAGGATTCAATTTTTATCAAATCTGAACATCTAGTGATACAGAAGAAATATTGATATTGCTGGAATTGCTAATCATATATATATATATACACTGGACTCTCCGGTCGACATTCATGTAGAGGGTCAAGGAATTCAGTTCTTAGAAACTGACAGCCAGACTACCCACACAGATAATTTGATTATAGTGATGAAGGCTTGTGCAGAACCAACCACAATTTTTGGAAGAGCTGAATACAGAGAACTGTGCACAGTGTGCCACAAGGTCCCAAAAGAACCCTCCAAAGGTTTTGAATTCAGAGTTGTCATTCTCCTAAAGCGGTTGCCACCCAAGGCTATAGAACCCAGTCTGTCCTACTATTTACCTATAGATGGAGGGATTCATACTTTTCTCCAGGATTAGCAGATAATTGAATATAATGGATTCGACTGGAATTTGAACTAAGCTCTCCGATTCCTCAATCCAAACCAATATCCATTACTCCTTTGCGCCTTACTATCTGTATATATATATATATATATATATATATATATATATATATATATCATAGCTGGCCACTTTTATTCGAGGATACCCATATACGGCTGTGGTTTATACAGCAACTATGCTGAGCAGACCTTAGTTACAGTTTCTGGGAGAGAGCATGTTATCTAGTGTGATCAACAATTTGAACAAGGCCAGCATGATCAAGCCCTCAGCCACTTGTGGCTTCATGTTAGCGCAGCTATCAATGGCCCACAAGAGTTGCGTCTACCCAATTTCACTCACAAGGCTTGGGTCAACCCGTGGTATGATTTTCAGGCACTTTCCAAAGGTGCTGTACATGTGGGATTGACCTTGATCCAGTCTGATAACATCAGGAAAACACTTTCCTGACAAATGGTGAGATTCGAACCTGGGTCTCATGGTCAGAAAGCAAACATTCTAAACACTCAGCCATGTGCCCAATATATATATATATATATATATATATATATAGTTACTAAACACCTTAAATAACTCAGTATATGGATTGTTTATAACAAATTTAGTATATGAGAAAAGAAAATTGAACATAGAACACCACAAATTGCCACAAAACATTAACCTGAACAATCAAATAACATTCTTAAACAACCTTGTTAGATCAAGACTTTCATACAGATATCATACATGGAACCAAACCCATTCAGAAATATCAAAACTGTTTGCTATATACAACCACTTTCTAAGATCAATGGTTAAAAATGGTTTTGAGGAAGTAAAGAACATCCTTCTTTGAACATTGTAGACTGGCACTACAGAATCTCAAACAAAGAACTGTACCAAATAGAAGAAACCACATCGGTTGAGAACTATCAACAGCAGCAAAAACTAAAACGAATAGTGCATAGAACCTGAAGAGAAAATAAGGTCAAAACGTTGACATTGCACACAACTTCAAATAAAAAGTTAGAAAGGAAACCGATCAATATTAGAAAGAATGATAACAGCTACTGGACTTGAGAAACCTATTTTCCTGATAAAGTGTTTTAAGAGAAAGTTTTTATAGAACTCATTCAAAAGCAGTACTGGCTGCTCAATCAATGAATGATGAATGTTTCCTTATAAGGAAACAGCTAATATTACCATATATATATATATATATATATATATATAATATGGAGAAAACAACTGAAAAGTTGCAAATTAAAAAAAAAATTGAATGTTTTTTTTGTGAAAGTATTTATTTATATTTTTATATATATATATATATTTGATATTTCAGATCTGCCCCGATCTTTCATCAGAAATAACTGTATTCAGAAGTTTGTTTACAAGTAGCGTCCGTTGCGAGATGCTGACGTCACGTGATGTGGAATGCAACTTTGTTTGAATATTTCTAATGTAAATCTAACGATAATAATATTTTAGATATTGTTTAAAAAGTTTTTTTTTAACTATATCTAAAAACAATTTTTTTTAACTATTGAAATATTTATACAGATTTAAAATTTCCAAGTCTTTGTTATGCTATACATATATATATATATATATATATATATATATATATATATATATATGTGAATGATAAAAATATAGTTTCAAGGTATGCTATACTTATGAGGTATAGTATTCAATATCAGAGATAGAGCATATATAAATATAAATTGACATTGATGGCCTGACGATTGCATTTAATCATGAAAGAGACTGCCACCACTGGGTGTTGGCATCAATGTTCACTTTTATATATATATATATATATATATATATATATACTTTACAATTGGAATTAAGATACCTTTAGTAAATGACCATTTTCACCTAAAAATTTTAATTTTAAAATTCACAGGATTTTTCAAACTGTTTATGGTATGAGTTTGTAGTGTGCTGTTTATTTGGAGAAAGAAAGAGAGAGAGTATATAATAGGGGACCTTATTGGGAGGTATGGAGAGAAGAAGGCACCGTTACTGGAATTATATTATGGAGGTAGGAGAGTCTGGGTATGGGGAGGGAGGGGTATACCGATGAGCTGACCTACATCCTAATGGTCACATGGTCAAAATTTAATTCAACGGGAATTCACAGAAATTAACAAAAATGGGAAAAACAATCAAGAGGTAACTTTGGTAAAATGAACGAGAGTTAATTCGAAATTATTGTTATTAAACTCATCCACATATCAGGGCTCAAAGTTTGGGGGAGTGTTTTCAAGGATTTGGAGTGAATTTGGACATATATGTATGCATTCCCATTCGTGTGTTAAGTGAGTCAGTTTTAACATATTTCAAATTTTATGTTGTGTTAATATGACCCGCCTGGATTATACCAAAAGATTACTACCTGCATGCACACACACACACACACACACACACACACATATATATATATATATATATATATATATATATATTTCAAGAAGAAATTATTGAAACTGTTGCATTATGGTACAAACTCCCAAGTGGATGCTTCCTCAATAATTATAAGTTTAAGCTCTTCAAATTGAAGGTCAACTGTTATCTATCATACACATCCTCATTATATGAGCCTCTTACTCCCCCCCACTTTATGCTCTTACAACTACCTTGAGGGACTCTTGGGTCATGTATTGAGTGAACAATAGTAAAAAAAAAATTAATTTCTTGAAAATGCTTAAGTGAATTTATGAAATGCAGGGTGCGATGGGTAAATTGTCACCATTTTATATTTTTAGTTTTGTGTGTTCACACTGGTTGTTTTTTATTTTGTCAACTGCACAGTATAGTAGAGTCAGTTCGGCACCATCTCTGAGAAAAGGTGTAGCATGACACAATTTACTCTTCCAGAAATTTGGAAACAGCAACCTTTACTGCTTGGCATTCACACTGGAAGCTTCAATACGAACATTTCAGAGTGTTTGGGTATTAATCTGACGACAGTGTTGAGGATTCAGAAAGAGTTGGATGAGTCTAATGGTGATTACGAAGGTGTTTGGAGTGAGTACTAGTGATGGTAACATTTTGCCTCTATTCATCTTCCCAGAGGGCCTCAGACACAATACTAGTGCCTTGAGGTTTTAGTGCTGTCCAGAGTCAAGATGGTAGCTGCTGGAAGACCATATGTCTGGCAACAGGACACTGCACCAAGCCACACAAGCAGAGGAATGGAAAGGATAATAAAAAGACAAATGTTGCTATCAGATATGACAGGAAATTGTGGAGAGACATGGTCACCCATGACCAGAATGGACATGGCACATAAATGAAGTAGTAGTGGTATTATGATCACTCTTTTTACCTTTGGATTGCAGGCTGTCTAAATCAAAGAATGTTATTTGTCTTCAAGCAGAAAATAATCTTTGGTATCATATCTACATCTTCAAGACAAATTATACGAAATGGAAATGTTAAAGTAGACATTGTGATTGGAACATAGTGGGCACGACTTGATTTATTTTCTTAAAATTGAAAATCTTTTCTCCGAGCTTCTTCTTTCTAAAGACATTAGCCTGGAAAGCTAACTACTTTTAGAATTTTAATATATCTACAAGTATTTCAATATCACTAGTTGGAAGTTATTTACCATATTTAAAGATTATGTAAGAAAATATAAGCTTGCTATTCATGCTATAAAATCAAATCTTACTCATCATGATCACATCACCAACAACAAGGTCCTCTCATGGAAATCTCTCACCAGCATCGAGGCTACAATCCTTCATCATCACTGGGCAGGTCACTTGTCCAGAATACATCCCACTCAACTTCCACATATCCTGTCTGGAGAACTTACGAGCAGCAAGAGGCTACATGGAGGCTCAAAATGATGCTTCAAATATCAGTTGAAAACATCTCTGACATTGACCCTAAGACCTGGGAAACCATTGCTGCAAATCGGCTTTCCTGGTATAGGACCATCTGAGTGGGGACTGAAACTTTTGAGCCCAACCATCAACATGAAGAGGATTTGCGACCTGCTCTCAGGAGGGCCCGGCTTGTGCAGCCTTGTCCACCACCCAAACTCCTCTGTGACTCCTGCTCATGACTCTTCAGGAGTAGGCTGGGCCTTCACAGTCATCTCTATCACTGCCACCATAGAAGAGAAAGGGAATAAGGAGAGTGGATGATCCTGATGTAGAAAGGTGCCAATGACGTCTTATGATAAGGCTTGACCATTTATTGTTGATAATCAAAACATCCAAACTTCCAAAGTTGTCAAGCTTTCAACTTTACAAACAAGATCATGTTTGAGGATTGTGTTGCAAATAATTATGAAATAAAAAATCTAATTTTAATTTCAACTGTATTAAACACTCTCTCTAATCATTATATTAATATCTAAAATGAATGAAATGTTAAAATGAACTTTAACTAAGAAAAGCAGAACTAAATGAAAAGATTATAAACATTAATGTTACTTAATGATCAAGGGTACATTTGGAATACATTTCTTTCTTTAAATAGTCAAACAAATAGGAAAAGGGTCTGAAAACCCGTGATCACTGATACGTCTGCTATTACTGGAAGAGCCATTATTGCAATTGTCGTTATTTTTGTCTTTTTCTAGGCAAACATAACATTATTGTCATCTGTTTGAAACATTTGATGCCAGAATTGTGGCAACCAAAATATGGAAAAGCAGAAAGGAATGAATGAAGAAAGGGCAAATCCTGATATGAAAGATCACGTTTTGTATTGAATCCATTTAACAATGTCACTTCATAACAATCTGTGGCCTCTAGGAGATTGATTCTGAAAAACAAAAAAAAAAAACAAATAACCAAAAAACAAGAAAATAGTTCTATTGATTTTTGGGTGGGTGGCAAAATCTGAGGTTGGGAAAGGAATGGAACTATGAAGTTTCCATAAAATGTGGCAGAGGCAGACTTTGGTAAAAAAACAAGTCGGAATTAAAAGTCTGATGCAATGTGATTCATTTATGCATTTCCAGGAAATAGGATAGCAGCAGCATACATAAAGAAGAATAACACACTGGTATATATATATATATTTATATAAATATATATATATATATATATATAGAGAGAGAGAGAGAGGAGAGAGATAAACATATTAATCTATCCTGCTAGTATATATGTATGTGTATATGTGTGTGTGTGTGTATATATATATATATATATACAGACACATAACATATATATATATATATATATATATATATATATATATATATATATATATTCAAACATTATTTTTAGAGGATACTAGTATTTGAAATTAATGATCCTATTTTGATTTTAAACAGTGTTGCTTATCAAATCCATCAGGTGCACTTGAGAATACTTATATATACAATATTAATCTATCTTACTAGTATATATGCATGTGTGCAGTGCTCACTCTCTCTCTCCCTCTGTCTGTATATATATGTATATATATATATATATATATATATATATATATATATATATATATGTATATATATATATTAGATTTTATTAAATACTGATATCTAATCAGTACCTACCTAGATATTGTAGTTCTATCTTTAAAAATATCTACAGATATGCTTATAGACATCAATCTCTATGTATGTATGATTTTATATATATATATATATATATATATATATATATGTATGTATGTATATATGTATATGATAGAGAGAGAGAGTTGCTATACCAACCAGATATCACTTATTAATATTTTGAGATACAGATGTATATTTCCCAATTGTAGCTCTTTTAAACATTCAGTTATATAAATGTATATTTTCTAAATATGTTATGACTAAATAAAATGCATATTGCAAAAATAGCTTATATAAAGATAGATAAATGTTAAGAATAAACATTTGTATATGCAGTATTTGCACATGCTCATATTTATTCCATAACTGTAATGTTTTGATAGAAAAACCTTACTACACACACACACACACACACACACACATACATACATATATATATATATTTTTTATTTATTTTAACATTTTTGGTGGATACTCATATTCAAGTAGAAGCTCTGTTTTTTTAATCAAACAGTATTTTTTATCCAATTTCATCTGCCAGTCTGAATATTTGAGAAATCTTGTCAGAAAAATATGTGTCCTTTGGCAGAATGTGAACCTGGATCCTTTATAGCAAGGCATCATTAGATCTGACATGCCTAACCGCTCAGCCATGTAGGACTTCCAGTCAAACAAAGCTCGAATAATACTTTTTTGAAAACACTCTCTCAAAAAAAAAATAAATATATTATTTATTATAATTTTTTCATATAGACAAAAACAATATACAAAGATGCAACTTTGTTTCAGTACATTTAGTTGCACCTCAACTGGTGAGAACCAAAATGGTTATGAACAATTCACTGAGAATTGTTCATAACCATTTTGGTTCTCACCAGTCGAGGTGCAACTAAATGTACTGAAACAAAGTTGCATCTTTGTAATGAGTATATTGTTTTTGTCTATATGAAAAAAATTATAATAAATAATATATATATATATATACATATATATATATATATATATATATATATATATATATATATATATATATATATATATATATATATTTTTCACTGTTCGTTTTATTGTGTTTTGCATTGTTCCTGGGTCAAATTAAATTGAAGGTTTTTTTTCTTTTTCTTCCTATACAATGGAGGTAACTTTTGTATTTATTTATTTATTATCATTCCGTATTTATTACCATTCTACAAACATTTAAGAACTTTGTTGCTATACTCATAGTTGACATTATTTATTTTTGGCTTTAACTCTCTTCTATAAAGGGCTTCAAGGATTTTTAATTTTTGCTTATTATTTTGATGGAATATTGATATATTATCAACTAATATCTGTCTAAACTGTGAATGTGGACATGAGTGTCACTTTAAATGCTCTGAGACTGAACTATGCCCATTCAAGGGAAACGTAAGCCTTCTATATATATATATATATATATATACATATATATATATATATATATATATATAATATCTGTATATATAATCTGTCCTATGCTTGAGTGTGGTCATAGTGTATCTGAGCACCTGAGCAGTTATCTCCACATTGAAAGCTTGTGATGTATTCATTCATGCATTACATGTCTTTGGCAAGTAGACATGTTGGAAATGAAACTACGTCTCATAACCTTCTACTGAAAAGCTTGTTTTGATCATGAAAGTTTAAATCAGAAAAACCCTCTGTTATTTAATATAAGTATATGTAAATAATGTTTATACCCTCTTTAAACAAGTGAAATATACATGGGTCATACAAATCAACCTTTCAGTAGAAGTTAAAGATTAAAATATTTTGCTATTAATAACCCCCATCACTTGAAGACTTTCAACACTAGCGACAAATAAAATGTAACTTGAAATGAAAATAGTGATTTAGATATTGACATCCAACACTATTTCAAACAAAAGGTTAGGAAGGAAACCCCCATCAATACTGGAAAGAGTGATAACTTGAATTGGGCACGAGAAACCTATTTTCCTGAAAAATTGTTTCAAGAGAAAGATTTTATAAATTTTAAACAAACGTAATACTGGCTGCATGGTCAGAGAATATTGAATATTTCCTTATAAGGAAACAGCTATTATTACCATTAGAAATGAGGAGAACAGATATTAAATTTAATTCCAGTCTGATGCATAGGGAGTGAAGAAATGTGTAACTTGTTTTTCACACATTGCTTGTTCAATGAAGGCTAAATTTTTCCTTATAAGAAAACAGTTAATATTTCTATTAGAATTAGAGATAAAGGGATCAGATACTACATTTTGATCTGGTAACCAGAGAGTGAAGAAAATTATAACTCATCTTCCACTAGCTGCTTGGGCGATGGTTGTCAAATGTTTCCTTAGAAGGAAATGGCTATTATTAATATTAGAAATGAGGAAAACAGAGACTAATTTTAATTCCAGTCTGATGTCTAGGGAGTGACAAAAAGCATAACTTATCTTGGACTGGCTGCTTGCTCAAGGAATACCAAATGTTTCCTTATAAGAAAATGGCTAATATTGCCATTACTATTAGAGACAAAGACAACAGATACTATATTTTGATCTAAGCCTAATAGCCAGGAAAAAAAAGAAAAGAATAATGTCTCACACTGGCTGCTCGTTCAATGAATGCCAATATTTCCTTATAAGGAAACGGCTAATATTGCCATTACAATTAGAGATGAGGAGAATAGATACTACATTTTGATCCAAGCCTAATAACTAGAGATAGAAGATAAGCGTAACTTGTCTTATTCCTTATAGAGGAATGGCTAATATATCCATTACCAATCTACTCTTGCTTGTGCAATACAAATAGTACTATTTTTATTAAAACTACAGACAGGCCTTAACTTTACAAATACATTTGTGGAGCAGCCTGATTTTCGACTGATACAAAACTAACTTAATATCCAAACACCAGAGAGATATTACCGTAACAGGGTTGAAGAGTCAGGGAACGGCCCAATTTAATGGTTATTTTGCTGTACATTAATGCAAGAAATTGTTCAGTTGGTTGTACATAATTGCATTTCATGAGTTCTATTACTTGCTCAGTTTGTCTGGGAAATAAATAAAAGCAGTGCTGATGCAGAATCTTTCCTTCGAAGGAAATTATCTATCACAGGTCATCAACAGATAAAACTGTTGACTGGAACATGAAACTTTGGATTATCTAGTTTTAGTCACTTTTATTATAGAAAGTGGTCAAAACATGGTGAACGATTTCAGGAGGTCCGTCAGCACAGAATAAGCTATTTAAGTACCGATACGGTCATTTTTTGACATGGAGTGCAGTAGTCAAACAAGTCATAAAAATAAACAGTTGGATAATACTGCTTACTGAAATCACCCAACACAAAATAAACTATTTTTTTTTTATGAGAATTTTTTTTTGCAATGTGAGTGCTGAAATCTTCACAGTATTTAGTACTGTTGACATTATCACTAACATTTTTTTGTTGAGATTTACAAACTCTACGCTTTGTTCAATTTCACAAACTAATCAGTGAAATTTGAATAAGTTGATTCGTTTGGAAAAATACAAAACTCCTACTTTGTGGTTTAATAATTTCTTTATTTTAATTTCGTAGGACTTAAACTATATTTTTTAAGAAAATTTATTTTTTTCCTTTTTAACAGCGAAGAAAAATTCTTAAGATTTCTTACTGTTGAGCATGAAACATACAACTGGCCATGCATAAATATTTATTTCTGGAACCAAATTCTAACTTTACGAAACATTTAGCCTTGTGATTTGTTTATAGTGCTTGCAAACACAGAAAAAATGGAACCTGGATTCTTACTTCTATAAAACCTTAAAGGAAAGATATGAAAAAAACAATATTGCATTATTATTAAATGATTATTTGTTATTTTAATCATTAAATTGTTTTTGAAATAGTGGGAGTATTTTGAAGGTAAAATGATAAAACTTAATTTTTCCAAAAATTCATGAAAATTAATTGCACTAAGCTATACAGCCTCATAAAATAAACTGTACTTTGTAACCCATTACCTGTCTGCACTTCTCCCAAAAATCTGGTTTTGATTTTTCAATGTATGGCTATTTTAGAGGGATGGACAGATGGACATCACAGAATTTTATATATCTATATATAGATATTACAGAAAAATGCTCAAGCAAAGTATTCAAAGACATGATAAAAGTATTGGCAATAAAAGATAAGTTATTAAACCAATAGTGCTCACCAAACAAAAAAATGACTGACTGGGATATTTATATACTTTATTCTGAACTATTGTTCTTATCTAGGTTGATATAGATATTATTATAGACACATTTCTCTGACAATCTTCAGTTGTCCATTGTTTGGCTGATATAGCATATCTGTTAATTAATGTGCTATTTTGCCCACCTGAGGCCAGTTCTTGTTCATTCCTGTTGAACCAGAGTTTCATTAACTGATTCAAGGATTGAACTCATGACCACCAGATAACAATGTTACCCGAGAAAAACCTAGAGCATTTGCCACCTCATGGATAGAATCCTTCAAAGTTCTGGCCCAAGTAATTATTCCATAGTCAAACAGTATTAAATCCTCTCTCTGACCTATAGCTGCTACAGCTTCACTATCTCTTTACCGATTGTGTCTCATCCATTTGAGTCCTTGCAAGAGAAAGCAAAAAACTATCAAATATACTTAAAATGCCTTCATTTTTTTGTTATGAATTCGAGAATTTGTTTTATTTTTCTGTGGCTGAAAAAACGTAACTTTAAGTTCTGTGAAAAATACAAATAAGTAATAAATATTTATTTCACCAGAAATTTGAAACTGTTTTCTTTGAATCGGAAGCTTGTAATTCTTTGAAATTTATCTTTCCAAACTAACCTGATATCAATGTCAACTAAAGTAGTGGATGCTAGGCTCAAAATCAAATTTATTTTTCTTACACAATAATTTTCTGAAAGTTTCATGCTGTTATGTAATGTTATAAGAAACATCATATTCTAAAGTTGAAATTAAAATTTCAATGAAGATGGTTTGCTCTAGTGTACATGGCATGGTTGGTCTTAGCTGTAAAAGTCTGAACCGGTGGGTCTTAGCTGTAAAGGTCTGAACTAGTGAATATCGCTTGTCAGAATATTTTCCATAGAACTGACAATAGAGCAGTGACAGGCTTGTAATATTTCATTTGTGGAAAAGGACCTGTCTCAAATGTTTTTTTTCTGCAAAAAAGACATTTTAAACTAAAAAGAAAAACAATTATTTTATAGCCATTCTCATTAATAAATTCCATATCATTAGAAAAGAGATCTACTTGGATTTTAATAGAAACAAATTGGAAAATATGAAGCAATAATGTTCATAACAATAAATACAATAAACATTGAATAAATACAATAAACATTGAATAAATACAATAAACATTGAATAAATACAATAAACATTGAATAAATACAATAAACATTGAATAAATACAATAAACATTGAATAAATACAATAAACATTGAATAAATACAATAAACTGGAAAGATGGAGTGTGTATCATTCAGCCCATAAAATTGTTTTGTACAATTAACCATATTATAGATATAGCTTTGTTTACTTTCTGAGAGTGCTAATGCATATATATTATTGCAAAATGTTAGAAATTGATAATCCTTGAAAAACCTTTACTCATTTTAATAATTGTATATATTGAAAATCATAAAACGGTGTCTTTTAAAGTAAATACATTCATTTCATAATGAATACATTAAAATGCTTTCTGCTTCAGTAATTTTAAAGTTTTATTCTAATGTTTAGCAATTGTTAAGCTGAAAGTATACATTCTACAGTAGTCTATATGAAGGAGATGCCATTATAAAGGCAAAATGTACAACAAACCAAAGTTTGGGGAAAATCCAAGAATTAATGAAAGCTTTTAAATCCCTTTTGGAAAACACAGTTTTAGTAAAATTCTTAAATTTTTAAAAATAAATGATTTTTGTAAATCTATATAAAAAGTATTAAATTTTAATTTTTGTTGCTTTTTATAATTATTTCCTAATCATTTTATGTAGGCTTGCAAAAATTATGCCATATTTGTTATGTAATAGCTGATATTTTTCTAATTTCCTTTTCCTTTTAAATATCTTTGTCAAATAGGCTTTTTTTATTGAAAAAAACTCATATTACACAAATTTACATAAAAGCTTAATCAATAAAATCAGAAAAAGTAAAATTAAAACACTAAATATAACAAAAATTGGTCCACAATTTAACATCATCTAATAACTGACCTGACAATGTGGTAATTTGATATTCCTTTGTAATTTGCATTAAAACATGAAGTTATAAATAAGACCTATTTGTAATAAATTGAGTTATAAATATTTCCCATTTTTATTTATAAACATTATTCCTAAAAACAAAACATAAAATTACATTTTATTCACTTATATATTCACCATTATTTGCAATGATTTGGTGCCACTTCTCAAGCAGCCTTTTGATACAATTTTGGTGAAGCCTCAGGGTTTTGGCAGAGATATTCTTTCTTTGAACATTGTGGACTGGTGATACAGAATCTCAAGCAAAAAAATGGTACCAAATAACAGGAACCACATCACTCGAGGACTACCAACAGCAGCAAACAACTCAAATGGATAAAACATGTAACTTAAAGATAAAATAATGACATAATCAAGATGTGGATATATCATACTACTTTTTTTTTCTTTTTTTTTTTTTTAAGCGTATCACCCCAAGCAAGGCTGGAGGCCATTATCACACATGGGGTTACAGAAGGGATGGAGGAAGAGCAGATAGGAGTGGTAAAGGAGAGGATGTGGAGAAAGAGAAAGACGGAGGGTCGATCAAGGCAAGGGGGTTACAGAAGATTTGGAGCGAGAGCAGATAGGAATGAAAGATGAAAGGATGTGGAGAAAGGAAGTGGATAGATCAAGGCAACTGGAGATGACGATTGACGCTACACTTAAACCGTTGGAGATTGTATTTGTCAGGGAAACAAATAAAATGTTAGAAAGGAACCCACCATCAATACTGGAAAGAGTGATAACAGCGACTGGACTTGAGAAACCTGTTTTCTTGAAAAACTGTTTTAAGAGAGTAACATTTTATAAACTGCAACCGAAAGAAGTACTGGCTGCTTGGTCAATGAATGCCAAATGTTTACTTATAGGGAAATGGCTAATATTATCATTAAAACTATTACCATTAGGAACATTCCTTGGATTTGTTGTGATAGACAAAAAGTTACCTCCCTGTAACCCAAACAAAAATATGTTGTGTATGGATATGAAACATCAACCTATTTAAAAAGTGAATGAAACTTACAACAACGCGAATATATGAAAAGTTCAAATAAAACAGAAAAGTCTTTGGATAAAACACTTATATATATATATATATATATATATATATATATATATATATATATATATATATATTCATTTATTTGAATATTACAACATAAATATGTTATAAAATCACTACAAAAATAGCCATTTTGTTTCAACACCTCTGGTGTCTTATCAAGTGATGATGTAGAATATAGAATAAATGGTTTTAAAAGTTTCAAATTAATTAACAGTCATTAGCTAGGAGTAAACGCTGTTACATAAGCTAGAATGACCAATCAAAATAAAAGTATAGGGTAATTCGAAAAATTTGACAACTAAGCAAGGTTATCATAGATATTAAAAGATTTATAAAATTTGAAATTAAAATTAAAAGTAAAAAATTACCCATTTAGAAATCTAAATCAAATCTCTATTAAGTTTTAAATTGTAGAATTACCGAGGAGAAAAAATATAAAATATAAAAAAATATATATAAATATAAATAAATATATATATATATATATAAATAAATATATATATATATATTATATATATATATATATATATATATTATATTTGATATTGTATTATATATATATATATATATATATATATATATATATATATATATATATATATATTATATTTGAAATCCTTAATACAAACTTAGTATGTATCTACTTTCAAAAGATTATGAAACAATATGAATTTTTGTACATATGTGTTTGGTTTGTCACGAGCCCGAATGCATACATCATGTTACCGTAACTTCACAGAGTGAAAGAGAGAGATTGTCTTTCCTGCCTAACAATGTCTCGTGCAGGTCTTGTCAGGTCATGTGTCCTCATGAATATTTGTAATTAATTTTTATTGCTATTTTTGTTTGTGGCAAGAGGAGTTAGCTTTTTGTTTATTGCAACAGATTCAAACCTCTTGAATCTGGTTTTTATTACAATATTTACCCCTCAAAGCATTATACTGTGATTGAAAATGGTAATAATCAATTGGTACAAGGTCAAGTGAATAGGGTCGTTAGAAATAACCTAATTCCAAAGTTTTTATTTACTGCCTGCAGACTTGCATTATAATGAAGGAGAATCACATTTTCCTTTTATCCACTATGTATACTGCAACTACCATGAAAAATTTAAGGTGCTGAGTAATTTTTGACCAAATAGTTTTGTTTTAAATTGCAGCTGCTGGACACATAACTGTGCATTTAGTGTTTCATTGCATTTTAAGAACCCCAAATGAATAATACACCAACAATATCCCAGTCTTTTGAATAGGAGTAGAAGTCGATCTCTTGTTTCCTGTTTAGAATTGGATTCCTGGTTCTTTTTAGAGCCTACTTCAACTCTATACCTCTAATGTCTCTGATATTTCATTTACTATTTGTTTTTTCTTAATAGGAGTAGATATGTTTGACTATCATCCAGTTCACACTCTTCTCTGGTGTTTTGAACAGGAGTAGAGATTTATCCCTTGTTTCCTATTTAGGATTAGGTTTCCAGTTTCTTCTAAAGTCTTTTCATTTTCTTTCACTCCCAGTAGCTTCTTGTGTCTTAGTAACATTATTGCCTTACTTAGGGTTTATTGATAAAAAACGCAACCCCAATATATATATATATATATATATATATATATATATATATATATATATATATATATATATATATATATAACATGACTTTTCTTCCAATAAGCTCTGCTTTTCGGGTTACTTGTGGAGATTTATTCTCTTCAACCCACTGCCTCTTGCATTGAACATTGTTGTTGTATGTTAATGTACTTCAAATTTATTCTGAACTGCCATATATGATTAGTGTTGAGTTAATCCCTCTTGGCAAAATGGCATTTTGGAAAAGGTAGATCTACACAGGTGGCACTGGTAAGTTATTTACATAGGAATAGTTATAAGATTATTATTGACCAATCATTGAGCTAGCCATGTGTGTATGTATGTATGTGTGTGTGTGTGTGTGTGTGTGTGTGTGTATATATATATATATATATATATATATATATATATATATATATATATATATATATATATATATTATGAAATGGATTAAGTACGACAATAAATTTTCTGTTTGTATGTTATTTTTATAGATACAATTCGTTTAAGTAAATGCTTCATTTGTTTTAAATAAACAATATTAGTTACATTTACCAGCCTTAATGTTTGAGAAATTTTGTAGAAAATATACATTCTCCAACAGGAAGTGAACCTGTATTACTATCAGGAAACCATAATTTTGCCTGATGTGCTGTACCATTCAGCTACAGAGAAGTGTCTGGTTAGCAAAGTTTGAATTACAGTTTATAAACACACAATCTTCAACAATTTTTCTCAATCGATCCTTTCTGATCATTTGCATATAGGAATACAGGTTCAATTTCTGTCAGAGAACA
>OZ038504.1:34391423-34408923 GCA_964036315.1 Acanthosepion esculentum | reverse complement strand
TATATATATATATATATATATATATATATATATATATATATATATATATATATATACTCACACACACACACACATCTAACTATATAAGTGTGTTTCACAAGAAAAAATGAATGCAAAATTCATTATCATAATCAGTCCCATGACTGGGTGTGCTCATAGAGACACTGCACAGCTGAACATCTGACAGGTCCAATCAACATGTTTTAGTTGAATGCCAATATTTGAGTCTCTGTGAAAGATCTTGAGTAGATGATCTGTTTCTATTTATTTATTTACATCTACTCACTGCTGGAGGTTTCATATTTTTCTGACAGGATTTTTCGAATATACAGGCCGGTAGATGTAAATAATTAAATATACTGATTAATAAATAAATAAAAATAACATCTACTCAAATTTTGAGTATCCATTAAAAATAACATTTAAACAAATAAATTAAAAATATGTCAGATTTAATCAGTTTCCTAAAACATATACATATATCATGTCATTTGCAAACAGTACTATTTAACTAGACAGCTGAATGCCTCAAGCCAGGATTGAAACCTGACCAATTTGGTCTCAGTCAGAGTTTCTACCACTGAGCTATCTTCATTTGGCAGAGAGAAGCAGCTAAATCTAGCGTATTGTTTTTATGAAATATACACACACATATATATATATATATATATATATATATATATATATATATATATATATATATATTTAAAGACATTTTTATGTTTAACATTCTTTTTATAGATACAAGTATTTAAGTAAATGCTCATAAAAAAACAGTATTAAATAACATTTGTCTATATTTCTGAGATGAGGTATTATGTACAGTATTTACATTAGTTGGACTATTGTCTTCATCTTTGTCGCCATATTTGTCACAACGTTTCGGCCGTTGCACGCTCTGGCCTTCTTCAGGTGGTTGGAATTTCGAACTGAACCCTTTATTTCGATCACTAGGGTATTGAACTCACACTCTTTGGGTCTGTCACTGGATCTAATACCTGGTTAAGGCAGTGGAGAACTTTCAGAGGGAAAATTCGCAGGAGATAACTGATAACTGACATCCATCAAACATGGCACGTGGAACTAGAACAGTCTACCCCAGTGATCGAAATAAAGGGTTCGGTTCGAAATTCCAACCACCTGAAGAAGGCCGGAGCATACAACGGCCAAAACGTTGGGACAAATATGGCGACAAAGATGAGGACAATAGTCCGACTAATGTAAATACTGTAAATAACATTTACTGGCCTGAATGTCCAAGAAATTTTCATAGGAAATATTCGTCCATAGACAGATTCGTACCTGTATCCTATACGGAACCGTCATATAGCCTGACGTGCCTTTTAACCGATTCGGCCACTGAGGATTGTTCGGTTGGCAAGGTCGAATTCACTTCTTATAAACTTCAATCTTCCATGAATCTTTTACGTACATTCATAACTGCTCATGGTGTATCAAATGTAAACAAATGACGTCACACATTATGAAATGGACAAAGTCCGACAATTATTTAAAGACATTTTTATGTTTAACATTCTTTTTATAGATACAAGTATTTAAGTAAATGCTCTGTTTATAATAAACAGTATTAAACAACATTTACCGGCCTGAATGTCCAAGAATCCTGTCTATGAACGAATATTTTCTATGAAAATTTCTTGGACATTCAGGCTGGTAAATGTCATTTAATACTGTTTATTATAAACAGAACATTTACTTAAATACTTGTATCTATAAAAAAAAGAATGTTAAACATAAAAATGTCTTTAAATAATTGTCGGACTTTGTCCATTTCATAATATATATATATATATATATATGAGAACATAAAAAAAAATGTTAGGTCAGACTGCAGTCAGACCAATGATCAGATATTTTAAGAAAGTGCTCAATGCACAATTCATAGAATTGAATGTGCAGAGCAGATAATAATATAAAAGATTTGAAAAAATTTACACTCAACACTACACGGGTTTCACCCTTACAGTCTCATTAAGTGGTTACTCATAAATACTTAATTCATAGCACTATTTAAGTCACTTATATCACTTAACTAAGCACCACAAAGTAGAAATATCAGGAGGGGAGGGGTAAGGAAAGATTTGGGAGAACTGGAAGAGAAAAAAAAAATTTCTAAATGTAATCATCCAGGTTTGTACTGGGCTAGAGTATTTTTATTGGCATGTCTCCATTTTGACATTACCTCAGCCTGTTGGTTCAACAAGTTGACTCTGTCTGGTCTGTCACTATAGCCAGCTTTTCCTCTTGGCACAACCTGCAAACACAGCCATTGTAACTGTAGTAAACCCTTCTCAGAACACTCCATCTTATGCCAAGGTTTCTATTACATTTCTTTTTGAACTCTCGCACATGGCTTACCAGCTTTGTACAATGGTTATGGCTCTCCAATATAAAGGATGATCTATGATTGTACCACCTTTTCTTGAATATGCCTTCTGTACATCCCACATAGACTTTGCTCTGCCCTGTGAAATCCACCACCACCAACTTATAGACTATGCTTGACAGCTACCATCCGAAGGACATTTGTCTTTATACCTGCAATTGCAGGGGATAGTGTTGGTGTGTATATATATATATATATATATATATATATGAAGGACTAATGAAAATTGCAAAATGTGTGTGGAGGATTTTTCTCTTAGTCAATTTGTACAAAAAGGAATAACACTCTTTCTGTTATTGCAGGAACAATATTTATGACAGACTGGCTTGTCTGAATACTCTTTTCTTTATTAACCATCATGGCAATCATTATTATTAGTCCTGATCTGGCAGCTCACCTCCAGTCACTTTCCCACCGATATAAATGGCTGCCTCTCTATGTCTTTTCTATAAATACTTTCATGGTAATTGTGTGAATGAGCACTTCGCTATGGTACCTAAAGTTTTTGAATTTAAGTGCAGCGCTAGACTGACATCGAGATCTCAGCAATTTACCGTTGAGCTGGATAGATGTAACCATAAATCCTAAGCTAACAGTTTCTTCTCTCACACTTCTCGCTCCATGCTTTCCATCCAACTTTAATCTGCAAAAATTTAAATGCAATGTCAATTGCTATCTGCTGTCCACTTGATTACTCTCTTGTCTTTCTGCACATCATTAATGTTTCTGTTCCTAATTCTTCCAGACCCTGTAATCCCTTGTGTTTTAGCAGCATTACTGCCTTGCTTGTGGTGATTCCAATTTTATATATATATATATAAGTTTGTATAGGTGGTGTAAGGGTTAGAGTCTTGGAGTCAAGTTCAAATTCCAGACAAATTTGTTACATTACATTCACTTTTGCACAAAAACCACCAGGAAAGGTATAAATCCAGCTCTTCCCCAACAGCTAAGGGCAAATGGGGCTCTTTAGACTTGGTTGGTAATTAGTCTAGAAGGACAGCTCTGAATTCAAGATGTGCACCACTATAATGTATATATCATATATCATATATTCAAAGTAACCTGACTGTTCAATTATAGGAGCTGGATAATTGAACACTCATATGTTGAAAATGAGTATATATATATATATATATATATATATATATATATAATCCATGCTACCAAGCTTTTTGTAGGTCAGATCCCTTTCTTATGACATATAGGCAATGTGGAGCACATAGTCTTCAAATGGTCACAAAGGTTTGCTTTTTTTCTTTAAAAATGATCAAATATATCCAGTACTGAATAGAAAAAAAATCAAGTGACTTATTTTTTATCAGCAAATTATTTAACAAAATAACTATTTCAAAGATGAAAATTTCAATTTGTTAGATTTTATCAATATATTCTTAAAAAATTCAGTACTTTCATTTAACCCAAAGCTGAGATTTAAATGCTAAGGTTGTAACCACTTTCAGGTCAGACAACAGGTTTATTTTCATAATTAAGCAAATTTATTATAACAACAAGTAACAGTTCATTCACTTATTTATAAAGATAATGAATTACAAAATAGTAATTTTTTTTAAACAGAAGATGTAAGTTAGTCATCTCACTTAAGTGAAAAGCTCAAAGTTAGATGATATGTAAGACATCATTAATACAATCTTCATAGAGAATATGCGGTATTGTGGTGACTGCAGTGCAAATCAGAAGTAAAAATGTCATGTTCTTGTGAAAGGAATATTAGTAATTGATTGGGTCAGTGATTGAGACTAGCTAAGTTAAGCAGTGAGCAGCCTACTCTTTCCTCTTTTGTTATAATAAAAACTGCATTTCTTAAGCTTGGCTCCAGGAGTCTATTTCCACAAGCCATATCTCTTCCCAGGGGAAGCCCAAAGATTAATCTCTGGTGCCTGAATGATCCCAGAAGAAAATTGCTGAGGAAGATGACTAATTTTTGTATATTGTGGGCATGAAGATAAATAATAAACCACATTTATTAAATATGTTTTTTTTTATATTACCCTCAGCTCCCTGGCAGTCTTTCCTGACACAATACCACTATCATTACAATAAGATGGGGTGGCTCAGGATTAATCCATGATACCAGAGCCAAGGAAAAAGTAATTTTTGTTATTCTATGTACACATGAAATTTCTACTGTAAATGCTACCATGTGTTATAGTCTATTTGAGTGGGCATTATTTACTGTTTTATGTAATATTTGACGCACATACATACACATGATCAACTTTATATATTTCATTTTTAAGGTTTCAAATTAGAGTGCTATTTTATTATTGGTGGTATAGCAGAAGAGTTTGAACCTTCCCACCAATAAGCCATATTGTTTTTCCTTGTTACAAATGGTCATCTGGCAAAATGCCATTTGGTAAGAAAGTATGGATGTAGCAGAGGACTGACATCAAGTTCATTCAGGCAAAATAATATATTGGATCGTTTGGAGTAAAATTCACTGACTGTGATAAAACAATTGTGGTCATTAATAACAAATACCTAAATATAAATGCTTTTATCTCTTCCATAATACAATGAATCTTACATTTTGTACATTGATTAAAACTGCCTATTAATGAAAAGAACTAATAAAAAATGAAAGCAAATAATTGTTTCTCTTAAATAATTCTGCTTCAAAAAACATCTCTCCACATTACGACAGTGTTATACGAACATCATGTATTATGTTGATTCTATTTTTTTTATTTAGTATTCACCTTTTCCATTGTAATTATTCTTTCAAACTTACATTCTCATCTCGGTTGATTTTATTGGCAATAACTGCTTAACGATTAAACAGGAAGATTAGAAACAAAGTGCATTCAGCTATTATGAAATATCAATCCTTCAAAATGGCAGTGAAAGAAAGACAAAGAGGAGATTTGAGAGCACAATGATCTGGCTCTACAGAAGGATGCTGAGAATGTCATGGACAGAAAATATGAGCAACGAGATAGTCTTAAGCAAAATAGGAACAAAAAGGACATTTGTACTTTATCAGAAAGAGAGTTGAAATTTCTAGGACATATAATGATGAAAGAAGGACTGGAGAATTCTATCAATTCAAGTTGGTCTTTCTATTGCACCTTATCAAATGCTTCTGTGTAAGCTGTCAAACACAGGTATTTTTTTAATCATTTCACCCCAAGCAATACCACTAATATGCGGGGGCGGGGGGGGGGGTTTGGAGGTTTACAAGTGAAAGAAAAGGCTGAGAATATGGAGGATTGAGGAAAGGACAAAAGATGAATGGGGTTCAAGAAGACAGAAGATGGTGATTGATACAGCATTAAATCTTTTGAAGATTGTAGTTATCAGGGAAGCAAGCAAACAAAGATGGCAGTAGTAGAACTGACAGTTACATTTAGCTATTTCAACAGTAAAAGGGTGATACCAGCTATATAGCATTCCAACCATAATGAAAACATTTCTTGTTCCAGTGTCTTGAACAAAGACACAATGTCTATAGCCTCATTCATTAGAATCCTAATTATGAGTTTAGTTACCTGGGTCATTAAGCTGATTGCTCAACGGTGTTCACATTTATCTGCCCCTTCCTTTTTCGCTATGATCGTGTTTTCACTTTTATTCTATATAAGAAAAAAGTACAAAGTATAAAGTGATACTCTGCAAAGAAACACATTTTCTAAGAATTAACTGTTGTGACGAAGAATATGTTTAAGGAATAACAAAACAAGAAGTTGCAGATAAATAGTGTATTGAACAGTAAATACAACAGAAGTGTGTTACATGATTTGGGAGTTTGTTTAAGTTGACCAGCATTCAGTCTATATCACTATTAATATTTAACAGCCCCCTCATGAGGGTTATATGTGGCACAGAACAAAGCTTAACGTGGGTCATCCAAGCATGTAGGCTCAGCCAAGAAATCCACGTAGAACCCGCATAAACGGTGATTCGGGTCTGTCTACCTCCCCAGATGAAACTCTACCCTTCGGCACATCCTCGTCCGGGTTCCTCTCTGCCAAAAGCAGAGAGTTCAACAGGAACTGCTAACAGCCTCAGTAGAACAGTCTATATCACCGTTATATTTAACACCCCACCCCCACGTGAGTCATATGTGGCACAAGGCCGAGTTTATCGTGGGTTCTCTGAGCCTGTAGGCTCAGCCAAAAATATTCCCTTAGAACCCATATAAACGGGTTCAGAGCCTGTCTACCTCCCTTCGGCAAAGTCTTGTCTGGGTTCCTCTCTGCCGAAGCAGAGAGTTTGACAGTAATGAACGGTCTATATCACCATTTCCTCAAGGCTTACTTTCCTACTACTTTATAGTTAGTGGAGGAGTCCATAATAGACTCATTAGAGGGAAGACACTACAACATTAACAAATATGTCTTGGGTTATTCTGTGAACAGACAAACAAAATAATAGCATACCTAATTAAGATATGGCTGTGCTTTTTCTAAACTGTGCTCTGCAAATTTATATGCATAGATGAGAAAAAATGGGCAATGATTATTTAAGCATTCCAACCGAAATCCCAAATTAATCACCTAATAGAAGACAGTAAAGTTGTCCCTCACCACTTCGAATTTCACTGCTTCATTCTATTGCCTTTTTGTTTTCTGGTTCTAGAATGCATTTGATAGAGAAAAGGAACCCTACAAATGCTTCTTCATGCAGATGAAAAAACAGTGCCAGCAACTGCCTATCACAATGTTTTTCAGCCACACACTTAGGCACTCACCTAGTATGCCTTCAGCAGAAGACATGATGCACCACTTGAAGACTCTTCTACTGAAGTCATGCTTTAGAGGAGTAGTAACCTTTGTTGTGCATTCCATCTATTCATTGCTTCATCACTAAACAATTATTACTAAGCATTATTTTCCTCCGTTCACACTAACCTAGGATAATAATGCAACTTGTTCATTGATGAACACATGAGAACTTTGTGTGATTTTAATCTAAAATAATAATAATGATATTTGCAACATCTAATATGTTTTATTTTCTTTTATTTTGTCTAATACATTGGGTAAAATAAAGGGGTGTTATTTTATGTCTAGAGAGCTTGTATAATGTCAAAAAACGTATTTAGAAGGTCGTAAACAGGTTTTCTATGCTCTAACTACAAAAATATTCAATTTATAAATAAAGAATCTTGAGTCATTAAGTTATGTGCCATGCATGATACATGCTTAGGTAATCATGTATCTATTGATACATGACTGACAAGGCAGATTTTTTCATGCAGTAGGTTGCCATTTCTTTCTGAAGTAGACCAGTTGCCATCCAAGGCTACAGAACCTGGTCTATCCTGTTATTTACCCATAGCTGGGGGGAGAAGAAGAGGATTCATACCTTTCCCAAGGATATTGGCATGTAAGTGAATGTAATGGATTTGACTGGAATTCGAACTTGGCTTTCTGATTCCTCAATCCAAGACACTATCCATTATGCCACTGTGCCTCCTACTTCCCAGAAAATTCACTTATCGCAGTAGGGACTGGAACTGATTAACCATGATAAATGAGGGATGACTGTAATCCTGCTTTACCTTTCAAAGCCAATGTACTGATGATGAAGGAGGCTACACTGATGACATAGGTACTGAGTGATTTTGAACAAAAAAATCAACATCCTTAACCAAGTATTCCATGAAATAGGACTCAAAATAAACCTTTCCAAAAAAAAGAAACAATGATTTGGAATGAAAGCAGTGAGGGTACCCACCCAGGGTACCCATCATAAAAACATAAATATGAGTATATGGAATTAGTAAGTTGGGCGGAGTATTGCGAGACAGGAGGATTTCTTTGGTAACAAAGAAAAGAATACTGAGCTTTTACATGACATCTGTCCTTATTTTTGAAAGCGAATGTTGGACAATTTCCTCAAAGATGAAAAAAAGACTCGAGGCGATGGAGATGTGGTTCTACAGAAGAATACTAAGGATATCATGGACCAAGCATGTGAACAATGATGAGGTCTTAGAGAGGATGCAAACAAGGAGGAGGCTTATATGTAACATCAGGAAGAGGCAGCTGAAATTTCTGGGGCACATAATGAGGAAGGAGGGCCTGGAGAATCTGATACTCATGGGTCAAATAGTGGGAAAGAGAGACAAGAGAAAACAACACATGACATTCCTAGCAGGCTTAAGTCGTATAGCTGTTTCCCGAGACAAGACTCTGCCCTTTGACATAGCCTCAGCTGGAGACAAATCTACAACTGCAGGAGATCTGCCAACTCCCCCATGAGGTCAGATGTGGCACAAGGTTGAATTTAATGTGGGGTATCCGAGCCCATAGGCTTGGCCAAAAATTCCCGGTAGGTCCCGTATAAAATGGGGTCGGGTTGCTGCCTCCCAAGACGAGCGTCTGCCTTTCAACATAGCCATGTCTGGGGGATCCACTCTGCTGAGAGGCAGAGAATTTGACCAGCACAGCTGGAGATGAATCTCTAACTGCAGACCAACATACAGTATTTACTACTGTATTTATGTGAATGGGGACATACCCATTATTGTCCGTAGGTATGCTACAACAATAGTAAATATAATTGTGACGAACATTCTATACACTTACCAAGATCAAAAAGGCAATGATTCCTTGCATGCTTAGTCCACCATTTGCAATTTGGGAAAAGCAAATTTGTGGCATTGGTATGTCTGATATAACTAGCAAGAGACAGCCATGCAAATTCTAAACTCAAGTTAAAGGCTACAAGTTTTATTAGTGGAGAGAAGGACTTTTGACAGGTGTCATTAAGAAAGAAAGGACAAAAGACATACAGACAGACTTTTTGCATTTTACTATCTATCCCAGTATTTCAGTTCCCACCCAGTGATTAAATAATAAATAGATCAATGCATTTTTGAGTTATTTTTATTAAACTTTATATTCAGAATTTTACTATACACATATAGCATATTGTTGGAAAAATCCTTGGTTCGTATAATAAAGGCTTCAAATTCTTATATTATTTAAAATTATAATAATCATAGGGAATGTGAAGGAGGCCCGGTGGAGGAATGGATAGCGTCTTGGACTGAGGAATCGGAGAGCCAAGTTCGAATTCCAGTCAAATCCATTACATCCACTTATGTGCTAATATCTTTGGGAAAGGTATGAATCCTTTTCTTCTCCCCGCAGCTATGGGTAAATAGTGGGACAGACCGGGTTCTCTAGCCTTGGATGGCACTTGGTCTACCACAGAAAGAAATAAATGCCAACCTACTGCAGGAAAAAAATCTGCCTCGTCAGTCATGTATCGAAAGATACATGATCGCCTAAGCATGTTTTACGCATGGCACATAACTGACTGACTGATTTGGCATCAGTGTGAAACCACCTTCACTGGTTGGTGGACAGGACTTGTACATGGGGGATTTCTGTATCTTTGAGTGACTCACTCGAGCACACGATGCAGGGCCAAATTTAAAGGAAGAGAGGCCCTAGACTATTCCACTGGTGAGGTCTCTCCAAATCCTCCATTCTTATGAGCAGAGGGAAATGGAAGTGTGTTACTGTTAAACTTAACTTTCTTAGTGAAGCTGAGGATGATGATGGGTGTTTAAAATTATTGAAATCTACAATACATTATGACAGCATGCGCAAAAAAGGTCAATGACAGTGTCAAAATATTATACCCCATGGCAGGAGACTCCCTAGATTTTGAGACCCTTGACTTCAGCCTGCTAATTTAATGCATTAATCCAGCACTGACAAGACGCATGCACAGTGTCTATATATTTTCTTTTTATATGGTCTCTGCTAAAAATATAAAAGAGAAAGATATAATTAATGGTATATAATAATTTTATGCAGATGTTTCCTGAGATATTTAAACTATTTTAAGGGCAGCACAAGGATAAAAATGTTGAGAAATGCTGATCTAACCAGACAAGAAAAAAACCTGGGTTTCCGGTTTCATCAACTCTATACTTCTGATGTACCTGCCTGAAATCTGAAATTTTATTCAGTAATTATTATTATTTTTTCCTCTCCCAATAGGAATAGATAAGTCTGCCTATCGTCCGGTTCACACTCTTCCCCAGTATTTTGAATAGAAGTAGAAGTTTATTACTTGTTTCCTCTTTAGTATTGGGTTTCTGGTTCCTTCGAAAGTCTACTTGAACTTTATACTTCTAACATTTCCACCTGAACTCTGAAATTTTATTCACAAATTGAATCTTGACCTCCTTATCTTTCCTGCATAGCCCCAAGCACTTCACTTCTTGTCCTTTCTTACATTAATGCAACTCCACACAGTAACCCTCTACCTTGAGTGACCCTTGAGCCTTATATTGGGTGAATATTAGTAAAAACAAAAAAAAATCTAATTAATTAAATGTTGATATTATTATCCAATTACATCAGGTCATTCTATGAGTTCTACTGGTATCATAGAACCCAGTATTACCTGCCGCTTGGTCAGGGCATTGGCAACTAAACCAGTTCCTCTCCCAGGCTTTCCTGGGGAGAAGAGTGTATAGACACCCAGCAGGATAAAAGACAAAAATCTGTCAAAGGGCAGATGAAACTTCTTGTGGGGTCAAAAGCCATCTTGACATCAATGGCCAGGTGAAGGGTACCCAATGGAATCAACAGCTACAAGTCTGTAACCAAACTGAGCCTTCAAGGATATCGGCCAGGGATTTGACCTGGGGAGGGATAGGCTGCATCAGACATGCTATGTATGAATGAATAGCTCTCCAGCTTTCAACCCAGATATATAGTGTGAACTGGTCAGGTGCTCAGTGACCCTACAACCTCACCCTGTCGTGGAACTGATGATAATCATTATCAGCAGCAGCCAAAATGATCAACCTGAATCTGAGCCAAAGGACAAGTATCAAGAACTCTTTCCCTAAATATATTGGTCAGTCCAATTGAACACTTGTAATATTATCAATTTTTGATGGCATAGATATTTATTTAAACAATCATTATTTAACTTCCAGGAATTACAAAAATTTGCCTTCTGATAAAAAAGATAAAATAAACTTCAAATCTAATTTTTCAACCTTTAGTTTAAAATAAAATAAAATTATTTTCACATTACTCTAAATTTTTGTTGACTTTTCTATTAAAAATGCACAAACAGAAAATAAAACTGAAAAATGCAAACATCTTTCTCAAATTATTCACCAACCAATTAAGCTGCTATTGTTTCCCCGTGTACAAAGAGTGACACTTTAAAAAAAATTTCTTCTTTGGTATTCTTGACAACATTTCAACATGAATTCTCATCTATATTATATTTTTAGCAATGTTTTGAATTCAAAGGCTATAACATAAATGTGTATACAAAGGTCAGTATGAAGATTTTAGAGAATAAATAACATGAAGAAGAATTCTGTCAGTGGTAAGGAAGATTCTTCACAGACATCACAGTTAACTAATTTTGGTTATTACTTTTCCGCAAATAATTGGGTTATTTATAATCTACTCAAAGGCATCAAACAAAACAATTTTACTCAATGTATATCGTATATAATAGTGTAGGAGAAATTGAAATTGAATAGGCTTTACCAGACGTAGTTTCACCCAACACTGCAAATTGCTACAAAACCAAAACACTAATCTGAAAACTTGAGATTTGGGTCAAGGCTAGAAGATGCACATTTTAGTCATTTACTTACATTTATTTATTATAGGTCTACTAATTTTCTTGCTTATTTATCACTGTAAAATTTATAGCCACATTTATAATTCAAGATATTACTGGCAAATATAAAAACACTTATTGTTTTTACTCATCATGGAAAACCTTCATTTAACAGACATGCACATATGGATGTTGGAAATTTACAAAATATGAGAGCATGCAGAAAACATTTTGTCCCAACCAAGTTTCTAAGAATGACCAAACATGTCTGGGGAATCACTTTTTTGTTAGCTAAATTAATTTTCAGTTTCTTCTTTTGACAAGAAAATTTTATTTCCTACAAAAATAGAAGTGGGTGAAAGGCAAGAATGTGTCTTCTCACCGGACTTATTCAACCTATACAGCGAGGCAATCCTGAGAGAATTAGAAGTCTTACCAGCATTCATTATTGGTGGCCACAATCTTAACAACATGACATATGCAGATGATAATGTTGATAGCAGACACATCACGGAATCTACAGGAACTCCTACAGAAGCTGGTAAAGGAAAGCAAGAAGAAAGGAATAGACATGAATTGTAAGAATATAAAATGTATGGTTATGACAAAAGGAACAGCTTGAGATGCAAAATACAAATCAGAGACACAAAAATCAAATTAATACAAAAATTTAGGGGCATTGGAATAGTGAAAGATGCCAACCAAAAGCTAAGCAAAATATTAAGAAACTGGAAAGTGCCACTAGAAATGAAGAAAAGATGTAAAAATCTTATTCCTTCTCAAATCTAAGTTCTTGTGCCAAACACAAAAACCGAGCTAGTAGGAATAACAAGTCATAAAATAAGACTGAAACACTACATGAAATTTTAAAAAGCACTTATACAAGTATGAAAAAAGTACATATACAAACTTTGCACAAAAATTTCCTTTTGTGCCCCTATGAAAGCAGGATAACAGCTTCTGATAAAAATGATTACCATTGGAAAATGGAAAAAATTATGATTTCAGTTTAGAAATAGACAAGGATTCAGTGAAAGAGAAAACAATTCAAGAAGAGAGAAAAGCAGAGATACAACCAGGTCAGTTCTGTGCCATGCGTGATACACGTTTAGGCAATCCTGTATCTTTTGATACATGACTGACGAGGCAGATTTTTTCCCACAGTAGGTTGCCATTTCTTTCTGCAGTAGGCCAGTTACCATCCAAGATTAGAGGACCCGGTTTGTCCCACTATTTACCCATAGCTGGAGGGGGGAGAGAATAAGAGGATTCATACCTTTCCCAAGGGTATTAGCACGTAAGTCAATGTAATGGATTCAACCGGAATTCGAACTCAGCTCTCCAATTCCTCAATCCAAGGAACTATACCTTACTCCACCGTGCCTCCCCAAAGGTACAACCACCTTTCAGTAAAAATGAAAACACCTACTTGCCCCACATAATTTTAGAAAAGTCCCTTTTCAATACACACAGTTCATGCGAGGGGAAAATTTCTTTGAATCCTTTTCATTCTTTGTTGCCCAACGACGGGAGTATTTTCACTTGAACTTCAAAATTCTTTAGTCTCTCTGCAGCTCGATTGTAAACTTGTGCCTTCTTGATGCTCTCTTATTGATGCTAAATACCTTTCTGCTCATTGATGTTGATTTGCATTGTCTCTTTGCTGTCAAAAAGTCTTCTTTCTCATCGACTGACCTAAGTTCTATATATTCCGAAAAATAGGCTCACAAGTCCACATTTGGTTTCTTACTAGAGCTTGAGGCCACATCTCTCATTGGTAGTATATACGAAAAAATAATTCTCCATGAACTAAAAATGGATCCTTCACAATTTTGGTGGTTTTCAATGGATGAGCTGAAAAAGATATACAAGTTTTTACACAAACTGTCTGGTCTTCATAAAAATGCACTTCTCTCAAAAGAACGTGTAGTAAAAAGACAACCTAGATGCTGAAACATTTATTCAAGACTAACGTTTTTAAAGCAGTAAAGTAAAATTTTTATAAAGAGTACTGAACTTAGTTATGAATTAAAACATTTTACTGTAAATGTGTAGTGTATCAAGGATTGGAAAATTAGAAAACTCATCTGGTGAGGACATGAATGCTCCCTACCTGGATACCCCCCCCCCAATCAAGAAACAACATCCTAAAGAAACTGGTTAACACAAAATTGGATGCTAAGGATGGTACAATTTGACTTGTATAACAAAACCATTATTATCTTAAAAAAAAAATTGTTACAATCTAAAAATATTTTCTGGCTTTAAATAACCTGCAAAGGGTTGATAATTTATGGAAAGCAAATCAATCAATCGAGTGGCTCTTGAGGCTTGTATTTGACAAACTCTGATAAATATGTCAACACACACAGACACACACATTTATATATATATATATATATATATATATATATACACTCTAAACTCTGTACAGGTCAAAGGATTTTTTTTTAGCATGAATGATTTTGGCACAGTAATGTTACTTTGACAAAAATACCAAAGTCAAATGTGCCAATTATCCACCATTTTTATTAAATAACAAAGAGAAAATGAAAGAATAAATACTCATGCTTAGTTTGATAAGTGGAACTTTTCTTAATACAGCATCACATCTACAGGGCTTTAATGCAATTAGATTTGTTACTATGTTGAATGGGATTTTTTTTTCTTAACATATACAGCAAGATCTTTGGTGATTATGGACCGTGTTTGTTGTTTCAGTTCTTTATCATAAGTTTTTGATAGGATTGAAGTCGATCAGTTGGGCAGCAACTACAGCATTTTAATGTTATTATTGTCTTCAGTGTATGTTTTGATGAGCCTGACAGTATCTGGAGATGGGGGCGCCAGTCATATCATGCTGAAAGAGGCACAACCAATCCATCGGCAATGCAATGTGTTGTACACTTCACCTACCTTCTCTTCTAATGTACTTCCAACCAAAAGACATTACATTTTACTACTCAGATCTTTAGTGAATATATATTTTTTTATTTTTTAAGCATTTAACCCCAAGCAAGACCAGAATGCCACTAATATGCAGGGGATTACAGAGAGTGAAAGTGAAAGTGAAGACTGAGAATAGGGAGGATTGAGGAAAGGACCAAATATGAACGGGAATGCCACTAATATGCAGGGGATTACAGAGAGTGAAAGTGAAAGTGAAGACTGAGAATAGGGAGGATTGAGGAAAGGACCAAATATGAACAGGAATGCCACTAATATGCAGGGGATTAAAGAGAGTGAAAGTGAAGACTGAGAATAGGGAGGATTGAGGAAAGGACCAAATATGAACGGGATTCAAGACAGAAAATGGTGATTGACATTGCAAACAGTAAACAGGTGGGACCTAGATGCCAATCTAGTAGCATACTTACAGGTGTTATAGAGAGTGAAAGTGAAGTCTGAGAGAGGACTGAAGAAAGGACAAAAGATGAATGGTATTCAAGAAGACAGAAGATGGTGATTGAGGTTGCATTTAAATTTTTGAAGATTGTAGTTATCAGGGAAGCAAATAAACAGAAGGGTGTTCCACAGGTGGGAAGAGCGAGAAAAGGAACTGTTTGAGTAGAAGTGGTAGTTGCATTTAGCTATCTCAAGAGTAAACTGGTGGAACCTAGATGCCAATCTAGTAGCATGCTTAAATTCAATGTAGTCAGGGCACCAGGAGAAAAAAATCTCTTAGGAGCAGTTGCCATGAAAACATTTGTAGAAAAGACAGAGGGAAGCCATGTCCCATCAAAGAGAAAGAGACTGAAGTCGAGATGTCTGATCAGGATCAATTACATTGTAGATCCTTCTTTGAGTTTTGTCAAGAATCTTGAGATTTAAAGCAGGAGCATTTATGCAGTTTATAAAACAGTGCATAGGTGCACCTCCAGTAATCAGGAGGACAGTAGATAGTAATTGACATTGCATTTAAATATTTGTAGATCAAAGTTGGCTGGAAAGCATGGAACCAGAAAGGATCTTCACAAGTGAGAATTGGGAGAAAAGATAACTGTTAGCATAAAGATTTACAGTTACATCTTAACTGTAAATTGATAAGATCTTGATGCCAGTCTAGTACTGCATTTAAATTCAATATGTCTAGGTACTGTAGGGAAGAACTCATCTGAATAATTACCATGAAAGTATTTATAGCAAAGGCATAAAGACGCAAACTTACGGCAGTGGAAAAGTGACTGAAGCTGAGCCACCAGATATTATATTGCTGTTTCTTCTTTGGATTTTATCAAGGAGCTCAAGGTAAATAGCAGCGGCACTGGAACATATGTGGCAGAAATATTACAAGCATGGACGAATAGTAGACATAGATATGTAATCAAAATATTCATCATTTGAAAAAGTGTATAATTTGTCTTAATTTCTGTCTGTATTTCAGAGATGCTGTATTGTAACATTATTTGTACACTATTTACATTATTCAAACTGTTTTCCTCATCTTTATTGGCATATTCATGTTGTGGCTGGATACCTTCTGGCCTTCTTCAGGTGATATATGCTGGAATTTCAAACCACACCCTTTATTTATTCCATGGGAGCTGATTGTTCTAATTCCACAATGTTCCATGCTCAGTATTGCCTATGGCCAGCGACACTCTACCACATGTGTTGACAAGTCCATTTTTCACAGTAGTCCGTGCTAATTCAAACTGCCCACACTCCTAAATCATGTGACTGGCTTAGTCTATGTAAGCGATGTCCCATAAAACAAGTTCCAATGAAACATCTTTCCCCTTTTGAAAAAAGACACATTTTTCTAAATTTTTTTAAAAAAAATGGGAGTGAGCAAGAAATGAGTGACCAAACATTCATTGGATAGATTACAGAAATTATTCTGCTCCTGCTTCACACAACTTTTTTTTTTCTTTACCAGTCCTTTAGTCTTGTTGGTGTTCTGACTATTTTCCCAGAATGCATTTTCTTCACTGAATCATCCTGATGAGGCGTCATTGGAGTCATTGTCTGGGTTTATAACTGGTGGAGGGGTCAAATTTCCTGCTTTGGACTGCTTTCTCACGTAGTGCTAATGTGATCGCCTTGGACTGGGTATAGGTGAATCCGCACGAATGGACTTGGGGGTGTCAAGTTGATTCAGTTTTGTTGGCACAGTTCCCCATCGATCTTAATGTGGTATGACCTTGTATCCAGGTTTTGTGTGTTCACTCTTTTCCTGTGGGATACCACCTGGAACTCCTCTTTGTTCAGCTGACCACGCCCTTTTTTTGTATGGCAGTTGTGCACCTAGAAGGGATTATTCCTCACAATCATAAAATTCATGCTGCTTTCTGTTTTCTGAGTTTGTTAATTTTACATGGTACCAGGGGTTTCATTTCTTTCCCATTCTACATGACTAGGGTCTTGTCAGAGGGATTCAGATTTCTCTCATGAATGTGTTTAGCACTTAATATGTTCACCGAAGCTTCACTATCAGACTGAAACACAATTACTTCCTCATTGACCACAATTTTAGCTTGAATTGTCCCATATGCCAGACTGCCAGCTCTT
>OZ038504.1:34376423-34386423 GCA_964036315.1 Acanthosepion esculentum | reverse complement strand
AGAGATCAACAAAACTCCTTGTAACATCAAAGATGAACTGAAGGCAAGAATTGTAGCAGGAGACCATCCAGAAGAGTTCCAGGAAATTCTGAAGTCATCTGGAGTCAGTGGTTAAAGCGAATGTTAATTTTATTGAATAAATTTACTCTTTAGTATTTCATTTGTGTAATTTTGGTAAATATATCTGTTAGAATTAGATGTCAGTGTTATTTTTATTCTTTGCATAATTTAGATGACAATTTATCCATCACACCTCTCTCTCTATATATATATATTTTATGTGTGTATATATATATATATATATATATATATATATATATATATATATATATATTTATAAACATATGTTCATGTGTATATATATATATATATATATATATATATATATATATTGACTATATAATACATTATTAGTCAGAAAACACATGCACACACACACACACACATATATATATATATAAGTGTTTACTGAATAATAATGTATTTTATATTCAATTTTACTGTAGAGGAATATTATCGTAAAAAAATACTTTATTTTTTTAAAGAATGAAAAGAAAAAAGGTTCAGATGTTTGGCAGAATAAAGATTGAATGGAACCGTAGCAGACAGACTGGATGACATTATTGTACTATAGTGTTAGAAGAATAGTCATTTTTCTCAATTATGATGAAATTTGAGCACTGTCTGAATTGTATATTGTTACATTCTTAGGCTTTTCATTTGTTGGGAAAATATATTAAAAGTGATTAATATTGGAGAAAAAGAAAATTATTGCAAATATATTATGTAGAAATTCACGGCAATACAAGTATAACCTTTCAGATTTACTACAAAAAAAGTGTTAACCATTTTTCATTGGATAAATGCTTTGCAAATGATTTGTGTTGAAATATATTTTAATATAAAAATGTCTCATATTTGTCAACGTGAGATTACCAAGGGGGAAGACATTATTGAGTTGGAAACATAGAGTCATCAAATCCAAGTTAGCAGCAGAAACTTTATCATTCATTGAAGTATGTGACATGTGACTGTCCATGCTTAAAATAATTGCAGAAATTGTCTGCAATGACACTTTACCAGTCCACTATATAATAAAATAAAAGTTTCTGTGAAACAGTCACAACAATAAAAATAATCGGTGACATCAAACTATGGGTGGAAATGTCAATTATTCAAGAAATGACTGAAAAAGAGTAAGTAATATTTTCGTGGACACACAGTAGTGAACAATTGGCAGATGCACTCACAAAAGATGGCTCATTGAGTATAAATCTTTTGTAGCTGCTTTTGAAGCACACATTAAAAAAAAATGGGAATTAAAACCTTTGTCGATCTATATTTGTTTAATTAACAAAGAAAGAGGGAGATTGTTAAAGTGAGTGAATTATCTTAGTGGCTTTACTGCCTTGTATGGGGTGATATGATTAAAAAATAATACCTATGAGCAGATAGATGTTAAAGTATGTGGAGTTACTCCCCCTGACATGAAGATGCTAGAAATGAGTTTACCATGAGGGAATGAGGGAGAATGTTATTGTGTTGGAAATGTAGATAAAGAAAGAAAGGAGTTGTGAGATTAAATAACATTTAGCACTCTGCATCATTTATAAATATTACTTCCCCTATTACTGTATATGGAATCTCCTCAAAATATAGTTTTTATATATATATATTACTTCTATATTAATATATATATATTTTTTTATTTTTTTTTGGTTAAGTAACACTTCATATGAAAGGAAACTTTTCTAGTCATTACTTATCTGTTATGTCAAACTGTTAGTTGATGATGGGGGTCGTTCTGCGTGGTCAACCTAAGATGAAGGAAAAAGACGAGCTCGCTGTCAATTCTTTTCTTTTGTATCGTCTTACCTGAGGAGGAAGTGACGTAAGTCAGTGGTGATTGGTCAGCAGTGGCATTTATTTGAGGAGTCCATTTGTTGCGGGCTTTGCATATTTTTTTTTGTTTCAGGATCGCCTGCCGGAATAGTACTGTTTCAGTAGGGTCTCTTGGGCGAGCAAGTATGATGTTAGAAGACCCGAAACTTGCCATGACCCGAAGTCATAACATCACTGACGAGGTGATCCTGAGCATTCATGGAAGTGTTTTCATAACAAACATATATATATATATATATATTTTAATCAGTATCACCGCCAAGCAAGGCTGTACAGCCACTAAGATGCAAGGGGTTACAGGGTGTAGAGGAATTAGGAACAGAAACATTAGTAATGAGTAGAAAGAGAAAAGAGTAATCAGGAGGACAGTAGATAGCAATTGACATTATATTTAAATTTTTGAAGATTAAAGTTGGCTGGAAAGCATGGAGCCAGAAGGGAGATCCACAAGCAAGAAGTGCAAGAAAAGAAACTTTGAAATTGCAGTAGCCTGGCTCTTAATTTCAGTCAAGATTATTTTAGGTGTTGTCATAGAAAGATATGACTACACAACCAAGCTATTGAAATCCAACTTGCATTGGCAGGACTAATGTTTTGCTTGGCAAAAATAGTAACCTACAGAATGCTAAAGAAATGGAAATATATTATAAATATTCCTCAATAGAACAGTATCAAAATGAATTTATTGTATATACTTCATAGGACTTCATATAATTGTTTAAAGACATTATAAACAACTTACTATATATATGTATAAGGTGACCCAAAAAAACGGGAACTTTTTAACAATCCAATAAAACCAAGAATGATGGAAGAAAAATATTTAATTCATAGTAATTGAAACCTTAAAACATGCTATTTAAGAAACAATGATGGAATTTTCACTTTTTAAAAATGATGTCCTGTAGATGTCGTCCTCCTGTACGAATGCATTCTTGAAATCTGCTGTTGAGACCCCTATTTACTGATGCAACATCTCAGCTGGGATATTGTGAATTTCATTCTTGTTACTAAAATGGCGAAATGTTTACTTGCTCAAGGTCACTGTCTCGCAGTGTTGCCACTTGCTCATGTCTGGCAATACGCACTTCAAATATTCCTGTTTTTTTGGGTCACCCTGTATATATATATATATATATATATATATAAATAAAAAGAAAGAACAGTAAGATATAAAATCAATGTAAATTTACAGAGCATTAATATATATATATATATATATGATGAAAATGGGGAAAAGACAAAGCAAAATTCGAATATGTAAGTTTACTGTTTTTATTTTGTTTTTTGTTGTTAAAAACAGTAAACTTACATATTCGGATTTTGTTTTGTCTTTTCCACATTTTCATCATACCGTCGGATCTACATCCACATATTTGCTTATATATATATATATATATATATATATATATATATATATATATATATATCAGACCAATGTTGAGCAAATTAATGACAAAGTTGGAAAAATTCTGTGCAGTGCAGTTCGTCCTTTAGGACTTCTTTGGACTAAAGCAATGTCTTTGTTGATGGAATCTCATACGTTTAGGAAAGGGATGATTGATTTGTTTTTTATATCTTATCAACCCTTTGCAGGTTATTTAAAGCCAAAAACTATTTTAGCTTGTAATAATTTTTTTTACAATAATATCGATATACTGATAGAAACCCTACACTTTGTGCTCGTGCTGGGATTAACATTAAAATAAATGTCTAGGAATATTAAAAAAATTGTTGTGTTCAATTGTTCAATTTGTTGATTGATATCTGTTTAATTAACATTTTTTTCATTGTCCTTTCTCCTCACTAAAGCCTTCTCATTTTCTTTTAATCTCAGTCACCCATGCACTCATTGCACACACATACACACACACACACACACACACACACACATATATATATATATATATATCGGTTTTGTAGTGCGTATTCAATTTATGTAACGTAAATCATTCAAACGAAAAACAAATACTGAAGCTAGTTATATGGCGAGAATCACTCTCACAAACAATATTTAATAATAAATTACAACCAACTTCGAATCTGTTAATGAATGGTGTAATCCTTGTTCATAAATTCCGGGCTTATCTGGTCTTATTTTTTTGTACGAGCCGGCTTTCAATCGCTTCGAGCGATCATCATCAGGTAGACATATTAGTGTGTTTTTGTTAAACTCCGAATAGTAATGCGACATCGAAAGATATTGTGGTCCGAAAGAGTGCTTTTTTAGTAATGAGATATTGTTAAATGTAAGAATAATTTTGGAGCGCTGCAGTGATTCTCGCCATATAACTAGCTTCAGTATTTGTTTTTCGTTTGAATGATTTACGTTACATAAATATATATATATATATATATATATATATATATCCAAACATATATTGTTAAATATAACAGACAACAAAAACAAAAACTGTCAATATTTGGCTATTTTATTATGCTGTTCCTTGATCTAAGCATTTTTTGTCTTTATTTTCTCCTGAAACTAAAGCCCCTATATGAAGCTTACAACGGCTCATGATCGTTCATAATAGATATTTGTTGTCTGTTATGTTTAACAATATATGTTTGCATAATGCCCCAGTACACTAAATATATATGCTAAGATATAAGTGAGTGCTGTTGGTAATAATAAAACAGTGCTCAATGTAAAATAACAGAACTAAAATTTATACTACGGTTAAATATACATTTGTTCTTTGTCATATTTATGTACCAATTATCATGACTGTGTAGTCCTTGGATTGCGGCACTTTATCATAATGAAAAGCAACAAAATGATTTGCTAATCGTAAATGGAAAAGTCAAAAGTGTTCATTTGAAATTAATTGGTCAAAGGCTTGCTAAACACTTTTATCTTTATGTCTCTCGGGGAACCATTATCTGTTGAATCAAATTGGCTATTATGAAACCAGTTCAAAAGCTCAACACTCATTAAGAGACACTGAAATCTGATTGTCTTTTCCTGTGTGTATAACTATATGACTTGGACCTGATACACACTTTATTAAGCAAAGAATGAGAGAGAGTAAATACAAACTCATTATAAAACTAAAAGAAACTGCAGTAAGTAATTTCTCAGCCTTACTAAGAAAATATGGATAAAACTTGTTTATAAGCCTTTAAACTTACATAAAATAATAACTATGCTGACCATTGCCCTATAACATTTTATTCCCCATACTCTCTTTCTCTTGATATATATATATATATATATTTTGTGTATTTAGGCAGCAATCCTGCTTTCATGCACAAAAAAAGGCTAAAATAATGGAAGCCTTACTAATAAAAACAAACAAACCAACACTTAATAATATTAACTTTGAACATGGACATAATATCTTGACTGTATTTTGAAACAAAAAAATGAATCATTTTATAAAACATACATATAACAAACTATTTCTAATTCTAACAGTTGAAATATAATCCTTGAAAATGGCTAAATGTATAGCCGAAAGCGCTTGGATAAAAAGAACATTTGGACAGTTTTTATATAATTTATCATCTGAAAAGAAAAACTTTATTAGATCACACAAGAAATTATATAAAAAACTAAATAAAAGCACCTTGTCAGTCGTTTTTAATTAAATGTGCATATATATATATATATATATATATATATATATATATAGAGAGAGAGAGAGAGAGAGAGAGAGAGAAGTTCTGGTCAATGTTGCATTATGGGTAGGTAGAAGATATACTGCAATATTCCACACACACCACATGTATGGCCTGACAATGCATTTAAGCATGAAACAGGCAGTTGCTACTGGTTATTGACCTCAATGACTACATTTATATATATATATATATATATATATATATATATATATATATATATATATATTGTGTATTTGGGCAACAATCCCACTTTTATACTAGTTATACTAAAAACAATGTGCTGACCATGTTTGGAAAATAAAACATTTCTATAACTCTAGGTGCATACATAAAAAATTCATACATTCACTTAAAAATAAAAATCATCCTTGATAATGGCTAAATAATATGTGAAGGCCTTTTGATATGCAGAATATTTAGACTATTTTTAAACAATTTATGTGCGGAAAATTAAATAAAATGCTGAATCACAGTACCTTGTCGATCATCTTTAATAAAACTTGTACAAAAGTGGGATTGTTGCCCAAATACACAATTATATATATATATATATATATATATATATATATATATATATATATATATATATATATACATATATATATATATATATATATATATGTAAGCAAATATGTGGATGTAGATCCGACGGTATGATGAAAATATGGAAAAGACAAAGCAAAATCCGAATATGTGAGTTTTATTTATATTAAATTTCAGAATTTCAGTTTTTCAGTTTCTGACTAGTCCTGTATATATCGTCTCTTCATTTAACTTAAATTTAATATGAATATGTCTCCATTAACCATGTCCTGAAGATGGTCTATTAGACCGAAACGTCTGATGTTGACAGAAAAAAACAAAAACAAAATAAAAAACAGTAAACTCACATATTCGGATTTTGCTTTGTCTTTTCCACATTTTCATCATATATATATATATATATATATATATATATATATATATATATATATATATATATATATTGTAATGGTGACTTATCTCGGCAACTCAAAAGGGCCAGAGACACATGAATGTTTTGCAAGGGAGTATCGAGATGGCAAATCAGTGAGCTTTGGATGGATGGTGAATCAAGCAGAACTTTGTGCTGATAGAAGTGGTGGTGTCACTTGTAGACATTTTTATTGGCTGTGGTTCTGGGTATTCATTGACTGAGTCAGGTGCATAAAAGCAATTCAATGGTAGGTTCACTTTTCGCTTCTGACGGGGAGTGGTGTATTGGAGATTGAGACGATGAGAGAAGTGTGGATTTGTTTTACCTAGTGAACCTATTGGACTCGTACTACCTTTTCCCCACCTTTCTTTGTGTGCATCCAACCAATTTTTGCACACACACGCACACACACACATATATAGAGAGAGACAAGACTTGGTTCAACCCATCTGCACACACACACATACACACACACAGTGTAACCCGGATATAAGAGAGTTGTCGGGACCGGAGAAGAAATCTCTTATATACGGGTTTCTCTTATATCCGGGTTTGGTCTATTTTGTTTAGGTAAGTATGGCTCTAATTTGGGACCAAATAAAATCTCTCTTATATCCGGGTTTCTCTTATATCCGGGTTACACTGTATATATATATAGAGAGAGAGAGAGAGCGAGAGAGAGAGAAAGAGAGAGAGAGAGAGAGATAAGCCTTGGTTCAACCCATGGTATGGTTGTCAAGCACTTTCAAAAGGTGCCACAAACTAAGATCATCTCCTTAATTGTGCAGGTTATTTAAAGCCAGAAAATATTTTTACATTGTAAGAATTTGGAGGGGAAATAATAATGATTTAGTGATACAAATGTTACTAATTAACCCATTGTTTGGTGGAGAAGAGGTGGATTCATACCTTTCCCAAGGGTATTTGCATATAAGTGAATACAACAATCCCAACTAAAATTGGAACTCGGCTTCCCAATTAACAATTACGTGCTCTTATCCACTTACACTACCACCAAGCTTACAGCATCTGGTATTCCCAATTGGTCACCCATCTAGGTACTAACCAAGCTCAACATTGCTTAACTTTGGTGACTATATGAGAATCAGTGTTTCAACATTATATGGTCTTATGACCAGAGATTTTCAGAGGCTTTTGATTGTTTTGAGTGTACTGACCTTGTTCAAACTGTTGATCATGCCTGAGGATGCACTCGGAAACTATAACTAAGGTCTCCTAAATGTAGTCGCACTATAAACTGTAGGTGGGTTCCACAAATATGCCTGAGTGGGTGTCTGAAACAGGGATTGGCTAGCCACCCTACAGATCGGTGTGCTTGGAATTATTGTTCCCTTATTTATATATAGACAATGTGTTTTACAAATATTTCAAAACACATCTTTAATGTGCCATAAATGGAAAACAATTTGACCTAACTTAATTTGACATCACATGAGAGTTGTGGTCTGTGTAATATGATATAATTCTGTGTAATATGAGTGATAGTATGACATGTGGTAACGAGGTCTGGGCAATTTTTGTCCGCAGCTTAAATTCACATATATTGGCGCTCCACATAAAAAAGACCTTGCATCACTTGGGGAGTTTAGGTAAATAAAATCATTTATCTGACTTTCAAAGTGTGGTATCTGTTCTCCACGTTTTAGATGGAAGAGGTTGCCTGGTATTTCAACCCTGTTGCAGCACCTTCCTCATTGCACCAAGAGGTGGGGATCAGTGCAATGTCAACACAAGGATGATGGGCAGTTTTTGTCATTGGTCCATATATACATGTATAGGCTCCCTACATAAAAAAGATCTTGTGTCATATCCTGCCTTAGTGTGGAGGTCAGGTAAATAAAATTGTTTCTGGGTCTTTTGGTTGGGATCAAAACATAGTATCTGCCCACCAACAGGACAATGGTTGTGGTGACTGGACATTTTTTTGTCCTTGATCCGTATATATATATATATATATATATATATATATATATATATATATATATATATAGCTTCCCCACCTAAAAAGACCTTGTGCCACATCCTGTCTTATTCGGGAGGTCAGGTAAATGAAATCATTAATATACAAATTACAATTATGAGACATACTGCAGAAAGTGCAGAATTTTGAAACTTGCTCAAGATTTTGGCAGATACTTTTAAATAGAAATCCAAATTGCTAATATTTTCCAATAATCCCACACCAAGGCCCTACAGACCTTGACGGTAAAGTATTCAGAAGCAATCAAGGTTGATTTAGCCTTTTGATTTGTGTGAGGTCAATAAAATAAATACCATGCAAAGTGGACAAATTGATTTGAGATTGATTTGGAATAAGAACGATGATGAAGATACCCTCTGGATAGAATCTGAAGAGAGAAGTTACCTTTGGGTCAACTCCAAGATGGTTGAGTTGCTAAGTTGGTCAGCAGCCAGACTTGGGGCCCCAGGCTTTGGTATTTAAAACCTCATCAGAAGATACTAAGTCAATTGTTTCAAAGTCAAACTCAGTAGCACTTTTCAATCTGTATGAGTCGATAAAAATAAGTAACAATAATGTGCAGCAAATCCCTAATTGATACTGCAAATTGGTTCTTGAAAGCTTCAACTTTACCTGAAATAATAACAACTAGGACAAAAATCCTTGGCTTGATACAATAAAATACAACTATATTATCACATCAATACTAACGTCAAGCAACACTTGTATTTACCCCAAATAAAAGCTATATACTTTGATTTGTGCTTCTCTGATGGTCACCATGGCTTAATTAGTAAGGCAGCTGCTCCAGGTAGGCAGGTTTCTTGAGGAAGACGTATGCAAGCTGAATCTTACTGTAAGCTTATTTTATATTTCTGATTTTATATTGCTTAGTTGATGGACGTGCCGGCGGTATAATGAATAGCAGCTTGGAATGAGAAATTGGAGAGCCGCGTTCAAATTCCTGACAGGACCATTACATTCACTTACACATAAATACCCTTGGGAAAGGCATGAATCCATCTCCCCCCACATCTATGTTTAAATAGTAGGACTTGTATCTGCAAAAATCATTGTTATTTTTTAATTGTTATTCATTTAAAAAAAACATAAGCCGGAACCAAAACCCGACCAATTTGGCATCAGTCGGAGATTCTAACTCTTAGGTTATCAGTGCCTAGCAGAGAGAAAGGCGGATTTTTGCATATTTATTTTTTCATAAACACATCAGTGACCTAGAGGACTTAATTCGTTGGGAGAGTCTTGCAGTATTAGCAGTAACAGTCACTGCTTACAAATGTGTGCTTTCTCCCCACAGTGCTTGACTGAATTATTTTTTTTCCAGGAGCTAATATCGTCATATATATATATATATATATATATATATATATATATATATATATATATATATATATATTTGCTTAATATTATTTTTGCCATGTTCTTTTCTTTCCTTTCTCTTGTTATTGTTTATTGTTGGTTCCAATCTATATCCCCCTCTCCAAATTTTAGAACAAAACATGCAGATGCATGCTGGG
>OZ038504.1:34341423-34371423 GCA_964036315.1 Acanthosepion esculentum | reverse complement strand
AAGCGTGAAACCCGGGGTTACAAACTCACATCAATCCAACTAAATATATATATATATATGTATATATATATATATATATATATATATATATATATATATATATAATAAATATAATGATGATGATAATTCAATTCTCAAATAGCTTTCAAGTGATAACTGAATGTGTGTGTCTGTATAGGTATGTGTGTATGTATGTATATACACATGTATTTGTATGTACATATATAGAGATGTGTATGCATATATATATGTATATATGTATGCATGTGTATATGTATATATATATATGCATGTGTATACATGTATATGTATGCCTATATATGTATGTATGTATTTATGAGTGTGTATGCATGTATATGTGTGTGTATATAGATATGTGTGCATGTGTGTATGTACAGTATTTACATTAGTCGGACTATTGTCCTCATTTTTGTCGCCATATTTGTCACAACGTTTCGGCCGTTGTACGCTCCGGCCTTCTTCAGGTGGTTGGAATTTCGAACCGAACCCTTTATTTCGATCACTGGGGTAGACTGTTCTAGTTCCACAAGCCATGTTTGATGGATGTCAGTTATCAGTTATCTCCTGGTAATTTTCCCTCTGAAAGTTCTCCACTGCCTGAACCGGGTATTGAACTCACACTCTTTGGGTCTGTCACTGGATCTAACCAATGCCTTTATCCACTGTGCCATGTGTCCTTGAGGACCCAAAGAGTGTGAGTTCAATACCCGGTTATCATTATTATTGAACACGTGAGATAACAAACTCTCTCCTAGAAACTGTAAGTAAGGTCTGCTCAGCATAGATGCAGTATAAACCAAATGTTCCTCAGCAATCGTCTGCAATAGGGATTTACTAGCCACCCTTCTAAACATGTATCCTCGAATACGAATGGTCAGCTATTATATGTCTGTGTATATATATATATATATATATATATATATATATATATATATATATATATGTATGTGTGTGTGTGTGTATGTATGTGTGTGTATGCATTTATATATATTTATATATGTGTATGTATATATATATATATATATATATATGTATATGTGTGTATGTATATATATATGTAGGTATGTATATATGTGCATATGTATGTATATATATATATATGTATATATGTGCATATGCATGTATATATATATATGTGCATATGTAGATTCATAGATATATATATATTTGCATATATATGTATATATATGTATACATGTGTATATATGTGCATGTATATATATGTATGTGTATACATGTGTATATGTATGTGTATATACGTGTATATATATATGTGTCTTGATATATACATGTGTATGTATATATGTATATATGTATATGTATGTGCATATATTTACATATATATATATATATATATATATATACATCCACATATATATGTAAATATATGCACACACACACACACAGATATATATATATATATATATATATATACATATATATATATATATATATATATATATATATATATATATATATATATATATATATATATGTAGGAATTTAAAACGTACATACATGCACACATACTTGCCTGTACATAAGTATATTTATTCCTAAGGTGCTATAAATACAGTACTCACTGTTATGAAACAGTGCTATAATGTCAGTAGAATTTTCCTGAATTTAATTCATGAATTCTTTGGTCGGTCATTCTCCAAGACTGAAAATATTTTGAACAAAAATAACATTAATGTAAACTATAGATGTACAAAAATTACATATCCCAACATAACATTAATATATTAAGCAAGCTCCCAAACAAAACACTAACAAATAATCCTAGTTAGTGCAAATGTTGTAAAAACACAACCTGCCCATTAAACGTACAGTGCATGACTGAAGGCATTATATACATAGCTAGCATCAAATCAGACAATGACATGAAATATTACTTTGGATCCACTGAGAATAGCTGGAAATTGCATTTCTACCACCACAAAATGACACTGAACATCATCAAATACAAAAACTGTACAATGCTTTCAAAGTATGTTTGGCGATTAAAAAGCAATCATAGGAACCCATCCATTAAGTGGGAGATAATCATGAAAGCTAGGCCATACAATGCAAATGGAGACAGATGTAACTTAAATAATCCTAACTTGCTGAACATGAGGTCTGAATTAATGTCTACATACATCCACATATCCAAGTACCTGCCCAAAAACATTGACCCCCAATTAAAAGTGATTGGAAAATAGATTTTATGAATATTAATATAATATGCAACAACTTTTAATATTCTCAGAACACATTATAACTTTCCTTATATATCTATATACATATACAATGCCATAATACTGTACTTGACAAATTTATAATGGGTGTGTATATATAATTTCACCATTATAAGTACATTAGATATATAGTTCCAACCTATTATTTATTTACTTATTTACTTTTTTTTGCATCTTTAAATTTTTTTTTTAATTTTTTTTTTAAGCTTATCACCCCAAGCAAGGCTGGAAGCCACTAGCACGCAAGGGGTTCCAGAAGGTTTGGAGGAAGAGCAGATAGGAGTGGTAAAGGAGAGGATGTGGAGAAAGATAGTCGATCGATCAAGGCAAGGGGGTTACAGAAGATTTGGAGCGAGAGCAGATAGGAATGAAAGGTGAAAGGATGTGGAGAAGGGAAGTGGATAGATCAAGGCAACTGGAGATGTCGATTGACGTTACACTTAAATAGTTGGAGATTGTATTTGTCAGGGAAACAGGAATAAGGAAGGGAGTTCCACAGGCGAGATGTGCGAGACATGAAGCTATTGGAGTAGAAGAGATGTCTACATCTAACAGTTTCAACAGTGAAGGGGTGGTAACGGGATGCCAGCCTATTATATTCAATCTGCGTTATAGCTTACGTTATTAGATTTACTCTGTATTTAACGCTAAAAAAATGAGAGTCACTCCCTTGATATATTGTTTACTTATGAGTCCAAATGCAAATTTCAAATAATTTCTATTTTTATTTAATGTTCATTATTTTTAATTCTTTGACTTTTGAACTCATGAATTTGAATGATATAAATTATTAATAGTTAATTCTACATTTTAAATAGAGAAGATTGTACACCCAATTTTGAATTTGTGTGTGTATATATATGCGTACATATATATGTGTGAGTGTGTGTGTGTGTGTGTATATATATATGCGTGTATATTTTTATATATACATGAGATATTATTTATTTTATTATATATATATGTTTGTGTGTATGTATATATATGCATATGTATATATGTGTATATATATATGTGTATAAATATATATATGTATATCTATATGTGTGCATGTATATATATATGTGTGTATATATATGTGTATGCATATATAAGTATATATATGTATGTATATATATGTACATATATGTGTATGTATATATATATATATGTAAATGTATGTGTATATATATATATGTAAATGTATGTGTATATATATATATGTATATATACATATGTGTATGTATATATGTATATATATATGTATATGTATATATATGTGTATGTTAATGTATATATATATATGTATATATATATATGTGTATGTTAATGTATATATATATATGTGTGTATGTCAATGTATATATATATATGTGTGTATGTCAATGTATATATATATATATATATATATATATGTGGGGGTATATATGTATATATATGTGTGTGTATGTGTGTATGCCTGTGTGTATGTATGTAGATATATATGTGTCAGTACATATGTATATATATGTGTGTGTATGCATGTGTTTATATATGTGTGTGTATGTATGTGTGTATGTGCATGTATATATATATATATATATATATATATATATATATATATATATATGTGTGTGTGTGTTTGCGTATATGTATATGTGTGCTTGTGTGTATGTGTATATACATGTATATATGCGTGCATGTATGTGTTCCTATATATATGTGTGTGTGCGTGTTTGAATGTGTGTGTGCATATATATATATATATATATACACTCATAAAAAAACCAAAAAAAAAACCCAGATGTCCTTGCATTTAGTGGATGTCAGAATTTGTTGAAAAATACATCCCTACCCATCCCTAAACATAACCCCGCTTTCGAATGTAACTATTAACTGATACAACGAAAATTAAAAAATTGAACCCCCTACCACCCCTTGTCTAGATGAATGGATTTCTCAGTATCCTTGGAAACCCTCAATTATGAATCTTTGCCGTGCCTTTAATAACCGTAAATTTAAAAAAATAAGTTACTCCAAAATTCGCTTGACGAGGAAATGGAACTAATGTCTTTGGTTTAATAACAAAATTAAATTTGAAAGCTTTAGCTTCCATTTCTGAAACATGGTTATCACGGTGTAGCGAAAAACCCATATTTTAAATCAATTAATTTATAATATTAATTCTCTGTAAATTTACATTGAGCACTATTGTGTAAAAATAAAAATATCTATAAGAACACCGGATTTTATATCTTACTGTTCTTTCTTTTTATTTATATATATATATATATATATATATATATATATATATATATATATATGTAAGAAAAAGTGTTGGAAAATGGATGACATCATGAAGAGAATTAAGATGTACATTTCTGTTGATTTCTTTCCCAATATTTCTCACATGCAAATTTTTAAGTACCTGCCACTCCACGCTTTCATGGGGGGCGGGTAGAATAAATTCCACAAATAAGTAAAGAACAATGTATTTTTAAACACTTGCAAATTTACCATTTCACATTTCGTTGTGTGGAATATTGCAGAACTTTATTTATAAAAATAAACTCACTGCCTCTCTTTCTCGTCTTTACATGCACAAGTATAATTGAAATTATAAACTCACGTTAACATTATTATTGTTATTTTAATTATTTAAATTTAATTTATTTCAGTATTGATATCAATATAGATATTCAAATTAATGCCATCATTTCAAAAGATTATATAAGATACACTGGGTTTTTAATTGTATCAACACTTGAACTCAGCATGTAGAAGTAGTTTTTTTTTTTTAATCGTATCACCCCAAGCAAGGCTGGAGGCCACTATCACGCAAGGGGTTAAAGAAGGGTTGGAGGAAGAGCAGATAGGAGTGGTAAAGGAGAGGATGTGGAGAAAGAGAAAGACAGTGGGTCAATCAAGGCAAGGGGGTTACAGAAGATTAGGAGTGAGAGCAGATAGGAATGAAAGATGAAAGGATGTGGAGAAGGGAAGTGGATAGATCAAGGCAACTGGAGATGTCGATTGACGCTACACTTAAACCGTTGGAGATTGTATTTGTCAGGGAAACAGTAATAGAGAAGGGAGTTCCATAGGCGAGATGTGTGAGACATGAAGCTATTGGAGTAGAAGAGACGTCTACATCTAACAGTTTCCACGGTATAGAGGTGGGAGCGGGATGCCAGCCTCGTGGGGCGTTTAAATTCACAAGGCCTAGGGACAAGCGAAAGCAGCTCCTCGGAGCAATTACCGTGAAAGTACTTGTAAAAAAGGCAGAGCGAGGCAACATCGCATCTTTGAGAGAGCGACTGCAGACGAGACGATAGATCAGGGCCAATAAATGAGAATATGTCAATACATGCTGGCTTGTTTGTAAAGTGCACTTCTGCATTTTGCATTGGTATGCCACATTCTATTATATAGACATGTTCTCAGTTCTTAGGTAAATTTAGAATTTCACATAAAAGTATTGAAAATATGTCCCATCTTCTATAAAGAAAAGGAAGACTTTGTGTGTATTTGGGCAACAATCCCTGGTTTATACAGGTTTTATTGATTATGACTGACAAAGCACTGCAATTAAACGTTTTATTCTATTATTTTTTGCATTCCTACAGGTTATTTCAATTTTGGACATAGTGTGTAGAGAGTATGAATGTATATATACATATATAGATAGCATACCTCAAAATTATATTTTTTCATATATATACAGAGAGCGATTTATAAATTGTCATCTAAATTATGCAAAAATAAAAATAACACTGACATCTCATTTTAACAGATATATTTACCAAAATTACGCAAAAATATCTTGAAACACTAGTAAATTTATTCAATAAAATTGCCTTTCGTTTCAACCATAGCCTCCAGGACTTCGGAATCTCCTGCAACTCTTCTGGACGGTCTCCTTTTTTAAGTTGTTGAATGTAGCCATTATCCTTGCCTTCAGTTCATCTTTGGTGTTGCAAGGATTTTTGTTGGTGTCTCACTGAACTGTACCCCACACAATACTCAAAGGGGTTGCATTCTGGGGAGTTGGGGGCCAGAAGTAAGGGGTGATAAGGTTGTAGAAATTGTCTGACAGCCATGCCTTACAAGCAGGAGAACCTAAAGTCTTGTTGTCAGACATAAGGTCTTATAACAGCCACCCTCTTGACACAGAGCAGCACTACCTCCTCAATGCACTTGATGTAGGACTCCGTGTCGAGTCTGAGGACCATTAAGAAGATGAACGCGGCATAATGTTGCCATCACTAGTGATTGCTTCAAACACAATGATGTTGACTTGATATATAGTGAAACTTATTCCGAATCTTCTGCACTGTCCTAAGAATGACACCCAAACACTCTCAAACACCAGTGTAAATACCAAGCAGTTCAGCATGCCATTTCCAAATTTCTGGTGAAGTGTCATGGTACTCTTTTTTTCACAGATGGTGCCCAACTGACCCTGGTATACTGTGCAATCGACAAAATCAAAAACAAACAATGTGCATGCATGAAATTAAAAGCATAAAATGGCGAAGAGTGTTGACAAATGGATGGCAGCATGAAGAGAATTAAAATGTCCATATTTGATGATTGCCTTCCCATTATTTCCCATGTGCATATTTTCCAGCACCTACCACTGCAATCTTTCATGGGGTTAGAATAAATATTGGAATTAGTGAAGAACAAGCTATTCTTAGACAATTGTAGAATTACCTTTTCAGATTTCATTGTGTGAAATATTGCTGAACTTTATTTATAAATTTAGACTCACTACTTCTATCTCTTGTCTTTACATACAAGCACAAAAGATAAATTCAAATTCTAAATTCATAATTAAAATTATTATTATTGTTATTTTAATTATTTAAATTTAATTCAATTTATTTAATTATTGATATCAACATAAATATTTAAATTAATGCCATCATTTCAAAAGAGTACACTGGTTGACATTTTTTTCCAATCCAAATATTGTTGGGCAATAGGGACATGTTTCTGGGCAATTTCTTCATATTGAATTTTAAAATCAAGTCTATTTAGCCCCGTCGCATAAGGTTTTCTCAATACAGGTAATTTCTATTTTGCTTAAAATAGGCCAAAATGGCTAATTCACAGGAATATGCCGCAGCTTAAATATGCAAATGACATAGTTGAAACATTTCGTCTCATGTTAAAATGATTTCTCATTCAAGAAAAAGTATCCAAATAACTTTCAGAATAAATTCTAAGCTATTTCCTGTTCAGATAAGCTGACCTGAAAATGCTTGATTTTATGAGAGATATCTCACAGGAAAATGTCCTTGTGCCTTTAATGTTCTTAGCTTGTTAAAATTTTGTGATTTGCATTTCTTCCCTTACTTTTTATAGAAGAAGCTCTTTAAAAGTCATTCAAGAACAGTGATTTTAGTTTTATTAGTAGTTTTCACTTTAAGCCTGGAACTGTCATAAGATTTTATCATATCACTTGAATTTATGGAGGTCTGGTATTGTCGTGCAGTCTCTTTATAACATGCACAGGAACATCGATAAATGAGCGTTGTTAGGGTGTTAAGCGAGCGTATTTGAGACTAGCAAGATTAGAATTTTCTTTATCAGCACTTAAAGTAGCCACCAAACACCAGATAGGCTAGCCAACTAGGCACTTTGCAAATGGGATGTTAACATGATCACTGATTTCTGCTGGAGCATCAAAAAAGATCAACCATTTCAAAAGCACCATAGAATTTCCAAGAAGAGAACATTTATACCTTTGGGTGAACAAAAATGAATGTATTTTTCATTCCTTTGTATCTTTTTTGTCTGCTTTGATTCAAAAATTGATGATATATGTTTGCTTTAATTTAATTTTTTTGTCAGATTTTTTTGAAAACTTTTTCTGAACTGAAAATGCATTCTTTAAGTTATTGGGATGCTTTTTTTCTTTTATGATAAATTATTCTAACATGAAAATAATTAAGGTTGGTTCTACTTGGTCCTGACATATCACTGTTAACTGGGTATTTTGGCATATTTTAAGAAAAATAGAAATTATCTGTACTGAGAAAACGTGATGTGATGGGAAAAAATGGACTTGATTTTCAGATTCAGTATGAAAAAATAGCCCAGAAACATGTGCCCATTGCCCAATAACATTCGGGTTGAAAAAAAATGGCAACCATAGTTATATATGATACACAGGGTTTTTAATTCTATCAACATTTACATATGTAAAGACATGTGCTATACAAACATGTAGAAGTGGTTAGTGGCTGGGAATGAGAATATGTCAATACATACTGGCTAGTTTGTAAAGTGCAATTCAGCAGTTTGCATCGGTTTGCCACATTCTATTATATAGACATGTTCTCAGTTCTTAGTCAGGTAAATTCAGACTCAGATTCAATATGTCCCACCTTCTATAAGGTCATCCTATAAGTTCTGTCCGAATTTTGAATTTTGAAACAAGTGACCAAATGTTACATTTAATTACAGATTCAATCAACAATGTATTTTCCCTGATTATTTATGATTCCTTCCATCTATTAGCTTACTAATTCCATTACTGTAAAATTCTTTTGGCTTTGATTCGAAGAACTCACAAATGTCGGTTTTAACCTCTTCCTGTGTTACAAAAGCTGTTTCTTCCAAATGATTCTGTAAGCTACGAAACAAATGGTAGTCTGAAGGAGCAAGGTCGGGAGAATAAGGTGGATGAGGAATTTTCTCCCAACCAAGTTCTTCGATCTTTTGTGATGTGATTCTTGCTGTGTTGCACATTGTCCTGATGAAACATCACCCGTTTTCAATTCACTAGAGCAGCTCTTTTTTTCCTCAAAGATTGGTTCAAACACTCTAATGACAGTATATTTGAGCATTAATTGTTGCATTAGGTGGTAAGAATTCAAAGTGGATTATTCCTTGGCAATCCCACCAGATTGAAAGAATAACCTTTTGCCCATGAAGTTCCCTTCTCGGCTGTGGCTGGGGTCCTTCCCCTTTACCAAGCCACTGTCTACGACGCTTAACATTTCGATAAAAGATCCATTTTTCGTCGCTAGTCACAAGACTATCCAAAAAAGGTGAAACAAGTTGGCGAGAATGAAGAGAAGAGCAGATGCCAACTCGGGATTTAAGATTGTTTTCAGACAATTCATGAGGCACCCATTTTCCAACTTTAGGAACTTTTCCAAGTTGTTGAAGATGACGATGAACAGTTGCATGGTTTCAACTGAGAACCACTGCCAATTCCTCAACTGATAAAGTAGGATTTTCTTCAAGGGCTGCTTCAAGAAGCTTTTCATCAAACTCAACTGGATGTCCGGTTCGATTTCAACTTCATGGGTGAAATCTCCACCTCTGAATTTTGCAATCCATCTTCTGCAAGTTCTTTCATTCACACATTCCTCTCCATAAACTGAGTGAATGTTTCTAGCTGCTTCGGCTGCTGAGTTTCCTTTCTTGAACTCATAAAGCACTATGTGCCTCAAATGATTTTTGGGTACTTGCATGTTAGCAGGGTTTTAATCAAACAAAATTTAATTTTATTGTTCTCTGAAATAAAATTTGATCAGTTTAAATGCATCTAAACATAAAAATAATGTTCAGCTCCATTAGACATTATAAAATACTCTTTAAATTTCATTCATTTTAACAAAAAGTTAAAATTCGGACAGAACTTATGGGATGACCTAATATAAACAGAAGGATGACTTTTACTGTATTTTGGCAGTGCTATCATCTCAAGGCACTTGATGTAGGCCTGCATGTTGTGACTGAGGCCCTCAACAACAAATATCTTATCAGAATGATCAAAGTGAGTTTTACAAGCTGCCATACCTTTGTCATCACCATTAGACTCATCCAACTCTTTTCAAATCCCCTTCACTATCCTCAGTTTGATATCCAAACACTCTGAAATGTTCATATTGTAGGTTCCAGCATGAATGCCAAGCTGTACAGCACGTCATTTACAAATTTCCGGTGTCGTCATGTTGCTCTTTTTCTCACAGATAGTGCCCAACTGACCCTACTATACTGTGCAGACTTTTTGCCAAAATATTTCTCATCATTCCCAAGAACTTGCAGAAATAAATTTTGTATAGGACTCCAAGACTCCAGTAAGAATAAAAATGACCAGCAGTCACTTCAAAGAATAGCCAAGGAAACTCTAAAAGAGGAAATAGAAAACTTGACTTCATGTAGTGGTTAAAATAAACATACCAAACTGATCTACATATGTTGAGCAATTTTTTTTTAGATACCTGTCAGACGCTAAGGTTCGATTCTACAGAGAATTAATTGTGGCTGAAAGGTTTTTGAGTTAATCTATTATACCATTTTAGTATCTTTGAGAATCAGAAGGAAGAAATTTCAGAGAAATCATCCTTGTCCCTAAAGAACTGTGTTATCTATAAAAAGACAAAATTGAGGCTCAGAATCAGAATAAAGAACTCTTTGAATGATCCTAATTTGTACTGACAAAAAAAGGGGAGTCTAATCTATAATTTGTTTTTAGAATTTGTCTTTGGATAAAGCACATTTATTTTTCTAAGAAATAAAGGATGATTTTCTACTAATATATTATGGGTCTTTTGGATTTGAAAATCAGTCAAACAAAGGATTATTAATATCCATTTATTATTCTTTTGATTCAAAGACTCAAAGACCAAATTCTTCATTTGACCTTTTTCTGTTTTCCTACAGGATTAAAACTTTGGTTTATGAATTTGGTTCACATAGTAATTGTGAGTTCAATCCCTGCATTGACTAACAGGATGAGCAATAAGTGAGAAGTACAAAATAAAGAACAAGATGAGATATCTCTAGATATGAACAACAGAATGAGAATATCGAACCCTGTAGATTAAATAAAGTGTTTAGTTTGAAGGTTACTATTATAAAGTTTGTATAACTCTCATAATTCTGATTAATAATCATGTAAGGAAAACACTGAAACAAAAGGCTGAGTGAAGAACAGGTTTAATCCCATGAGAGCCATGGATTGTCGTACAGTAACAGAGAATACCATAATTGAGTGCTGACATATGTGTGACTCAAATGCAACTCCTTGTCAATCACTTTGCAAAAACTCTGTCCCTATGAGCAGACGTTCTACTCATAATCCATAGAAGAGTCCATGTTCAACAATTTACAAAAGATCAGTTGTCTTTCTACACAACAGTTACCCAGACTGATAGACACCAGAAGAAAGCTGGAGAGCACAACAAAGATGAGGATATTAGTCTGAATATAAATAATGATAAGTCCTCATCCCAGAAATTCAGTGAGAAGGCAGTCAGGGGATAATAACAACTAAGATGAAGATATTAGTCTGAATGTAAATAATAATGACTCCTCGTCCCAGAAATTCAGTAATAACGCAATCGGGTGATAATAACAACAAAGATGAGGATATTAGTCTGCATTTAGATAATGATAACTCCACATTCCAGAAATTCAGTAGGAATGCAATCAGGTGATAATAACAACAAAGATGAGGATATTAGTCTGAATGTAAATAATGATGACTCCTAATCCCAGAAATTCAGTAATAACTCAATCAGGTGATAATAACAACAAACATGAGGATATTAGTCTGAATGTAAATAATGATGACTCCTAATCCCAGAAATTCAGTGAGAAGGCAATCAGGTGATAATAACAACAAAGATAAGGATATTAGTCTGAATGTAAATAATGATGACTCCTCATCCCAGAAATTCAGTAATAACTCAATCAGGTGATAATAACAACAAAGATGAGGATATTAGTCTGCATTTAGATAATGATAACTCCACATTCCAGAAATTCAGTAGGAATGCAATCAGGTGATTACATCAACAATGTCTGAATGTAAATAATGATACCTCCTCATCTCAGAAATTCAGACAGCAATTTATCATTTGGATGTTAAATATAAAAATACCAAACAAATTCTGCAGGAAAGGGACTATTAAACTCTTTGTCATTTGCAACATACAACAAAGCTTCATTTAAAATCTTTACATTTATTATTTTTTTTATTTTGCTTGCTATGGTATATCCCTCGAAATACAACAACAGACTTGAACATTTAGAGAATGGAATACAGATAAGTTGGCGCTAATTCCATTGATGGCAGAATAAAAGAGGTAATTAGGATTTGGGCCAGAGAAATTCTGACTTAAAGAGGCTACTACTTTCCTTGATAGATGGGATGTTAGATAAACAAAAAAAAAATATTTAATTTTATGCAATGATTTTCCAATTGTAGTATGCTACTGTACAAAGTGATTGTGAGTCTCGGTATGTGTACATGTGTGTTACTAAACACAAGCTAAATTACCAATATCCACCTAAAGAAACTGTAAAATCTATGATTTATGCTATAGAAAAATGTGTTTCTAAGAAATTATTAAATTTTATTATAGGAAAAATGACACAATATTAAAAGGCTACAATGTGGAATTTATGATTATGTCATGTAGTGAGAATGACGATAAACTACATCCGGCAGCAAGGCCTCTGATCAGGAGATTGGCAGTCTTGAGGAGGCTGGAACCACCTCTTAATTGCTGTTGTTCCCAGGTTCACCATCACCTGAGGTGGTAACACCCCAAGTCATGGTGAACCCAGCTATGGGGAAGTAGTGAACGTCCAAACAAAAATCAGTACATTTTTATGTTAAAATGACCAACAATATATTTTTATAGCAAATTGATAGTCAATGCAGCAATAAAAAATATAAAAATACATTTTTATAGTAAAATAACCAACACTGCATTTTATGATCTACAAACTATATATCTAATAAACATACCGTTACTCTGAAAGTATAAAATTATGCACAAAATATATTCAAAGTCATAAAATGGCATTTAAAATATTTATATTTCATCATTAAATAACCCATAGAGATTGATATGCAGCTAAGCAAATTCAACAAAAATCAACAATTAAGTCATCATAAAGCACAAAAGATATAATGCCGGGTTTTAAATTATATCCACATATACAGAGAGTCTGCCCAAAAAATGTATACACACTTCAGGAAAGGAAAATCTTGTCTTTCATAATTGTATCAAATTGTGATAACACTGCCATACATGAACTTTATAGAAAAGAATTATTTATTTTTCTTTCAACAAGACAGCACAATGCCATGCTACTAGCAAGATGTGTGAGCTTATCTGAATGAGAATTTGCAAGGACATTGGCTAGGACAAGGAGGTGTAGATCATTTCCCACATGTTCTTCTGATTTAACACCTGCAGGCTTTTACTTATGGGAGACCCTTAAGTACGTTGTGTATCACAGAAAAGCAACTATATTGGCCACCCTTAGACAAAAAAATTGAAAATGCATGTGCCGCAATCCCACTTTGAGCAAGCAGTAGTTTGCTGTAGTAATATATGTCTCTAAGCTAAAGGCCACCATTTTGAGCATCTCTTGTTGTTGTGGAACCCAAAAGTAACTTGTATTAATCTTGTGATGTCTAAATAAATTTAGTATTACAATATCTATATAAGTTTTTCCTTTCCTGACGTGTATATATATTTTTGGGGCAGACACTATGTATATATACCGGGTGTAAAATTGTGCAAATCATGTAACAGTATGTAATAATTTCCATCCCACAAAATGTTTAATATCTAAAAAAAAAAAAACTCTAAACTAATTGAGTTTCTTTTTTCCAGGTTTTCAGATAAGACATTTAGCTATCTTGACACTTTTTGTTGTAAGAATCACTGAAAAACCCTTTGAGTTATTCAGTGAGAAAGAGAACAGGTTAAAATCATTTTGTGTCAGTCCCACTATTTCTTCCCAATTGAGCAATAGTGAGAGAAAAAAGTCTTCAGTAATGGTCCCAACATTTATACTCTGTCTTTCATCTTCAAAATCTATTCAAGAACCATCAATAGAATGGTGAATAAGTTTACAAAAGACGGAACGGTAGAGGGGAAAACTGGATCAGGAGGTCACAACAGCAAGAAGGATCATCATTTCAACTTAGAACTAAATACATTCTTATTGCTCAAAGTAGAGTCCAATAGTGTTATAAAAACCTCGACGAATTCCAGTAAGATATCTTTAATCATTTCTAAGATACAACAGTTCAAAGCTTAATCTAACAATTAAACAATTTTGCTGTTACACCCAGTATATGTATTTGTGTGTGTGTGTGTGTGTGTGTGTGTGTGTGTGTGTGTAGTGGAAATATATTGTATGTACAACTGTTTATTTGAGTGAATATGGGTAAATAGCAAGACAGGCTGGGTCCTATAGCCTCGGGTGTCAACCAGTGTAAGAAAATCACATCTCTGAATTCAAAACCTCTGTTAGGTTAAATAGCCTCACCAACCTGTAATTGATCAAGCATGATGAGTACAGCTACACTCATGAAGACACAGTCACTCAGGGAGGTGTTCCTCTAACATGAGTGAGAAGGCCCTGGATTTGGGTTTGGATTTAAGTAAAAACATATGACAGAATAAACCAAATTATATGGTAAATATTATTCTGATCTTGCAAGCAATTGGTTGTAAATGTTACCCTCACTGAATATCACCAAAATAGTGACATTGATACAAAATTCACTTCATAATAATTTTTTTTATGAAATAAATACATAGGAAATCATGTCAGAGTTGTCCTTCTCCTAATGTAAATATTTTAATAACCTCTCCCTTCATTACATAGGCAATCATGGCCCTCCACATATTCCTTTTCTTTATTATCTCTGAATTGCCATTGCTTGTTAGGAAAGATGGTGGAGTGATTTCCTGTTGCCTTCTTGATGGTTTTGAAGTCAAAGTTGTCCTTCTCCTAATGTAAATATTTTAATAACCTCTCCCTTCATTACATAGGCAATCATGGCTCTCCACAGATTCCTTTTCTTTATTATCTCTGAATTGCCATTGCTTGTTAGGAAAGATAGTAGAGTGGTTTCCTGTTGCGTTCTCAATGGTTTTGTCAAAGTTGTCTTTTTCCTAATGTAAATATTTTAATAACCTCTCCCTTCAAGTAATTATGGCTCTCCACATATCCCTTTCTTTATTATCTGTGAATTTCTATTGCTTTTTGGGAAAGATAGTAGAGTGGTTTCCTGTTGTCTTTATGGTTTGGAATTCAGAGTTTTCCTTATTTTAGACTAGTTGTTACAGAATTTTAGAGGTCTCAGTATACTCTACTATTTAATCCATAGCATTAGTGTGAAAGTGAATGCAACAGACTATACCAGGATTTGAACTTGAGTTGCTAAATTTCCCTTTCTACACCAGTAACTATTACACTGCTCCAGAATTTCTCAGCCGGTACACCCAGGTGCACTAATAGACCCTGAAAGGTAGCCAGGTGCACCACAAGTTAACAGAAGTGTAATTTATAAATTATTTTTATATTTCAAAAATATTTGATATTAAAAAGCTAGTGACACCAAGTACATGTCTTTTTCATTTGATATTTTAAACTGGATGCTAAATTTCTTAATCTTTAAGAAGGAGTGAATAATTTTTTCCTTTTTGCCTTCCTCAAGGGATTTAAATCAATCTTATCAGCCTTTTTAAATCCCTTTAAATGAAAACTGTATCACTAATCTTTGGGAATGTTTAACCAAGATTTCATATTTTCAAATTTTTCTTCATTAAAATTTAAAATGCATCCCAGAGTTTTAGTTATTTTGCAATTAATTATTTTCCACCCTCCAACCTCTCTCTCAGGCAAGCCTCTTGCTGCTCTATCACTATTTCGACAGAAGGTACTCAGGCAAACTACATCCTTTGGTTTGGCCAGTTCTAACCATGTCAAAGACCTACCAAACCACTTACATTGCTGCAAACCACTCACATATCCTCCATATTCCATCAGTAAGAAGTAAGTTTCACTTGAACAGCTTCTTCTAATAAACCACTGCTCTGTGGAACTGACTCCCAAGAGGATGTTGCCCTGATTTCTACGATCTTTACCTGTTCAAGTCTAGGGTTAACCATTATCTTATCCTGCTATCCATATAAACTTCCTCTGCCTTGAGTGGCACTCTCCCCCATGTCTTGTATAGGGTGAACTTTAGTGTGCTCTGTAGTAAAAAAAGATTGCAAAACACTGCACCACCCACACTATTTCATAATAATGATCCACTAGAAACTATTGTAGATAATTGTTAGTAAATTAGCAGTAAGATCAATAAGTCTTTGCTAGAATTGTTCACAATGATGATCAACTGGAAACCATTCCAAAGACGATTTATCGATTTCCATGCTAAGAGCTTGCGTTCTGATGCAGTGAAAAGTGTAAAACTCTTGAATGAGATAGTGAGTCCCACACGGCCAAAACTTATACATATGCATGGCTACTAATTTCATTCTGAAACAGGACAATGATCCAAAGCATATCTCTTATTTGTACGAAAACTATCTTGAGAGGAAACAGTCATTTATAATCTGTCTTGGACTGGTTGACACAATATCAAGATTTTAACGTCATTGAGATGTTGCAGGAGTATTTGATCTGTAAAGTATATGTTAGAAGTATATGTGCTTTAAACACTTAAGAAGCCTTAAATAACAGAAAGTTTGTTATGAAAGTTACGACTAATGAGTTAAAATATAATCTTTCTAAATCAAATATGGGTAAGGATAATAGTGTAAGGATACAAAAAACGATTATCTCCTCTTGGTCAAGTTACATGTCACTACTTAGGTGGGTCATGTGACAACCGCTTAGAGATGACACTTGATACAGTAACGAAAGCGATCAGTCATTCATGTGGTTTACAGATGACAAAAAATCCGATGCTCGAATGAATGACTGACCACTTTTGTTACTATATACAGTGACGGCACTAAGCAGACATCACGTGACCCACGTGACTGTCTTAACCAAAGGGCAGTAATCACCTTTTGTAAATTTCAGTCAGTTCGTGCCATGCGTGATCATATATCTTTCGATACATGACTTATGAGGCAGATTTTTTTTCCCCGCAGTAGGTTGCCATTTCTTTCTGCAGTAGACCAGTTGCCATCCAAGGCTATAGAACCCAGTCTGTCCTGCTATTTATCTATAGCTGGGGGGAGAAGAAGAGGATTCATACCTTTCCCAAGGGTATTAGCACGTAAGTGAATGTAATGGATTCGATTGGAATTCAAACTCACCTCTACGATTCATCAGTCCGAACCGTTATCCATTACTCCACTCTGCCTCCTAAACTTACCTTTGTAAACTTACAATATTAATATTAGCTTTTTTCTTTACACTCCTTGACTATTGGACGAGGATCAAATTGTAGTATCTGTTCTCCTCACATCTTACAGTAATGGTAATATTAGCCATTTCCTTATAAGCAAACTTTCAGTATTCATTGATTGAGTAGCTACTTCTACTTATGCTTTTCTACATCCTTGACTATTTGGCTGGGTCCAAAATGTAGTATCTGTTCTCCTTGTCTGATATTAACCATTTCCTTATAAGTAAACCTTCAGCATTCACTGACCAAGCAACCAGTGCTACTTTAGAAATTTATTGACCGAGTAGCTAGTTATACTTGAGTTACACTTTTCTACACTCTTTCACTATCGGGCTGGAATCAAGGTGTAGTATCTGTTCTCTTTGTGTCTTATGGTAATGGTAATATTAACCATTTCCTTATAAGGAAACATTCAGCATTCATTGACTGAGCAGCCAGTGCTACTTTAAGTTGGTATTTGTACTATTAATACAATGTTTTAGGAAAATAGGTTTCTCATGTCCTGTAACTGTTATTGATCTTTCCAGTAGGGGAGGGCTTCCTAACATTTTGATAAGAAGTAATTGGAACTGGAATGGAAGCAGTTATGGCATATATCTTGAATCTATCATAAAAGTGCAGGATGAAGAATTAGTAACTACTAAACATTTCCAATACCTAATCAATTATAACAAATGTTTAATTTCATTATCTCTTATACTAAATTTGTTATAATTGATTTTGTTCTTAACTAATGTTGTCAGAGCAAGACATATAGATATATATAAAATGCTTTCAGTAGTTAAAAATGGTTTCAAGTGAATGAAGCCTCTAGGCCTTGAGTAACCTTGAGTACAGGCACTAAAGAATGAACCTTACCAGATAAGAGAAATCATATCATTTGGGGACTTTCAACAGCAGCAACAACTAAAATGGATAGCACATGTAACTTGAAGAGGAAAAAATCAAGATATTGAATCCCGATGCTTACCTGATGCCTGTTTTTTAATTGAGTTCACCCCAAGCAAGGCAGTAAAGCCACTGAGATGCAAGGGGTTACTGGATGTGGAAGAGTTAGAAAAGGAACATTGCTAAGAAGTGAGAACAGAGAAAGAATACAGCAGATAGTGATTAACATTGCATTTAAGTTTTTGAAGATTAAAGTTGTGTGGAAAGCATAGGGCCAGAATGGAGATCCAGAAGCAAGAAGTGCAAGAAAAGAAACTGTTTGCATACAATTTACAGTTACATCTAGCCAGCTCACCTGTAAATTGATGGAATCTTGATACCAGTCTAGTACTGCTCTTAAATTCAAAAAGTCTAGGTACCATAGCAAAGAGCTCATCCAAACAATTACCATGATAATATTTATAGAAAAGATACAGAGAGGCAGCCTTACAGTAGTGGGAAAGTCTAACAGGTATATTTGATAAGCTGTAGAAAACGAATCAATCAAATCTTTTCCAGTTTCCCAGGGATTTTTGTCAGACAGAAATGAAGATTAGACATTTCAAAATCGATGTATAGTTCCATTTTATTCCGATTCCAATTATGTCTGTGTCTGCATTTAAATTTTTGAAGATTAAAGACGGACAGAAAGTGAAAAGTGTGAGAAAAGAAACTGTTAGCATAGAATTTATGGTTACATCTAGACAAATCAACTGCAAATTGGTGATATCTCATTGCCAGTCTAGTACTGCGCTTAAATTTGAGGAGTCTAGGCACCACAGCAAAGAGCTCATCTGAACAATTACTACGAAAGTATTTATAAAAACGACAAAGGGAGGCAAATTTATGGTGGTGGGAAAGTGGCTGAAGCCGAGATTGGGCCCAATAATATTGTGATTCTTCTTTGGATTTAATCAAGGAGCTCTCGATAGATAGCAGAAGCACCGGACCATATATGGTAGCGATATTCTAAGCATAGATGAATGGTAGACATATAGATATGTAAAGTAGACTCTAGAAAGAAAAAACGTCACAGTGATCCAACCATCCTGGCAGCTGACCTAGCAATGGATTCAATATAGTCTTTCTACGTCATGTCAGCCAAGAATGTTAGCCCAATAAGGTGCAGCCAGTCACTCTCCTGGAGGTCAGCATCAGCCATGCCGATGGAAGGCATAAAAGGTTCTCTCAGATGATTAATAGATAGCAGTTCAGTTTTGGAAGCATTAAAATTAACAAGCCATTCTTTGCCCCAGTTAACAACAGATTGAAAGTCCTTTTGGATATCAGCTGCCATTTTCATCTTATCAAACTGTTCATTTGCTATCGAGACAGAAGTAAATGGTTGTGTCATCAGCATACCAATTTGAGAGCTGATGCCACTGGGAAGGTCATTAATGAAAATCAAAATCAATGAAAGATGGAGCCTTGGGGACACCTACATTAGTACAAAAGGAAGTGGAAAAGTGGCCGTTCAGGATTACTTTCATTTTACGATTTAATAGTATAGATTGGACCAGTACAAACATTTGTCTAGAGACACCCTAACTTTTCAACTTGTGGTGAAGCCTGCATGCCAAACCCTGTAGAAAGCTTTCAAGATGGCAGGGCTTCGCCATTTTTATCTAGACTGAAAATTACTCGCCCAAAGGAGTAAAAAAAAAAGTATTCAGATATATGATCATTGAGAGGGAATTCTTTGAGGAAGTACAGATTCTATTTTGTATATAGTCTGTTTCCAGTATTTTATCTGACATAACCGATAAAATAAAAAATAAAAATGCTGAATGGTTCCATTTCTTGATTTTTGAATGGTAGTATACATATCAACAAAATGAAAAAGGAGAGGTTGAAACCCCATTTTTTTAATAATATCCTATGACCTTTGCATCTTAGTGGCTTTATTGGCTTTTCTGGGGTGAAATTATTAAAAGAAATAACAAAATTTTTTTTAAAAAAGACACAGGAGATAATGGCTCTTCACAGATTCCATTTATTATCTGTGAATTGCTGAATTCTTGCTTTCAGCACTGATTTCTAGACTGGCTGCCACTCAAAACAAGCGACTCCAGTTTGCCCTGTTACTTAACCCATAGATGTGGGCAGAAGAGATGGTTTCATGCTTTTCTCAAGAGCATTTGTGAAAAAAGGAACACAGCAGGCCATGCAAGAATTTAAACTGGTTTCGATGATTCCATTTTGCACGCAATGATTGCACATAGATAAAGAAGCCAAATCTATTTTTAAAATATTACCAAACTATCTGTGCTATTGGCATTTCAAGCAGAGGTCTGTACATAAGTTTAATTCCTTGGAAAATGTCTTCTATTGTGTTGAATAGATAATACAAAATCTTCTTTATGTTTAATGACATCTTTCAAATGCCTGTTAAATAATGTTCATAAGAAATAAACTGGAAGCAAAGAGAAATAAAAATTGAGCAAAATCTCTAGTTTTCAAAAAGCATGGTTCTATGGATTCTTGCATGCACCTAATATTTTCCTAGACAAAAATAAGCAAGAAATTTCCATCGAGGAATTATCTTTATGCTAAATGTGAAAATACTTATTTTGAAATAATAAAAGGAAAAAACTTTGGTCTCTTGCAAGGAATGAAAGGATGAAACAATAATTGTGTATAAAATACCAATATTTGTAACTTTGATTTCTTTTGCATTCAACTAAAGTGTTTAACAGGAATTGTTTCTTGAAAAATGACTATTGATTCTTATATTTGCTGTTCTTTTCAAAGAAAAACCAGTGGTTCAAGATCTCCAAAGAAGAACGAAAGCAAGTAAAAAGTAAAAGTGTTATCTATTGTCTATTTCTTGTGTAAACACTCAGATGGTGTTTGTCAGTTAAGTAGAAATTTTGTTCTAGGCATTTGTAGAGTACAAATATATTTTTAGCAATTTACTTGAGGATTTTTAGGTTTTTCATCTTATCTATTTGGAAGCGGTGTTGACAAAATCATGCTACTGTCAAATACAGACATCGATTAAGGGGAAAAGAATTAAAATACAGAAATACAATCCTAGGACGTGCAGGCAGTGGAACCGATATTGGCATATAAAGGGAAACCAGTGAGCTAAGTTCAAATTCTGAGATATTCTGTTGAATTCACCTTTGCACTAACAGCCTTAGGAAAGGTAGGAATACATCAATTCTCCTCCTCACTAGTAGTTAAATAGCAAGCTAGACAGGTCTCTGTAGCTGTGGATAGCAACAAGTTGAAGAGAAGTAATATCTGAATTCTAAATTGGGAAGACTGCAACAGGAAACTACTCCACTATCTTTCCCAAGAAGGCATTGCAATTCATATATAATAACGGAAAAAGGAAACTGTGGAAAGCCATGAACTGTCCTCTGTAGTTCTTAGCAATTTTTGTCTTTTTGCTATCGCTCCTAATCCCTGTTCTGCCAACCATTTTACACAAGCTCATTCTTCTTCTTTGTGCTGTGTCCCTTCAGGATGTGTGTAATCATAGCTCTCCACAATTTCCTGTCCTTTGTAACTCTTCGTAAATTTTGTCCTTTTTGCTATCTCTCCTGATCCCTGTTCTGTCAATCGTTTACATGAGCTCATTCTTCTTCTTCTCTCTGCCGTGTCCCTTTAGGATGTGGGTGATCGTGGCTCTCCACAACTGCCTATCTTTTGTAGCTTTTAGTAAGGTTTGTCTTTTTGCTATCTCTCCTAATCCCTGCTCTACCAACCATTTACACAAGCTCATTCATCCTCCTCTATGTTGCCTTGTCCCTTCCGGATGTAGGCAATCATAGCTCTCCAGAAATTCCTGTCCTTTGTAACTCTTAGTAAATTTTGTCCTTTTTGCTATCTCTCCTGATCCCTGTTCTGTCAATCGTTTACATGAGCTCATTCTTCTTCTTCTCTCTGCCGTGTCCCTTTAGGATGTGGGTGATCGTGGCTCTCCACAACTTCCTATCTTTTGTAGCTTTTAGTAAGGTTTGTCTTTTTAGGTTATTTGCTGCTTGCCTTAAACATTTCCCATGAGTGTTAAATTTTCCAAGCTCTCTTTCCTCATCACATACCTAGAAATTTCAACTCTCTTTCTAATAATGTTTTTTTTTGTTGTTTCCATTCTCTTTAAAACTTTGTTGTTTGTTCACATGTTCAATCTGTGATATTTTCAACACGTGGAATCTCATTTCTGTAGATATGGCTTTAATAAGGGCAAATTAATTTTATATGCCATATCAAATGAATGAAGCCCTTAAGTTATATGGTCACATCAAACAATGCAAAAAAAGGATTATCAAAAATATACATTGAAGAGATGGTTGCTGGGAAAAGAAACAGAGGAGTCTAGTGAAGAAGGTGGCATGACAACATAATCAAATGGATGCAACACAACATTAGATCCTTAAAACTGAGCTACCGAGGATGACGATCTCTGGAGTGAGTTGAGTCATGTGAACACACATTCTCCTATAGGTGGAAAGAGAGTTCTATGATGATGAGCATTACTGAAGTTATTAAAAAATAAGTGAATATTTGTATGCCATTCTGGTCATACTGTGACAAAGAAAGTAATATTTTCAAAATGAAAATTTGAATTTTTTCAATAAAAATCATTGCTTTATTTCGTGGAGAAAATTTGAAATGTTTTTTTTCTAGTTTTCAACTATTTGTTTTAATTTAACTGCTTGCTGTTTTTTATTATTCCTTGTTATAACTGACAGTTGTTTATATAATACATGTTGTTACTTTTATCAATATTTAATGCAATATATATATATATGAGGGGTGGTGAAAGATTGTCAGTTAAATTAGGAAGGAACTACCCCAAAATAATAATATCTTGTCAGGTTATGCAAAGTGCTTAGATACAATTTTCAGGCCATGAAAATTGCATTTAAGCATGAAACAGACTGTCACTGCTGGGTGTTCACCCCATTGTCTACTCATATATATATATATATATATATATACATATATATATATATATATATATATATATATATGTATATATGTGTGTGTGTGTGTGTGCCAGCTACTGGTTAAATAGCAGGGCATTTAGTATTCTTTCAGTCTTTATCCACACCAAATGCCAACAGATCCCATTCTTGTGTATTATTGTGTGGCAGCTTCGGTAAAGTCTTAGGACCTGTAGGCTGATTGATTAATTTATTTTTGACAGCTTATCAACCTTTTGCAGGTTATTCAAAGCCCAATTAGACTGTAAGAACTTTTGGCGATAACAATGATTTACTGATACAAGTCCTACTAATTAACCCATAGCTGGAGGGGAAGAAGTGGATTCATACCTTTCACAAGTGTATTTGTGCCTAAGTGAATATAACAAACCTGACTGGAATTGGAACTTGTCTCTCCAATCTCCAATTCTGATTTTGTATGCCATATCAAAGCATATCCAAGCTTACAGCACCTGGCATTCTGAAGTGGTCACCTATTGTGTTGACCAGACTCAACATTGCTTAACTTTGGTGATTATATGAGAACTGGTATTTCAAGGTGGTATGGCTGTAAGCCCAAGATGACTGATAATATGATTTACATATATATTACAGTTTTAAATAATAACCCTTGTATTATAGATTTAGTTTATCTAAATAAATAAACTGCAAATTTTGTCCATCTGTGTGTCTCAAACCCCTCTAACTCAGGCCACACTTGCTCTACATAGACTTATTATACCTTTTTGGAATCAGGATGCTCTTCATCTGGTGCTTGAACATCTCACATGGAGATTTGTGCCCGGATGAGGAGGGTACAGTTAAATGTTCAAATTTTAAAAGTTTTTAATTTATATTGAGTTTAAAGTAACACAAAAACTTTGTAAATTTTAAAATGTTGTGTTAAATTTAGTTGAAAATATCTCCAAAACATTGTGAATTGAAAAAATCAATTTTATTTCTTCAAAATACCAAAGAAACAGAGTTAAATTGAGAGGCTTTTTGACATGAGGTTCTACAGAGTTTGTGGCTTGAAGAATTTAACACAATTGAAGTTCCATGTTTGAAGAACTTTATTTTTTGGCCAGAATTGGAATTATAGACTGAATCAGAGTTAAAGTGAGGTTTTCAAAGTTATTTCTTCAAAATTGTCATTAATGTTTTCTAAGCTGAACCAGAGGTCCCTTCAGTTTTGGTTTAGAGGTCCACTTAGCTCTCTGCAGGAGTTTAGCTTAGATTTTACATGGAGTGTGGCTTTTAAGCTAGCAACAATTAAATTTAATATAACAAAATATATCCATACCTAAATTTTCTCAAATTAATGTTAAATAATATAACAAGTAAATTGCTGAAATATTTCAATTTTGTTTTGTGTATAAAGAGTTTTTATTGATTTTCTATTGATAATTGAACTCAGTATGGTGGTTGTCATCCTTTTAATGACTGTGACAAAAGAACCGATCCCTTAAAGAAATTACTGAACAAGTAAATTGTAAAAAAAACAGGTAGGGAGAGAGATCAAAGACTCATTAATTCAATTGAAAAATACAAAGAAAAGTTTTAATGCTCTGAGGAGACTTGAATTAAAATCACACAGAATAATAAATTTTCGTTAGCATTTGTTGATCATCTTTTAATAATAGCAATAACGTTTGGTTTGAATTGTTTTCAAAAAATAAACTCCAAGCAAATATTTGTGTGAGGAAAGTCAAATATGTTAAGCAGAAAACATTGGCTGCTGCTTTTGATGCCGCTGCTGCCAAGAGCACTTGTTTGAGAGAAGAAGACATATGGAATTCTTTGGGACCAACTGATTTAATCAGACTAACCAATCTATGCCAGACGACTGGATCTAATAGTAGTAAACAACAAAACATGGTAAGACAATGGATTTTGCTGGTACATTGGACAACAGATTAGATAGATGAATATCTGAAACTTACCTGAGAGCAGGTGATAGTCATACCATTCAATACTGGAGTACTAGGATCAGTTTCAAAAGAACCGGGAGAACTAGAAATTAAGAGAAGAGCTAGAATCATGATGACGGCATAATAATGCAACATTAATATTGATTGATTCATTTTCTACGGTTTATCAACCCTTTACAGTTTATTTAAAGCCAGAAAATATTTTTAGATTGTGAATTTTTTTGGAGATAATAATGCTTCTGATGTGTGTCATACTAATTAACCCATGGCGGGAGGGAGAAGACGTGGACTCATACCTTTCCCAGTGGGAATCAAACATAAGTAAATATAACAAAACAAAGAGGAATTGGAACTCTGCTCTCCAATTAACAATTCCAAGCCATTATCCATTACACCACCCACACATCCAAGCTTACAGCATCTGGTATTCCCAAGTGGTTACCCATCTAGGTAATGATCAGGCTTAGTGTTTCTTAACTTAGTGAACATACTGAAACTGGTGTTTCAACATGGTATAGCCATAAGCAATAATAATAATAATAATGATAATAGTTGCACCTTTAATACATGGATTAGTAAAGTCAAATATAGAATTAGTAGTCTTGTGTGTGTGTGTGTGTGTGTGTGTGTGTGTGTGTGTGTGTGTGTGTGTGTGTAAGGAGGGATGGAGAAAAATATATAGTTTTTAAACTGTTAATTAATAATTGTTTTAAAAATCACAAATTACATATGTAGACGAAATGTTTTCAAAACCTTGAATGACAATTGTTTTAACTATGTTTTCTATATTTAATATGGTAGGGTTTAGAAAATTTAACATTGTCAGGACATGTTGAAGAAAAAGACAAGGAAATTTCTCAGTCACATAATGAAAAATGAGGATATGGAGAATTTGGCACTCACAGAACATACTGAAGACAAGAGCAACAGAGGAAAGCAGTGCATAACCTATGTAACAAATGACTGGCAAAGTATACTAAAACCTACAAAGGACAGGAAATTGTGGAGCGCCATAATTGCTCACATGCCAAAGGGACAAGTATAACTGCCAAAAATAAGACAATGTAATTAAAAAGCTTGAATTTTTTCTTATTTCTTTTTATATTCACTGCGATGAGCCATATATTCAAATATCAAAGCACCACATGTGTCTTTGAAGCCACCATTTCATCATGTTTTCTGGAGTGCACTGTTTAGCATATTGCTCTTGTAATCTATTGCAAGTATTTTTCATTCCTTATTAACATGTTCTTTAAACCAATGTTGCATCTGTTCAACAAATATAGCATCAGGATTGGACAAATTTTGTAAATGTATAAAAATGTTTTTCTTGTGTTTCAAATTTGAACTTTAAAATGGTTGCTGTAAGAGCTAGTTATCCTCCTTACTATCATGAATGGAACAGTCCATTCATGACAAGTAGTCCTGAGTAATTGTCTGGAGGGAGAAGATAATACTATTGGAGTGACTAGCTGACTATTGAATACGACTATGATGACTGACTCAGTTGAGTTAAGTGTTGTGTCTTGCGAGTTAAGTGTTGTTGTCTTACAATTTCGAAAAGAAAGACATCACAAATAGTAATTATGAAGAAATGCAGCCCTATCTTTCTTTCTTGGTTTCCAAAATGTCGTCGTAAGTTTTATACTAACAGTTTCTTCTCTTGCACTTCTCTTACACTTCTTGTTTGCACTTCTTGCTTGTGACAAGCTCCCTGCTTTCCAGTCAACTTTAATCTGCAAAAATTTAAATGCAATCTCAGTCGCCATCTACTGTCCTCCTGATTACTCTTTACTCTTTCTACTCATTACTAATGTTTCTGTTCCTAATTCCTCTACACCCTGTAACCCCTTGCATCTTATTGGCTGTACAGCCTTGCTTGGGGGGTGATACTGATTAAAATATATATATATATATATGTTTGTTATGAAAACACATTAACACATTATTAATGTTTTTTTTCCTAATTCTTCCACACCCTGTAACCCCCTGTGTGGCTTCTACTGCCTTGCATGGGGTGAAACCAATTAAAAAAAAAAGAATTGAACAATTGCAAACTTCCCCCTCCACTTTTACAAATTCTTTAAGATTCTGGAAACCAAGAAGGAAATATAGGATTGAATTTCTGATCCCAATACATATTTTTTGGCCTTGCCACACTGAATTTTCATTTATACATAGCAGAAACTCTTTGCAGCCACAATGTTTTAGTTTGATATTTGCTATTGTAGTCAATACTTCAACTGTTGGAATTCTTTTTTCTGATTTTTAATTTTGTAAACAGTTACTTTATATAGCATTTATATTTTGTCTCTACATTCATTGTCCCATCCCAGTCATCTTTACAAAATGTCTTGTTACTAGTATGTCATAATGGTTACTACAAAATACAGTAAGAAAACCACTCTCTCATAATTACCTTAAGAATTCAGACATTCTTCTGTGGCTAATCATTGCTCTCCACAACTTCTTGTCCCTTGTAGTTCTTAGAAAAATTTGTTGTTCTGCTATCTCTCCTAATACCATTCTACCATTTACACAAGCTTGCTAGGCTATTCAGTGCTTTCCTTTTTGCCTTCAATTTTGTCTTGAGTATTAAATTCTTCAGGCCTTCTTTCCTCTTGTGTTCTAAAACTTTCAGCTGTCTCTTTCTCCTTATAAGTAGAAATGTCCTTTTTGTATCATTTCCCTAAAAAGTCATGTTCAATGAATGGTAGAGATGGACAAAATCAGGTGGATTTCTTAATTTTTAAATACATTCACTATATTATACAAGGGGTTACGGAAACGTTCTCAGGCTGAAAATGAAAATATTTCATAGTTAATGTTTGGTCACTTGGGCAGTTTTGGCAAGTGGGTTGTCTTTTCAAGCACCCCCTTGTATTTGTGGATGCATGTATTTTGATTTTCATCTTATGATTGACACAAAAAATAAAACTGAAAACACTTTTTTGCAGCATCAATTAATGTTCCAGGCATCTTCATAATTGTCTCCTCTTCCTACAACATTGTTTTTTCACCAAAGAATGCTCTATAGCAATTTGTCAGGAAATTAAAAGTTTTCTTAAAGTCTTTAAAAACCAACAAAATAGTTGTTTCAGTCAGATTAATTATACTTCAAATCAGCTAATATTCCTCAAATAAAGTTTCAGAAAAGTATACTTTATTTTTGAAAGATTTTTAATAAAGAGAATTAAATTATGATAAAAGACAACTAAAAAGGTTAATAATGAGCTGCTTTAACAAAAGAAAAAAAGTTTTTGAAATACAGCAAAGTATTTTGCTTATTGGAAATATTAAATTTAATTTATTAGCTTGAAATTAAAACTAAAATAAAAGTTTGAAGAAAGATTTTTCATTTTTAAAAATTCATTTTAAACCTTAGACATTGTATTTTTTGTGGGGAGAGGTACTTACATAATATAGAAAAACAAAAGAAAACAGAATTATCTTTTTGGTCAATCTTACATTAATCTACATGAACATATTTAAATTTTTAATTGGATATACCACTATCACCATCATTATCATCCCCTTGACCTTTGTAATCATAGGTGGGGTCGAATTGCAGAAGCCATATTGACTCTCCTTCACAACAGTCTACCAACATCAGCCATCAGCAATTCTGGTATAGTCATACTTGTCCCTTGTTTGACATTGTCGAACTGGTTTTTGCCTTGGTGTCCTTTCCTATGTCCACTTTCAACGGTACCTTGCATGATAGTCTTGCACAGGCTGTCATGCCTTGTAACATGTCCAGACCATGCTATTTGACAGTGTATGCCATTATATTCAATTGTAAATAGTATGATTTACTTAAGAAAAATATACGATTCAATTGTAAAGTCTTAGCTTTTGTTGTGTTGTCTTTCTACATTATGTTTGTTTTTCTAATGTTTCCCTTGTTTTTTTTTCTTTTCAGACGGACCTTGATATACTCCTGTATGGCATTCAATCCTTCAGAACGAATCAAATTAGATGACATTCTTCTGGCTTTTTCTGAAAACCCTGAATATCTACAACCCTGCTTAGATGCACCCTCATCAAGTGTTGCAATCGAAGGCACCTATTCTATCGAAATCGCTCCACAATCTGGCCAAACAACACTTAGTCACAATACTTCCCACACATTACTACAGACATCACCAGGGGCCACCTCAGAAGTAGGTACCCTGCTGCGAAAAGGCAGTCCTGGGGGCAAGTTAATTCCCTCAAAATCTCATAAATCCAGTGGACATTTGTTTGGCCGACCGCGTAGTAACAGTACTATCGCCCCGTTCAACAACTCACGAGGGTCTGTTGTTATGACTGTGCAAAACTTTCATATGAGTTCACCTCAGATCCGAATGCAGACCCCACCAGCATCTTCAATAGACAATAAAACTGAAAACAGTAATGTTTCTGAACAAGTTAGTGAAGTTTCACGTGAGCTATGCCAAACGGTAACATCTGTATGAGAAATAACGCATGGGATAGATCTATTTTATTATCCAAGGTGGAATTCAATGAAACATATTAATAAAACAAAGAGAAAGACGAAAACAGTGACACACAAAGGTAACAATGGTGGAAAGGAACAAACACAAAAAGGAAATAAGGAAAAAGATCAAGTACAGCAAAGGAAAGAAAAAATAATGCTAAAAACATCAAGTTTTTAATTAATTCATAAAGACACAGTGATTGATCAGAGGAGAAAGGCCCACCAAACCTCAAAATACAAACCTACTCTCTGATCGACTTACAGAATGAAATAATATGCTCAAATGAAACTAATTCAAAGCTTTTCTTTT
>OZ038504.1:34318923-34336423 GCA_964036315.1 Acanthosepion esculentum | reverse complement strand
ACATGCACCCACACACAAATCAGTCTAACCTGACTACAGCGTATCTAAAGGTTGTATATCAGCCGATCTGATCCCATATTTGGGAAAGAAAAATAAACATTCTGTTGTTCGTTTTAACTTTTTTTTTCTCCACATAATAAAACAAGAAAAAATACAACTGATTTGATTCGTGAATTTTTAATTTTTTCCTTCTCATTTTTCTAAAGTCACTTACTGGATGCCGCTATGGGGTTTATAACATATGAAAAAAATGGGTAGAGATGTCAAAAGAACAAAATTTTAAAACCATGTAGAAAGCCTAAAAATGGTAAATTAATTCCATAGCTTCATATCACATTAATCTACATGTGCATACAAAAAATACATACATTATATTTACACACACAAAGTTGAAATAAATAAACAAAAATTTACTTTACTTTTTAAAAAATGTTCACTTAGGCTATCTGCATTCTTACAAACCACTGTAATTGTAATTGTTTTTTGTTTGAAGAAAAAAATCCAACATAATTTATGAAATGTTCTTTTGTTTGTTGTTATTTCTTTGCTTTTCAAATGTTGTTTGCATTGTCATCATCATCATCATCATCATCTTCAATCCGCCCATCCATGCACAGTAATTCTTTAAACATCTGTTATTCAATATATATTCTTTGTCTCATCTCAGACGATTAAAATTACTTTATCATTGTTTTTGGTTATTTACCTCAAAGGATTATGACATTATTTGAATAATTTATCTTGAGTCTGAATTTCTGGGATGAAGAGATATTATTTATCATCTTTGTTGTCATTATCATATTGTCTTTGTCTCTGGCTCATCTTAGGTTAGGAAACATTCAAGGAAACCATCTGGATCTGTTCCAAACAACGTCAGATTTTCCCATGATGTGCTCAGCCTGGGGCACTTTTGATCAGGTATCAGAAGACATGGCACCCACCAAGCAGAAACCTTCTTTGTACTAAGTGCATCATGCAGAATATTCTAAACTCTCTGATGGGATACACTAACAACATTAGCTATTTTGATTTATAGTCAATCACCTGTCATCCATCACTATATGGTGAACAGAATCAATGTTTTCCTCAGTGGTGGCAGTTTTAAAACGTCCAGACCTTGGGTCATCTTCAAGACATAAGCTTTTGTGCCCTCCAGATTTATACAGGTCAATCTAGATAACATTCAGGGAAGGAGGCCAGAGATCATGATGATCACAATGTGATAATCACGAGCAAAGATGAGTATGTCAGACTTAATGTTAAATCATAAGATCTCTTTCCTTAATGTCAGTAAGTCCGGGGAAAACAAAACCATGAAAATGTAAATATGATGTTGTATGGCTTCAAAGATCATGTATTACCGATGAAAATTGTCTCAATATCGTTTTATTATCATCTTCATTCTCATCATAATACTAATGATAATTTAATGAAGAATAAATAATGCAAAAAAAATAAGAGATGGACAAAGATGAAATAATAATGTTGAGAACAGATTGCAATAAACTTAGAAAACTTAAGAGAAATTCTAAAGAGAATTGTGAACCGGAAGTTGCTTGGATTACATCTTCTTCAAACTGTGTTAGATTTAATCCTGCTGCGAAGAAACAAGAAAATTTTTGTTAGAAAAAACAAAAAAATGGTGCTGAACTGCAACATAATATCAATTCTCCTCTACAGCTGAACAATTTTCTCACAGATGATGAAGAGTGGCTCATTGCAGCTTTTCAGGTTAACATCCTTGGCTGACATGAAATGGCGATCTATTGCTAGGTCTGCTTCTAAGAAAGTTGCTTTAATGTGATGTACTAGACATTTTTTCACTCCAGACTCTTGCATATCTATAAATCTACCATTCGTCCATGCTTTGAATATTGCTGCCACACATGGTCTGGTACTTCTGCTATGTATTCTTGATAAAATCCAAAAAAAGAATCAGCAATATCTGGCATCTGGCATCTCGGCTTCAGTCACTTTCCTACCATTGTAATGTAGCTTCATGTGCTTTTTTTTATAAATACTTTTACAGTAAATGTTTAGGTGAGCTCTTCTAAACTTTATGAATTTCCAGCCAGTTTTGATTTTCAAAAATTTAAATGCAATGTCAGTTGTTATCTGCTGTCCTCCTGATTAATCTTCTATTGTTCTTGCTCCTTAATAATGTTTCAGTTTTCTAATTCTTTCACGCCCAGCAACCTCTTGTGTCTTAGTGGCTTTATTGCCTTGCATGGGGTGAATTGATTAAAAAAAATGTAACCTTTAGCATTAAACACACTCAAACCTGCCCTGTAAATATCAGCTCTCAAAGTTTTACTGTTTGTGGTCAATATTCTCACTGTTGCATGACTTCCTGTGATGATGCCGTCACATATTATAGTAGCAAAGCAGAAACCTAAAGAGAACTGTGAACTGGAAGTTGCTTGGATTACATCTTCTTCAAACTGTGTTAGATTTAATGCTGCTACAAAGAAACAAGAAAATCTTTGTTAGAAAAAACAAACATGGTGCTGAACTGCAGCATAATATCAATTCTCCTCTACAGCTGAACAATTTTATTTTTCAGATATACAGATGAGTTTTATCTCAACCTGTAAAACATTAAATAAAGACAGAGGAGCAAGATTCGGGGGGGGGTAGTTTTAGTATACATTTTGCTTATATATATAAAATATACAGATATCTATATATACATTTATATTTAACAAAGTGACATGGCACATAGAAGAAGAATTTGATGGGGGCGGGTCACAGCAGATTGAACACTAGAAACTGATATTTACAGAGCAGGTCTAAGTGTGTTGAAAGCTAACGTGTTAATACGATAAAAGACATAATGTTTTAAAATTTGGATGAATTAAATATTAAAGTCGTATAGAAAATGTGAAATGTTAATAGACATGGTCAGAAAGAACATACTGATTAAAAATGATGTTGTCAATTTGGATATTCCGTTAAGCTGGTGCCGAAAGAATGGTGAAGGATGATGAAACCAAATATCGCATGGAATAAAGTAGCAGAACTGAACATTACGCCAACATCTGAAACATTACAGATGTGAATACAGTGAAATTAAAGATCAGCTATATTGAAATTTCACCATCAGGTTGTGGCCCCTGTGTAAAGGTGCTGCAGATTTGAAAGACAAATCTGGAGATATCTAGTCAGAGATAGCATGAAAAGGTGAGGTATATGCAAAAGCACAATCAGAATATGGCAAATTATGTCAACAACGAAGTTGCAATGGCTCTTAATAGTACAAACATTACGTTTAAGAGCCACTCAAAGTAGAGAGAGATTAAGAGGCACAGTTTATGGGGATATGTAGGGTTAATCCTATATTTGAACAGCTTTAGATTGTAGTGAGCAGAGAAGTATCCATATAGTAGGGGTTTATGCAAAAACACAATCAGAATATGGCAAAATATTTCAACAAGAAAGTTTCATTGGCTCTTAAATAGTAGGAACATAATGTTCACCCTGTACAATGCCCAAGTGCCACTCAAGGTAGATGATTACAGTGTAAGAGGCACAGTTTATGGAGATATATGGGGAAGGTAACAATTAACCCTAGACATGAACAGATTAAGATTGTAGTGATTAGGGAAACATCCTCTTGGGGGTTGATTCCACAAAGCTGCAGTCTGTGGGAAGAAGCTGTGGAAGTTACATCTCATCAATGGAATATGAAGGGAATGAAGGAGTTTCACAGGTCTTATTTAAATTCTAATCATTGCTTTTTAAAACAATAAACATTGCTGAGGAGTGAAAGTAGTTAAAATAATAGTCAAAGCAAAAAACATTCTTTTAGTACTGTTTTTTTTTTCAAAATCTGCTAATTGTTTGTGTTTTCCTACCTGTTTCAACCAATCAAAATCTTTCTTACTCCAACAAAAGAACGCTACTTCCGATCACAGGATGGCTTGGCTATTTCTGGGTGAAGAGGTGCATTTCATGTTGTGATGTGAATTTTTTACCCTTTTGATTGACACCCTAGTATTTTCTGATGTTGGACTTGAAAGACTGATTTTTTATCTTTAGAATTATGACCTTGGAGTATTGCAATTTACCTCATCTATCTAAAACACTTTACAGAACAGAGATTAAGAGAAAAGATACAATTATGACCTAGGACTATTGCTATTTACCTCATCTATCTAAAACACTTGACAGAACAGAGATTAAGAGAAAAGATACAATTATGACCTAGGACTATTGTTATTTACCTCATCTATCTAAAACACTTGACAGAACAGAGATTAAGAGAAAAGATACAATTATGACCTAGGACTATTGCTATTTACCTCATCTATCTAAAACACTTGACAGAACAGAGATTAAGGGAAAAGATACAATTATGACCTAGGACTATTGCTATTTACCTAATCTATCTAAAACACTTGACAGAACAGAGATTAAGAGAAAAGATACAATTATGACCTAGGACTATTGCTATTTACCTCATCTATCTAAAACACTTGACAGAACAGAGATTAAGAGAAAAGATACAATTATGACCTTGGAGTATTGTAATTTACCTCATCTATCTAAAACATTTGACAGAACAGAGATTAAGAGAAAAGATACAATTATGACCTTGGAGTATTGCAATTTACCTCATCTATCTAAAACATTTGACAGAACAGAGATTAAGAGAAAAGATACAATTATGACCTAGGACTATTGCTATTTACCTCATCTATCTAAAACACTTGACAGAACAGAGATTAAGAGAAAAGATACAATTATGAACTAGGACTATTGCTATTTACATCATCTATCTAAAACACTTGACAGAAGAGAGATTAAGAGAAAAGATACAATTATGACCTAGGACTATTGCTATTTACCTCATCTATCTAAAACACTTGACGGAACAGAGATTAAGAGAAAAGATACAATTATGATCTAGGACTATTGCTATTTACCTCATCTATCTAAAACACTTGACGGAACAGAGATTAAGAGAAAAGATACAATTATGACCTAGGACTATTGCTATTTACCTCATCTATCTAAAACATTTGACAGAACAGAGATTAAGAGAAAAGATACAATTATGACCGAGGACTATTGCTATTTACATCATCTATCTAAAACACTTGACAGAAGAGAGATTAAGAGAAAAGATACAATTATGACCTAGGACTATTGCTATTTACCTCATCTATCTAAAACACTTGACGGAACAGAGATTAAGAGAAAAGATACAATTATGACCTTGGAGTATTGCAATTTACCTCATCTATCTAAAACATTTGACAGAACAGAGATTAAGAGAAAAGATACAATTATGACCTAGGACTATTGCTATTTACCTCATCTATCTAAAACACTTGACAGAACTGAGATTAAGAGAAAAGATACAATTATGACCGAGGACTATTGCTATTTACCTCATCTATCTAAAACACTTGACGGAACAGAGATTAAGAGAAAGATACATTTATGACCTAGGACTATTGCTATTTACCTCATCTATCTAAAACACTTGACAGAACAGAGATTAAGAGAAAAGATACAATTATGACCGAGGACTATTGCTATTTACCTCATCTATCTAAAACACTTGACGGAACAGAGATTAAGAGAAAAGATACAATTATGACCGAGGACTATTGCTATTTACCTCATCTATCTAAAACACTTGACGGAACAGAGATTAAGAGAAAGATACATTTATGACCTAGGACTATTGCTATTTACCTCATCTATCTAAAACACTTGACGGAACAGAGATTAAGAGAAAAGATACAATTATGACCTAGGACTATTGCTATTTACCTCATCTATCTAAAAAAACTTGACAGAACAGAGATTAAGAGAGATAATGAAAAGATAGAATTTACCAAGAGGTGTAAAGAACAGGAAATTGTGGAGAGCTATGATGCTAACATCCTGAAGGGACATGGCACATAGAAGAAGAAGAGTATCTTTATTAATTCACTCCTCTTTTTTGTAGCAGTTCTTTTAGTTTAATAAATTTTAAGATCATTAAAATTGGGTGCAGTTAAATATTTTATGAGATCAAATCTCATGCACATCTTGCTTGAAGAGAAAGGATAATGTGATGAAAACTTCAGAAAAGAATTTATGTTCACTGTACTATCTTTGGAAAAAGAAACTTAGAATCCAGATTAGGTTGACTTTAGTAGGCCTCTAAATATGGTAATTGTTTGTGCTTCTCTACCAGTCTCAACTAATCACAACCTTTAAAAATCATAGTTGCTCCCACCATTTACCTGTGCTTGGTTGAATTTCTTCACTTTAACATTCAGAGCAATGGGTAGAAATCACATCATATCTGTACAGGTGGGACTCTGGTCACACAATGCTTTGTTTTAATTAGGCAGTCAGATTCTTCAGGACCTTTGACTACAGTATTGCTTGGCTTTTCATGAGTGAAGAAGGTAACTGTGCATTGCAAGTTGTGATGTGGATTTTTTACCACTTTGATTTATGTTCCCTGTCATTTTCTGATGTTGAACTTATGAGACTTATTTATGACTATGGATTTATTTTTTCTTTTATCTGGACTTCCATATTGCTTTTAATCTCAGAAAGAAAATGACTCCATGGACATGTTGCAAGAAAGAACAGTCTACACCTGGCATCAAGGCCTCTGATTGGGAGATTGCAGGTTTTGAAGAGCATAATTGCTGTTGTTCCCAGGTCCACACAAACTTGAGATGTTAGCACCTGTTAGGGTCCCAGCTATGGGAAAATAGTGAACCCCACAAACAAAGTGCTATGAAAGTATAAAGATACATTTTTATTATAAAATTATCAGCAATAAATTTTTATATAAAGAAATCACCAACAATACCTATTTATAAAAATGATCAACAATACATATTTATAGTAAAATTGCCAACAATATCTATTCATAGGAAAATGACCAGCAATACTTTTTATAATAGAATCAGACAATATATTTTATCTGCAGTTGAAGGAATACAATTGTGCTCAAAATATGTTTAGTTGAAGCCATAAAATTGTGTTCAAAATATTTACATTTTGGCTTTAAATAACACAGAGGTTGTTATACAGCTAACCAAAAAATCAACCAACATGAAAGAACTCTTTCATGACATTAATCCATATAATATCCTACAATTAATTAAAGAAATCAACTGTACTTCAAAATATAACTTCAACAAAACTACACCATAAAACACATATATAACCACCTCTAAAAAACATATATATACCCAAAAGCTGAGCATCATCTACCATGTATTCAATTGTGAAAGTAGAATAACATAAATCCTATTTTTCTTACTTCAAAGCTCCCAAGAAAATTAAATTTTGACATTAAATGACCCATAAGGAGATGATATGCTGTTAAACAAACCAAACCAAACCAAAGCAAACTGAGATCAAAACACAATGAAAGTATAAAATACATTTTTATAGTAACAATTCCAGTAATAGATTTTAATAGTAAAAGAATAAATTACTTCAAAGCTCTCAAGGAAATTAAATTTCAGCATTAAATGACCCATAAGGAGATGATATGCTGTTAAACAAACAAATCAATCAATAGAAGATATTGTAGTTTGAATGAAATGGACATGAGGACAAAGTGAAACACTGAGATCTGTTAATGAGTGACCAAGATACTTCCATGGCCAAATATATTAGGGGCACAGTAAGATAGTAAATGTGAGGATAGAGATGAGACAGTTAATCTTATAATATGCAAAAGCAGTCAATTCATTCAAAAAGTGGCATGATTGGATGGAGAAGGTGATCTACTGGAAACTGTGCCTGGAATTAGTAAATCAATGTTCTAAATACAAAGTAGAAGAAACAAGCAAAATTCTCTAAAATATTCAATCCCAATCCAGACCGAGGGAACAAATCTAGTTATTATAAGGAGTGAAACAATTGTCAGTGGGTTTCACTGTTGAGGTGAAACCCACTGAGAGAAGGTGAAATGTTGAAGAAACTTTAAAAATTCAGGAATACAAAAGTGGCTGAAATGCTAGGAACTATCCTAAAGAGCTTTTAAAAAAAAAGTTCAAAGTCTCAAAAGCCAGCCATTACTGAAATCAGAACACTGCTGAGATTGAGGAAACATTAAGGAGACTTGCTGTCCCTTGATCCCAAGTGAAAGCTGCACATTACTACTGGAGTGAAAACTGGGGGAGAAATCTGAGGCTGTGGTTGAGAATGTGCAGACCAATAAGGGAAGAACTGAGAAAGGTGGTGGAGATTTTAGGCGATTCATTGCACTTTTACTTAGGATCAAAAAGAGAAGGGTGAAGAATTTTGGAACACATAATGAGGAAAGAATGCTTGAAAAATTTGACACCCACAAGACATATTAAATGCAAGAGGAAGAGAGATAAACAGCGAGTGACATAGCTCACAAACATTGTATAAATGGATGACAGATCAGGGAGTGGGAGGGATAGTAAAAACAAACATTGCATATAGCTAGAAACATTAGGAAGTTGTGGCTAGCTATGATCAATCACATCCTATAAAATAAGAATTTTCAGTGATGAACACCAGAAACCTGGCGTGAACATAGAAATAAATAATAATAATAATTATTATTATAATGGTTAGATTGATAGGAGAATCAAAAACCAAATATGCCTTAAGTATGACTTCCATATAAATGAGAAGCGGTACGAACATCAGGCAGAGGTAGAAAATGACAGTCACAAGATATTATGGGATTTAACAGTTCAGACAGATCATATCATTGAAGTACAATGACCCAACTTGTTATAGATACAAGAGGGTACTCCAAAGAAACTGAAAAGATTAAAAAATACCAGGATCTGGGTACGCAGCCAATCTTGAAAAGTTGGTTACTTAAGAGGAATCATGCTACTTTCTTTCTCTTTGACTGTAATTTTCAACATGTCTCCAAATTTTATGCCATATTGAATTTTTACATCATCAAAAAAATATTCCAAACCATGAATCTGTGTCCTTGGTCAAACTGAGAAATATTTGATCTTTTATTCAAAGCCTTAAAACCATTCTGAAAGATTTTACTACTACTGAACAGTGTTAAATTATTCTAGGGATATTATCCAAGCAGCAGAAAATCTGTTCATTCTGAAATTACTCTGACAAGAATTTACCAGGCAACTGAAGAAGTTTTCTTATTAGAGAAAAATAACTAGCTTAAATTGAGCTATTTGGGCAGAACCCATCTGAACCAGCAGGGGAGATAGGTTAATCCAACAAAGCATTAGTTTTTTATAACCAGGAAGATGTAAGTTCAATCCTTATGCTGGGTAACAAATATTGTCCATAGAATAAGACTTAACATATGGAAAATGAATGTAGAACTAATTCCAGTAGTAACGGGTGCACTTGGAACACTTGCTAGAAAACTGAATGGGCTCCAAATAAACTGAAAATAACGGGATCTGGGTCAGGAGCTAACGAATCTATGAAATATGAATAGAGAAATAATTCCAGTAATAATGGGAGTACTTGGGATACTTTCGAGAAAACGGTTCCATATGGTACAAGAGTGGACTTCAAAGAAACAGAAAAGATTGAAAATACCAGGGTCTGGGTAGGGAGCTTGTGGGGTCACTTACATTGTAGCAGCAGAAATAGCCTTGTGTTCACAGGAATTAAAAACATACCACACAGGAATGAAAACATACACAGAGATAATATTGAAAGTATTTTAAAATGTTCATTAATATCATACAATTTATTTATTTTATGTGTACTGGCGTGAGTATTTTTGGTTACACATGTTTTATGGTTGCACATAATAAAAGGAAGAAGTCCTTCATATTATTACAAGCAATGTCCCAGAAAGAATTTGGGACACGTGTTGACTGTCCCAAGGTTGTCAGCGAAGAGACCAAATGCAACATCTTTTTTGGTGGGATGTTCCTATCTCCAACAGGAACAGCTTTTGTTGCATGCTGGGAAAACTTTTATTATTTTTGCTTTTTATTTAATTTATTTTAAACAGTTTTTGTTACTTGCTTTATTTTATTTTATAAAAAAAGACATTGTTTTTTTTTGTTTTGTTTTTTTAAATAAACTCTCCACCCTGGGTGTGCAGTTATGCTTTTTTTTATAATGGTTGTATTTGTTGAGGTGGTTATTTTTAGTGTTCAGTAGTTTGTTTAGGTTTGTTCAAGATTAATTTTTTTTTAATGTTTCTTGCTGTCAATTTGTAATGTCACTTGTTCTACTCTCTCAGTAGAGACTGTGAGGTGTGTTCTTTCTTTTAAGAATTTTCTGTTATAAAGCTATTTTTCATGTCTGGTATAGTGTCCAGATGAAGGAAAATTGTTTAGCTGAGTGTAACAGTCCTTCATAAAGGAGTGATATGTTCAGCTTAGATATCCTTCAGAAAATTGCTTAATGTTTTCTTGTTTTTTGGTAACAACAGTAAAACTGTTATGTTCGTTTAGTGGTTTTTAAAAGTTTGGTTTTCAGTGACAGTGACAGGTATATTTCTCATTCAAAGAAGAACTATCAGTAAGGTGTTTATCCAGTTCATTTTTTGGTCGGGGTGGAAATATAGTTGTTTTTAGTCATTTATGCTGGTACTCCATTATTATGTTGGTTTGTGGGTGGGGGTTGTATAAGGTTGTAAAGATTAGGCAAAGATTTCACATTTAGCAAACCAGCCATTCAAGAGTGTTTTCATTAATTCTGGAATTTTAGTTGAAGCTTGTTCCATGTTGATAGTGTATGTAAATAAAAGATGTGGATGAAAGAAATGCTTACTTGTTTTGCTACTTCATTTGATTTTTTTACAGGCCAGACACTGAAGTTTGTTGTTTAAATTATTTTGATACAGTGGCATATCTCCTTCTCTGCCATTAAGTTATCAGGGGTATGAACAATAGTTGTTATAATAATGTTATTGTTGTTGCCACGAGGTATGGTTGTGGATGTTTTTTGTTTTTTTTTGTGTCGTTATCACCAAAAGTGTGGTTGAATTCTTTATTTTTAAGATGGTGTGATGAATAAGATGTTTTTTCCTGATGCATATCAGTGGTCACCAAATGTTGTAGGGGGAAGTATTTTCTTTGTACATTAGGGGCACCAAATGACGTGGGAAATAATATGTTTTTGATGCACATCAAAGTTACAAAAATGATGTAGGGAAACTCACATCATAGCAGTAGAAACAGCCTTGTGTTCACAGAAATGAAAATATACACAGAGGTAACATTGAAAGCATGTTAAATTGTATATTAATATCATATAATTTGTGTACTGGTGTGTGTATTTTTGGTTACAAGTCTTTTATGGTTGCACATAATAGAAGGAAAAAGTCCTTCATATTATTAAAAGCAATGTTCTGGAGAGAAGTTGGGACACATGTTGACTGTCCCAAGGTTGTTAGCGAAAAGACTGAATTCAATGTCTTTTGGTAGGATGTCCATAATTCCAGCAGGAATAGTTTCTGTTGCATGCTGGGAGAACTTCCATTATTTTTATTTTAAACAAAGTTTTGTTACTTGTTTTATTTTAGTTTATTTATAATATTCATTATTATTATTTTATATTTTTAATTTTATTTATAATAATAATAATGTCCCTACAAGCTAAAGAATCTATGGAATATGAATGCAGAAATAATTCCAGTAGTAATGGGAGCACTTGGAACACTTGCTAGAACACTGTTCCCTATGGTACAAGAGTGGGCTTCAGAGAAACTGAAAAGATTGAAAAATACCAGGATCTGAGCAGGTAGCTAAATAATCTATGAAATATGAATGTAGAAATAATTCCAGTAGTAATGGGAGCACTTGGAACACTTGCTAGAAAACTGTTCTATGTGGTATAAGCGTGGGCTCCAAAGAAACTGAAAAGACTGAAAAATACCAGGATCTGGGCCAAGAGCTAAAGAATCTGTGAAATATGAATGTAGGAATAATTCCAGTAGTAATGGGAGCACTTGGAACACTTGCTAGAAAACTGTTCCATGTGGTATAAGTGTGGGCTCCAAAGACAACTGAAAAGACTGAAAAATACCAGGAACTGGGTAGGGTACTAAAGAATCAATGGAACATGAATGTAAAACTAATTCTTGCAATAATGGGAGCACTTGGGACACCACCTAGAAAACTGAAAAAGCACCTATGGAAAATTGGATTTGAGACCCAGATTGAAGACCTCCAGAAAACTGCCATTATTTAGTCTGCAATGAGTTATGAGAAGTCCTGTTGACATAAGGTATTTACTCTGTTTCCCCACTAAGACAAGTTGTGACACAAGGTCAATTTTTAAGTTGAGGACTTGAGTGCATACACCTGGGCAAAGAACAAAAATTACCCACAGTTCCCTGCAATCAAAGACAGGGATGCAACTGAGAGATGATAAATAGGGCATTACAAACTACTCAAGAGATTAATTTACACACTAAGTCCTGTTGACACAATAACACAAAAACAGAATTTCCAGCAAATAGGTCAATATGCAATACCAACATAATAATAATCAGAATACTACTACTACTAATAATAATAACATATTAAAAAAACAGGAAAATTAATAATAATAATAATAATAATAATAATAGACATCATTTTTTCTGTTGTTTTGACATTTCAGCCAATCTATTCTATGGCCTTTTTCAACTGTACATTTCTTATCAAAAGAGAAAAGTCTATTTATTTGTGAAATGGTGGCAAGCAATAAAAACAAGATAGTGATCAGAACAGCTTATTCCAGACAGAATAAAATAGCAAGGAAAATAAAGTGGAAATAAATCTAAACGAAAAAGATGAGACAAGCACATAAGAGCAAAAAAGATAATGGAAACTCATTGGAAGAGAAAATACAAAAGTTCATAAATTTCAAATGAAATAAAAATAAATGAACAAATGGAAAAAGATCAAAATATAAAAACCAAGAAGAGTTAGCTAAGCAGTCAGCTAAATTGGACGTTCTGCGGCTGGTGTGAATCTATTGAAATATTAACAAAATCAATGAAATTATTTTTTTTCTAATTCAAATCTCATTAACATACGCGACTGTTTTTCAAAGTTGGTTTTATACTATGAGTTACCATGTCAACATGGAAGAAAAATGTTTAAGGGCTATCAGCATAAAGGAAGTAGTAGAGAGTCATGATTGCCAAGAGAAGAGATATAGCATTTTGAAAGAATTATACATGAAGGACGCTGGCACTTGTTCTAGGATATTCAGAACAACTTTGTTTAAATTTTACTTAAAAATATATGTACTTTGGATCTGTGTTCTTGAAACTTAATTCAGTTTCCAAAGTACTATATTAAAGGAAGATGTGGAGAGTCATGATTACATACGTCATGAACAAATTTGCTTAAAAATATCTGTAACTTTGGATCTGTGCCCTTGAAACTTAATTCAGTTTCCAAAGTACTATATTAAAGGAAGATGTGGAGAGTCATGATTACATACGTCATGAACAAATTTGCTTAAAAATATCTGTAACTTTGGATCTGTGCCCTTGAAACTTAATTCAGTTTCCAAAGTACAATATTAAAGGAAGATGTGGAGCGCCATGATCTTGTGCATCTTGAAGAGAGGCATACATAATTTGTAGCAATTATGTTTCTTGAATATTCTGAAGAATATTTTTTAAACATTGCTTAAAATATTTGTAACTGTGGATTCAATTTCCAAAAGTACAACATTAAAGGAAGCTGTGAAGAGCCATGATCACACACGTCATGAACAACTTTTCTTAAAATATTTATAACTCTGGATCTGTGCTTTTGAAACTTAATTCAGTTTTCAAATTACAATAATAAAAGGAAGCTGTGGAGAGCCATAATTGTGTACTTCCTGAACAAAGGCATACATAAATGCAATTACTTTTCTTGAATGTTCTGAACAATATTTTTTAAACTTTGCTTAAAATATTTGTAACTGTCGAGCTGTGTTCTTGAAACTTAATTCAGTTTCCAAAGTACAATATTAAAAGAAGCTGTGGATAGCCATGATCACATACGTCATGAACAACTTTGCTAAAAATTATCTGTAACTTTGGATCTGTGCTCTTGAAACTTAATTTGGTTTCAAAAAACAATGTTAAAGTAAGCTGTGGAGAGCCATAATCGTGTATGTCCTGAAGAGAGGTATACATAACTTGTGCCAATTCTTTCTCTTTTTTTTTAAATATTCAGAACAATTTTGTTTAAACTTTGCTGAAATGTGTCTTTAATTTTCTGATCTGGGCCCTTGAAACTTAATTATTCCCACCTTCAAAAGTAAGATGTCAAATTAAAACATTAATAACTTGCATAGACATTGTTAAATTACATCTCTTCATCCTTGATTTATTTTAACCATTAATAACCATCAACACTTATAATTGCCCATTTATTATTACTTCCTATTCCACTTTTTAAGGTAACTGAACAATAGCATTCGATCAGCCAATTAATTTACCTCAAGGTTCATAAAGCACTACTTGAAATACCAGAAACATTTGATTGATTTGCCTTTTACAGCTTACCATCCGTTTGCAGGTTATTTAAAGCCAGAAAAAATGTTTTTTAATTGCAAGAATTCTTCGGAGAACTATAGTGATTTACTGATACAGGTTTTACTAATTAACCCATAGTGAGGGGATGGATTCAAATCATTCCCAGCAGTATTCGTATGTAAGTGAATATAATAAACCTGACTGCTGGAATTGAAACTCTGTTCTGCCATTTCTAATTTTGAGCCATTATTCCATAACACCATTCCCACATGCAGGCTGATATTCCAAAGTGGTCACCCATTTAGGTATTGATCAGGCTCGACATTGCTTAAATGGTGATTGTATGAGAGCTGGTGGTTCAGACGCCCCAGAAAATTTTCGTTTACATGGTTAAGATGTTAGAGAAATCCGTAACCTCTAAAAGCATTCATTGAATAAACAAAAATAGAAAATGGTGTAGGTTTGTTTAATCTATGCATCAAGGTAATCTTGGAAAAGAAAACATCAGTATTTATATTAGTAGACCTCTTGTTAGCAACATAAAATATGCAAATGACTTCAATAAATATAGAAAAACAGAAAGATGAGTAACACAAGGATCTGTAGGAAATTCAGTCCTCCTGGAATATTGTTATATTAAAAATGTAAACATCTGGATTCCAAACAATAATAAAAGTAAAATAAGGAAAACACAGTTATACCTGTTAAATAAATCATTTGTATTTACAAATATATGAACATGAATTCAAGAGTCAAGAATAAGTAAAAATAAACTTTGAGTTAAAGTCTTTGAAAGTTGGTACACAGAAAATCTGTACATGAGAAAATACTTTTAAATAGTTGCATCCTAGAAAAATATGTGGTTTAGAAATAACTTTTAAATAGTTCTGTTCACAAAAAAAGCTATCTTTCAGAAAAGAGTTTTATTGTCAGCGAGGATACACTGACCATCTCTGCTGTGTTGATTTGTTTGAAGTCACCAACACATGATCATCAGTGATGATTCACTGACCATCCAAGCTGGTATTGTTGCAGTTGATTCATTTGAAATTGCCAACTCAGCACACACTGCTTTTGAAAGAAAGTGCTATGTAGCCATGGCTACTCATCTGTTTAAATGGCTTGGAACCAGTTGCATCTCTGCTTTTTGAAAGTTGAAATCTATGGATTTTTATAAGAATTTTTTCCCTGAAAGTAGGAACAAGAAAAATATGGTTTTAGTTTCCTCTAATCACTATAAGTGCATTGTGTTTTGTTTAACAATCAAAAGCAAATGCTTTTATTGAACACAACATTGGAAAAACTAACTTGCAGTTGCAGAAAAATCACAGAGACTGACACATCTATAATGAAAAACAATACCCTGTTCAGTGACAAAAGCTGTTGGTGGTGCCAGAGGTGACAGTACCACCTTAGCCAATGAAACTTTGTTACATCCCCTGGTTAGCAGCTGATAAGAGCAGGGTATCTCATGTGCTTTCACATGTTGTATGTAGAAAATTAATTGGTCAAATATTTCACATGGTGATGCTAATTTCTAACCAACAGACACTTTGATTTAAATGGTGTGTGTTGTATTGCAGAATCTTTTTCTCATGTTTGTAATATTGTCTGCAATTGTGTGTGTTTGGGCATGTTTTAATAAGGTATGTATGTAATTTTATTCAAAAGAGGAGTTATTTCCTATAGATATATTTTCTCACTGGGTTTATTTAAAATATACCATGAGACAATCTTATTAAAACTAGAAAATCTAACAGGCTTTATTATCAGCATATCATTTTAACAATATGAGGAACACAGATGATACTAAACTGACGGCAGACCCAGAGAGAAGGCTAAAAGACCTCATAGACAAGGAAGTAATGGAAAGCAAAAATAAAGTACTGACTATTAACTGCAACAAAACAGAATGCAAGGCTGTCTGTGATAGATATAGCCCAAGGTATGAGATATGTATCAAGGACACGTATATCTAGCAGGTAGATATATTCAGTAGATGACAGACAATGTAACACAGAAATCTTAAGGTGCATAAAAATAGCAAGAAAATGCCTTCTAAAATCTAAGCAAAGTATTAAGAGATAGGAAATTTCATTATAAACAGAGTACTGAACTGCTATGTAATACCTAATCTCTGATAGCACGTGTTGCTTGACAACAGTTTTCTCACAGATAAAGAAGAAACTATACATTTGAATCATTTCACTCCAAGCAAGTTGATAAAAGCCAATAAGATGCAAGGGTTTACTGAGAGGGAAAGAATCAGAGAAGACCATAAAAAACAGGGTTCAAATAGACATAAGATGATAATTGATAAGCATTTAAATTTTTGAAGATTGTAGTCGACATGAAAGCAAGACGCCAGAAGAGAGTTCCACAAGTGAGTAGTGCAAGAGAAGAAACTATTAGCATAGAACTTGCAAATACAAGTTGCAATTTCAACAGTGAAATTATGAGACCTAGCTGCCAATCAAGTACTGCGCTTAAATTCAAGAAGTTCATATACCAAAGAATAACAGAAGAATTACCATGAAAATATTGATAGAAAATGCACATGGAAGCTACATTATGGTGGTTGGCAAACTGAGTGAAGCTGAGATGCCAGATTAAGATCGATAATATTGCAGATTCTTCTTTGGATTTTGTCAAGAATCTCTAAATATATAGTAGAAGCACTAGATCAAATGTGTTAGCAGTATTTTGTGCATTGTCAAATCGTAGTTTTATAGATGTGCAAGATAGAGAAATTATCTAGCACAATATGATGGACAAATCTTCCTGCTAGCAGAACTAGCAATTGGTTCAATAGAATCATTCCCTTTCATGTCAGTGCAAAATTACAAACTGAAAAGTTGAAATGAGTTACTCTTCTGGAGGTTAACATTAAGAGAGATTAGCATTGTTTTGGAGGAATAAAAATTAGGAAACCCCCAGTAAAAATGGATTAAAGGTCATTTTCAATGAAAATATGATTCTATCAATAAATACTGACAATACCATGGGCAGAAACATATTCTAACAATCAGATAGAGACAGTGATGTAAGTCTATTATTGAATGCAGAGAATAACACAGA
>OZ038504.1:34273923-34313923 GCA_964036315.1 Acanthosepion esculentum | reverse complement strand
AGACATTTATAATATGTTTAACATTCTTTTTATAGATACAAGTATTTAAGCAAATGCTCTGTTTTATAATAAACAGTATTAAATAACATTTACCGGCCTGAATGTCCGAGAAATTTTCATACTGTACGAGAACGAGCATTTGCTTAAATACTTGTATCTATAAAAAGAACGTTAAACATATTATTAATGTCTTTAAATATATATATATATATATATGTATATATGTATATATATATATATATAAATATATATATATATATATATATATATATATATATATATACATGTATACATATATATCTATTTAAACATATATTATGTCAATATATATGAATGTCTATTATGATAGTCTGATCTTGAGCCATTCTAAATTTTGTATGTTTGTTTTAATTTCTGATGAAAATACAGACGAAAATTGTCCAACATTTGGATATTTTTTCATTAAGTTGGTCCTGAGCTTTCGGCTCACATGAGCCATCTTTAGAGTGGTTATACAGATATGAAACAAAGATATCCACCATTAAAGATGCTATTTTGTTATGTTGACATAGAAAATTGCTATGCAACGATAAGAGTCACAGAATAGCAGACACAGGTTGTAAGTTTAAGATGTAGTTATATGACGTAATGCGACACGAGAGACCAAAATTTTACAACAGAAACATATGTCTAGATGCAATGTAATGTGTTGTGACTAGTTTGAAATATAATTTTGTTGAGTTTGGGTTGCTCCATTTTAATTTAGATGTCCTCCAATATCTGAAGGTTATTTTTACTGTGTGTATGTGTGAATATTATTGTGTTATCAACTAATATCTGTCTAATATTATGTTCATGGCTATGTTTTTCTAAGAAATGTTGTTTAATAGAACTAAGATCAGAAAGGTGACAGGTTAGTCTACGGGAGAGCGTAGTTGTAGTAAAACCAATATATGTAGCGGGTTTATTATTAGCATCAGAGATACAATCTCTGAATGGGCATGTAAATTGATTGATATGCTACATTGGTTTTTTGTAGAGAATTTAGTTATGTAGTTTTAGGGTTATTAGAGACTACGAGGTCAATTTTTTAAAATTATTTATAATATATGATGAGCTTGTTTATTATTAATGGGTTTAACATTTTTACTTATTATTTGTTGAGTGTTGTTTTATTATGCTTGCAATTATTATGCAGTTGGTTACAATAGTTAATTGTGTTATGCTTATTTCGATTTAAAATATTATTAGTAATATTATCAATTTTGTTTGAGGTATTATTAAGTTTATTGAGATACATTTTAATTTGTTGTTCAGTGACGGAATTAGGAAACCCATTATTAACAAGTGTTTGTTTAATGTTATGTAATTCTTTATAGAATATGGTTTTGGAAGAAGATATCATTTGTGTGCATTGGATTGTTTATAACAGAAAACTTATATCATTGGGGGCATTCACTATTATAATGAAGAAAAAATGAGTTAATGCTTGTGTGTTTCCCATAAAGAGAAGTAGTAAATTTATGTGTACTGGAATCAATAAATACATCAAGGAATGGAATTTAATTATTAATATTAAGTTCTAATGTTAATTTGAGAACAGAGTGACTTTCAAATTTGTTCTTAAATTGTGTAATTTGATCAATAATTTTAGCTAAAATGAAAATGCCATCTATGTATCTTACATATATAGGGGGTTTATATCCGTAAGTATTTTATTTTCTCAATTTGCAATTTAATAATCAGAAAAAAAAGAGGGCCTAAAGGAGATCTCATTGCAATACTGTCTATTTGAGTATAAATATTACCTAGGGAGTCATGAAAAGGTACTTGAGTGGTACATGCAAATAATAATTTTTTTTCCAACAGTGGGTTTAATATTGATAGGTGGGAGAGAAGTGTGATTGTATACATGATGGATGATGAGGTCAATCATTTCATGGATGGGGACATTAGTAAATAAATTTTGTACATCCAAAATATAACATATATATATATATATATGTGTGTGTGTGTATATATATATATATATATATATATATATATATATATATATATGTATGTGTGTATATATATATATATGTATATATGTACGTGTATGTATATATATATATGTATATATGTACGTGTATATATATATATGTATATGTATATATATATATGTATATGTATATATATATATATATGTATCTATATATATATATATATATATTAATACATGTCTCATTAAATAATATAGATAAGCGTTGTCTATATATTTTATGTAAGTTTTTTTCATATAGTCTGATAATCTTAATAACATTATCATTAAATAATGAAAGAAAATCACAATATTGATACATACTTTTTTTTATTTAATCCAATCTGAGCTTTCGGCTTACATAAGCCATTATCAAAGATGACAATTACACAATATATTTATGCAATACACGAACAAGAAATTGATGATAGTATTATTTGTTTACATGGATGATTTCCAAGCAACGATAAACACGTGCATATAAAACGCTGAAAGCGAAAATCGCACGACAGCTCATGACGTCACACATGACCACGCGAGAGTGAATCCGATGAGTATTGAGTATGGAAAGCCGTTGGTATGAACCAATGACTTCTGTTACTAATTATAGGCATTTAAGGATATTTTTGGAGATTTCATAGTTTATTTTGTTCAGGTTAGGTTTCAACTGTTTTATGTATATAGCTTCAAGAATTTTTAGTTTTTGTTTATTGTTTTCATGTTTAAGTATAGTTGTGTTTTCGACGAGGATTTTCCGGAATTGTGTATGCGGCCAGGCATGTTGTTTTAAATGTCTTTAAAATGTTAGAGTTATCATTCAAATGTAGTGTCAAGCGTCGTGAAAGCAAGTTTGTGGTGTGACCAACATAGATATTATTTAGTTCGTTGGAGATACAATCTCCCAAAGGGCACCTGAATTTGTAAACTATGTTGGTTTTTTTCAAATCGCTAACCGGGGGAGAAGAATCATTTCGAATAATTGAGTTGGATATTTTAGATTTAGTGTAGTATATAATTAACTTAATTCTTTTGCTAGGATCTGTTGTGGATATGTTAGTATTTACTATATATGTATGTATATGTATATACATGTATGTATGTATCTATGTATACATATGTATATATATATGTATGTATATGCATATACACATGTATGTATGTATATATATATGAATGTATATATATATATATATTTATAAGTATATATACATATAAATATATGTGTGTTTATATATATATATATATATATATATATATGATAAAAATTTTTAGGAGGATTTGATAATTATAATTAAGTAATTCATTGTGTCTGAAAGAAACCTCAACAGAATGCAGAAAGCACTGGACGGCCATTTCATCCTATATTTGGGACTCATCAGCCGTGCGCATCCACTACCGAGAATTGAAACCCTGACAGTTGAGTTATCAAGCAAACATCATACCAACTGTTCCAATGGGCCTAGGTGATGAAGAGGTAACAAATCAGACTCAACATAGTGTCGCTTGCTTACATATTCCGTGGTGGAACTCAACTGAAATTCTCTGTAACCATAGGACTGTGCCCCCAGGAGCTGCAACTACTATCACCAAGCTGCTCAAACTGAAGCATTAGAAGCCGGATCAAGCAATGATATACACATGATAGAAATTGTTAGGAGGATTTGATAATTATAATTAAGTAATTCATTGAGTCTGAAAGAAACCTCAACAGAATGCAGAAAGCACTGGACAGCTGTTTCGTCCTATATTTAGGACTCATCAGCAGACTCAATGAATTACTTAATTATATATATATATATATATATATATATATGTTTGCATGCATGTATGTAAGACAAAAATTTGTGTAATTGCTAGTTGTGTATTTTTTATGAATGTGCATAAAACACACTGTGTTATAATCAATTTACATTAAGAATATATAAGATAGGTAACTTAGTTTAAATTTTTTATTATTAATGTTTTAAAACTATTCAACCAGCAATTTTTTCAAAAAAGTTAAAAAAATTTTTTTACAGTTTCAGCATCCCAAAACATTGCTTTTATACACATTTTAAAACATTGTTGCTATACACATAATTAATTTTATTTAGTATTCGTTTCACTTTTTTTATATAGAGTGCTTTGAGAATTTTAATTTTTTGTTTTTTTTATTTTCATGGTGGAGTATACTTGTATTGTCAATTCCCTTTTCTCTTAAATGTGAATGTGGACAAGAATGTTTTTTTAAATGTTGTGCAATGGAACGTGAATCTAACATATGTAAAGTAAGCCTTCTTCATAGTATTGTTATTGTCATGAAACCAACATATATATTTACATTTTTGTCAGAGATACAATCTCCCAAAAACATTTAAATTGATATACAATGTTGGTCTTTTACAAAACATTACTGGATCAATGGGGGATATATTAGTACTTAAGTGTTTTTTAGGATTTTTTTGTCTTGTTTGTAATTAGAGTGTATTTAATTGTGGTATAGTAGGTTTATATGTTTAAGGTTATTTGAGGAAGTATTATGTTCTTTTTGGTTTATGTTGTTGTGTGCAGATATGAGCACATTTACAATATGAATCAACACCACAACATCAATATATGAAAAAATTCAAATAAAACACAAAGGTCTTTGTATAAAAACACTTATATATATATATATATATATATATATATATATATATATATATATATATATATATATCATATTTGGAATTTTTGATAGAAAGTTAGCATATATCTACTTTTAAAAGACTATATACCCAAAAACATTATGAATTTTTGTACTTCTCTGTTTGGTTTGTACCACATATACATATGTCCAATTACTTTGACTTACTGGAGCTAAAGAGGCTGCTTGACTTTTCTGTCCTTCAATGTCTCATCAGGTCATGTGACTCTTTTTAATTCTTGTAAATTTTTATAATAATTTTTACTGTTATTTTTGTTTGAGTCAATGGGAGATAACTTTTTGTCTGTTGCTACAAACCTTCCCACCTAGTAACAGAGTCTAGTAGTAGTGATGCTGGTTGTATCTTTTCCAAGAAATTTTCTACTTGCTTTCATATGACTGGCTTACTATTTCTGTCTATGTTTTCTCTATCCATTATTATATCATCACTATGAGGTTGCTATGTATCTGTAAGGAGTATTGTATGTTTCATAATATCTCATAAAGAGGGAGTCGACCAGTTATATCCAAGTGGATTGTATTAAAATGAATAGTAGGCGATTCAATTACACATTTCATTTATTACCTTGTTCACATAAAGACAAAAAAATCTTGTTTTGATAAGTTTACACAAGGTTTTAATTCTTGGCTGTGATATTGCGGGAATACTATTGAAAATAGATTTTTGTAATTCACCAGGTATATATGGTCTGGGAACACATGTAGCATTATCATTGTATATGAAAATATTATTATCATTAATAAAATTGTATATTTTTATAAGTCAGGGTCCTTAAGTTGTGCAGCATCTATAGCTGGCAAGTAACACTGATCTACCATAACTGCTAGGGTAGGTCTAGACAAGCAATCAGCTATAACATTTATGTGGTCTATATATCTTATATATATATTCTATGAGAATTGCTAATTGCTGCTGCTGTCTATCGAATTTAGCAGGGTTTATACTATGGAATGTGCCACACAAAGGCTTATGGTCAGTTTATAATAAAACTTCTTTTCCTTTGATAATATGTTTAAAATATAACGTAGCTTAATATGCTGCAAAATTTCCTTATTGAAAGCTGAATACTTCATTTGAGTTTGACTTAATTTTTTAGAGAAGAAGCCTATTGGAATAGGTGCCCTTTCTACTATTCGATGTAGAGCTGTACCAATTGCATAATTACTGCTATCAGTAATCAACTGGTATTCAGTACAGTCAGACCGATTATTTAATGTAAATCTAGTATTACTGCATACATGTATTTTTAATGGCATAAGATTAATTTTCTATAAAAATTTACCATACCTAAGAAATGACAAAGATTCTTACTGTCCTTAGGAGGGGATAAATTCTGTAATACTCTAACATTATTTTGTGTACGTCTAATACCATCAGAACTAATATTATAACCCAAACAATTGACTAAAGCCACATCAAATGTTAACTTTGCGATTAAAATTTTTAGATTATTATCATGTAGAATTTTTATAACAGTTTCAACATCTTAATGCTGAAGAATCCTCACTGAAAATAAGAATATCCTCAATGTATATAAATACACAGTCAACATGTTGAAAAGTCTTATCCATGTATCTTTGAAAAGTCAGTGCTGTATTCTTTAGTCCAAGTAGCATGCATTTGTATTTGTGCAATCTGAGAGGAGAAATAAGTGCTGTTTTTTTTTTTTATATTACCTGGGTGCATTTTGAATTGATGGTCTGCTGATACCAGGTTGATTTTGCTAAATCTTGTTTTGCTGCCTAGTTTATCAGCAGTTGAATTAAAGTTCGGGATCAGGTATTTATCACTTTTTTTTTTAATGGTGTTTAATGCATGGTAATCACCGCACTATCTGAAATTTCTATTTGGCTTTTTAACAACAGGTAGGGTGCTGGCCCATTCATCGTCAGAAGGTGTAATGACACCATAGTTCTTCAATTTTGAAAATTCCTTCTTTACTGCCTGATTTTTCTATTCTGATAGACATCTATCTAGCCTTGGCAAAATCAATTCTATGGTATACTCCTGAATATGTCCTTGCCGGGTTGGTATGTGCGGATATAATATTGTGGGATATTTTTATAAAGCCTTTAATGAAATCAGGTATATTATTATTTACGACTAATTTGATAGTCATTGGATGTTTTTAGTGTCTTTGATCATGAGGTTGTGGGATTGATGATCCTTCTCTGTTGGCAATCTATCAATAAAACAAAAATTTTTTAGGAAGTTGAATCCTAGTAGTGGGTATTGAATGTCCACTAATACGAAAGTCCATAGAAAAAAATCATTGAAGCATAGTAGCATATATCAGTGCCTGTAGCCAATGTCAGAGAAACTGGTGTTGGTTTAATTGCTAAATTGTTGCTATAGCTATGTGGAATGAGAGATAAGCTGGCACAGGTATCTATTATGAATGAAAATCTTTTGTCCCCAACATTGCTTGTATCTGTAATAATGACAGACTCTGGGGCTAAGTCATCATCCATCCAGTTAGTTAACCGCTTCGTTTGGTGCTGGTGAAGATGGACACAGACACGGCTGTTGTATCAAATCTCTTTTTTAGTTTGGCCATTTGCACCAGCGTTTACATGAACATGCCATGTCTGCATAATAAATATATTTTCTACATATTTTTTGTAATTGTCCATTTTGGAAAGGTTTGAGATCGTGCGGTATTGCTGAGGTTTTAGTAAGCACTTCTTTCATCTGAATTTGGTTACACGTGTTTATTTTTTCAGTGCTTTGTACTAAAGGTATTAATTCATTCGACAGTTGTCCGGTTGGGTTTAAATCTTTTTGATTGCTAACACAGGTGTTATGGAAGCTGGTAATGCTTGAAAAATTTGTGTAACACTATTTTGTTGCTTATCTTGTTACAATTGACAACAATTCTTGAAGGTAAATTGATGGTCAACCTTTATTAATGAAGGTGGGCATTAATTTATCTAGCAAGTCTGGCTTTGTTTGTCGATGATTTTCTATTAAAGTTGTTTTAAAAATTCAACATAGTTGAGAACATCCAGAATGTTGCTAGGTATATTCTGGAGTTAGAGACATAATAACTTTGTCAAATTTGGTGGTTTGGGAAGTTATATTTCTCAGATAGAATTCAGATTCAATAATTGTGAACCAGCTGTTAATGTTAGTTTGCATGAATTCCGGTGTTTAATTTTTATTTGTTGGACGGTCAGCTCATGGGTCTCTTGTTCCATTTTGTTTGTTTTGTCCATTGTGGTTACCAAATATGTTACTTGTCCATTGTCATTACAAAATATAGTGACTATTAAAATGTATTTTTTTGTGGTTTGTCATGATCACCAAAATATGTTGTACATGGAAATGAAACATCAACCTCATTTACAAATCGAATGAACATATGATAACATAAATATATGAATAAATTCAAATAAAACACAAAAGCCTTCATATAAAAACAGTAGCATATATATATATATATATATATATATATATATATATATATATATATATATATATATATATGATATTTGAAATTCTTAATAGAAAGTTAGCATGTATCTATTTTCAAAAATCTATATACCCAAAAACAATATGAATTTTTGTACTTATCTGTTTGGTTCATCATGAGCCCAGCTTACATGTGTCCTATTAGTTTGACTTTCTGGAGCTAATAAGGCTGTTTGACTTTCTGCATAATGATGTCTCAAGCAAGACTCATCAGGTCACGTGACTGTTTTTAATTCTCATGACTATTTATAATTATTTTTATTGTTATTTTTGCTTGGGTCAAGAGGAGATAACTTTTTGTCTATCTCTACAATGTTAATATTTCTAATAACACATTATTTTGTTCATCAACAATGTAATTAGGGAAATCATTATTAATCAATGTTTGTTTTATGTTTTTTAATTCTGTGTAGAAATTTTTTTCTGTGGAAGTGTTAACTTTTGCATAGTTTTGTCATAGTCAGGACATTTGCGTTTTTTAGTTTAGTATGCAAATGTTTACGCTAGTTGTTGTATGGCGAGGTATTAAATGATGTCTGTCAATATATCAAGAAAAAGAATTCTGCTATTATTGTTTTTAACTAAGATGAGAATATTGTCAACATATCTTCAATAGATGAAGGGGATTTTAGTGGTATTAAATATCTTATTTTCACTTACTAAATGTTGGTCCTAGAACTGATCCCATGGAAACACTATCATGTTGTACATATATATATTATTTTGATTGTCATAAAAGGGAACCGCATTAGTACATATATCGGTGGCGGCGGCTTCCAGTCGTGTCCGAGTATTGGGTTCCATCATGAGTCCTATACGACAGAATGCCAATCGCTGAGGGTATTGTTTTAAGTGGTCGTGGCTGCACGCCGGCCACGCACACTTTTTGGAGGGGGGAATACAGGGACCTGGTGCACTGAGTGCCACAAGGTCCCCAAACGACCCTCCTCAGGTTTTGAATTCAGAGTTGTCCTTCTCCTAGACCAGTTGCCAACCAAGGCTATAGAACCCAGTCTGTCCTGCTATTTACCCATAGTTGGAGGGAGAAGAAAAGGATTCACACCTTTCCCAAGGGTGTTAGCACGTAAGTGAATCTAATGGATTTGACTGGAATTCAAACTCAGCTCTCCGATTCCTCAATCTGAGCCATTATCCATTACTCCACCATGCCTCCTAGTATATATATATATAAAAACACAGAAATAAATACTTTCATAAAAAAACACCCAATTTTTTTTCAGTTATTTTATCCATATATTATATATATATATATATATATATGTGTGTGTGTGTCTGTGTGTGTGTGTACGTGTGTGTGTGTGTGTACGTGTGTGTGTGTGTGTGTATACATATATATATATATATATCTATGTATACATACATATATATATATATATATATATTATATTATAATTTTTTCATACAGACAAAAACAATTTACTCACTACAATGATGCAACTTTGTTTCAGTGCATTTAATTGCACTTCAACTGGTTAGAACCAAAATGTTTGTAAGCAAGCCACATGTGAAATATCATTTCTTTTTGTCCATTTGTTTGAAAAAAAAAAGTACATAAAGGCAAAAGGGTGACAGAGTGAAACACTAGTGCCTGTCGATAACAGTTTGGTAAAGGATGATTGAGGTGTTAAAGTGATGGCTAGACCCGAAAAATTTCTTTTCGACAACAATATTCGAGGGTTTAGGCACAGCATTTCCAAGCCTTCTAAGAGTGATGGGTGGGAGAGGAAAGGTGGCCATAGGAGACATTAAATACGATGAAAGAGGAAGGAGGGATAAGTTCAAACGATGGTTATAGTAGTAGTTGGAAATGTTATTGGTTACTTTAAAACTAATTATTTAGGCTGGAATTATCTCTACTAGTTTCGTAATCATCGAAAGTGTTTACTAAATTAATAAATTAAGAGGTGCAGATTTTTTCTTGGTATATTGAATACATAAGTTACTTGTGTTTTTTTTTAAATAAATTTTAATTTAGAAATTAAGATATAAGTAGAAAGGTATATAAAAGTATGGGATATTAATATAACTTTTATAAGCAAATTTAGACCTATTGTTGGATGGTATAATGTATAGAATTAGTATGGATATAAATCAATTTATCTGAAAGTATTACTAGTATTATATATGTGCAAAAAACATTTTAAGAATCATAATTTATGATAGATTAGTAGAACGTTATATAAGATGGTAGAAAGTATATCAAAGAAGGTGAGTTATAATATTAAACGTATAGAGTTATGGATTCAAAAGTCTAGCAAGATTGCAATGTTAGATCTTTAATATGCCTACAAAAAACGGTGGTTTCCAAATATTTGATTTAATAATTGGGTGTTGTTCAAAAGTTCAATAATATATATTTTTTCCTGCAAACAAGGTTTGTTCAAAGATTTTGCTTGTTTTAGGATTTTCCATTTAACTTTAAGTATTTTTCCTTCTTCCTTCAGTTTCCAAAAAAATTTAGAAAGTGATGCCATATTGCATTTGCCTGTATTAGTAAAGGAGGATCTTCTAGTTGATCCCACATGCAATTTAATATCTCTGGGGTTCTCATTTGATGAGATATAGCACATATATACAATGGATTTCATTAAGCACCTGACTGATCAGTGATCCTGCAGTGGCATAGCTCTATTACTTGGGATATATTATAATTTGTGTGTGGATTGTAATTATTCTCTTTATGAAGTTTCAGTATTCTATTGTTGTGTGATTTGATAATTTTATCTAGATTCCTACAACAGCTATAACTAATTTTTAGGGTATTGCAGTTCAAGATTTGAATTAATTTACTATTCATAGGAAAATGTTTTTTAATTAGATTTAAAAATTTGTGTCTCAATTTGGTCCAGACTAATTTTTTGAAGGGAGGTGTATACCAAATTTTTCTCCTTCTTCTATTGTTTTTTCTAGAGTAACTATAATTTTCCCTATATTTAATTTCATAAGATCTGTAGCCATTGTTGGTAAGGATTTTATTATAAAAATTTGTGTATATATATATATATCTATATATATATATATATATATATATGTATATGTATGCTTGCATATATATACACACATATATATATATATGTATACATACATGTATATATATACAAACATATATATATGTATACATATATAAATTGTTCAAATTGTGGATTCATAAGATCTGTAGCCATTGTTGGTAAGGATTTTATTATAAAAATTTGTGTATATATATATCTATATATATATATATATATATGTATATGTATGCTTGCATATATATACACACACATATATATATATATGTATACATACATGTATATATATACAAACATATATATATGTATACATATATAAATTGTTCAAATTGTGGATCACGCTAAATAACATGCTCTTTCCCAGAAACTGTAACTAAGGTCTGCTCAGCATAGCTGCAGTATAAACCACAGGTGTGCTTTGTGAGTATTTAATATACACAAACATGTCTGAGCAAGCGTCTGCAATAGGGATTTACTATCCATCCTAGTAGACAAGTATCCTCAAATATGAGTGGTCAGCTATACATATATATATATACATACATATGAAGAAATATAGTCTTAAAGTGTGCTATATTTATGGGATAAAGTGCTCAATATCAGAGATAGAGCGTGTGTAAATATAAAAGTGAACATAGAAGTCAACACTTAGAGGCGACAGTCTGTTTCATGCTAGATGCAATCGTCAGGCAACTTTTATATTTATACATACATATATATACATGCACATATACACCCCCCCACAGACACATATATATATATATATATATATATATATATATACACATATAAAGTTCTGTACAAAAGTAATTGAACCCCTAGGATAATATTTGAAATAATTGTCTCTTTTTTTCCAGATAATTAACAAATCTCAATTAAACAAAGAAAAACCTTTATTACATGAATTACAATGATTTTGAAAATTTTGTTATCAAGGTAGAAATAAAAATATTAATTAAAAATTAAAGATGTTCAAAAGTAAGTGAACCCTGACATTTACACTCTGTATTTTTGTTTTACATGGTTGCCAGTGGAAGTAATATTTTGTGTACATGTAAAAATGAAAACAACATGTGCTCATTTTTTTGGTAATTTGTGCATATTGGACTCAACCAATATAAATCATTGTGTATGAAAAAGGGTGGAATTAGAGACTAACTTTAAAAACATATAACAAGATGAAAAGAACTTCCCGAAGCTTTGAAAATCTGCAGAGTTGAAGCCTGTAATGATGGAGAAGGCTAAAGAAGCTATCTAAATGATTTGGAACGTACGTCTCTGAAGTGAGACAAATTATTTATAAATGAAATTCATTTGGTATAATGTCATCGCAATCAAGAAATGGCTGTGAGTAAAAAAATAACTGCAAGAACAAATAGACATCTAGTTTGGCAAACCCAGGGGAAGATGCAGTTCTCCAAGGCTCTCAATGTGCATATAGATCAACAGTGCAATGAAATCTGAACAATGCTGGTATTCATGGTTTAATGTCTAGCAAAAACCCACTGCTTAGAAGAGAGCAGAAACAAGCTATATTAAACTATGCCAAAGTTCATATTAATAAGCGAGAAACAGGCTGGCAAAAGGTTTTATGGTCAGATGAGATAAAACTAGAGATTTCAAATGAACAATAGGCTGTAGGTCTGGCAAACTCTTAATATGGATTTTGAAGAGAAAAATTTGGTACTAGTAGTTGAAAATGGCAGCAGCAGAATTATGATTAGGGAGTACTGTGCTGCAACTGGAACAGGCAAAATAGATGGCACAATGTATGCTGCAAGATACCGAGCAATAATGAATGAAAGTGTCTTGCCCATGGTTCAAAAGTTTAGTTTAAGTCAGAGCTGGGTTTTGAAATAGGAAAATGATTTGAGGCACCAAGATGAATCAACAAAAGAATATATATATATATATGTATATATATACATATATATACATATATCTGTACACATATACATACATATATCTATATATATATATACATATGCTCATATATATACATATACATATACATATACACATATATACATATACAAATATATACATATATATATATATACAAATACATATATATATACATATACATACACATATATATATACATACATATACATATACATACATATATATACATATACATATATATATATATTATAAATTTACTTATTTAAAAATATGGTTCCATCGCTACACAGAAATTGCCATGTTTCAAAGACAGAAACTAAAATCTTCAAATTCAATTATAGAATTAAATTAAATTCCCTAGTTCTGTTTCATTTTCAAGCGAATTTTGGAATAACTTATTTTGAAATTTACTGAGTTTTATAAGCACATACATTCATAATATTAGTTTCTATGGATATGGGGAAATCCAATCATTTTAACAATGGGCAGTAGGGTATTCTTTTTCACTGTCAACATATTAATTACTTTTGAAAAGAGGTTAAGTCAAGGCAGGGTGCCTTTTCAAATGAATGATGACACCCATTCAATGCATGTCGTCTTGTCTTTTTCAATGACAAAACGTTTTTCGGCACTTTTGTTTCACCATTAAATTTGTACTTGTATACATAAAGATCTTTCTAAAAGGGTTATTTGTATATGAATACGTCATATTGAACTACAATTTTAAAATAATATTTTTAATTTTAATTGCTAATAGACTATACATCTTTTAAAACAAATAAATAAGTTTTTCGGCGATTTTGTTTCGCCATTAAATTTGTACTTGTATACATTAAGATTTTTCTAAAACGATTGTTTGTATATGAACACGTCGTATTGAACTATAATTTTAAAATATTATTCTTAATTTTAATTAATAATAGACTATACATCTTTTAAAACAAATAAATGTAATAGAATTACCTAAATTATTTAAAAATTATTATTAAATATCAAATATAAATTTGTATATTTCGTTTATCAGTTTTTTTGTTTTTTTTTTTAACTAAATATTACTTAAGGAAAATTTTTGAATTTTTTAAAAATATTACTTAAGGAAAATTTTTATATTTTATAAACCTAGTAATATATAGTTTCTCATATATGCACAAAGGACGTGGGTCATTTAATGACTGACATATTCTAGCTTTTTTTATTAATTTCCATTTCACTGTAGGTGTTTTATTGGTTTCTTTTAAGTGCCAGAAATATTTCAGTAGGGATGTCCGATTTTGGTATTTATTTATCCTAAAAGAAATTTGATGTTGGTTGAACCATCTTTTGAACTCATATCTTGTGCATCCAGTGTAAACTTTTACGTTGTCTGGATCCTCAATAGTTGAGATATTGCATTGGTATACCAATAATTCAATGCAACATTTATTATTAAGAGGACAGTTATGAGAATTTCTACATAATTTTTGTTTATCTTCATCTCTTTTTATTATTATACTGTCTAAATTTCTTTGGTCTTGCTCTAAGTGTTTATTCAAGATATTAGCATTATGTTATTTAATAATTTTTTCTAAGTTTTCAGTGCAGCTGTAACTTAATTTTAAGGTATTTTCATTGAAAATAGTATTGAGCTTACTATCTTTAGGAAAATGTTTAATGATTAATGCAAGGAATTTCTTTACCATTTGGTTGTATGGGGGTGTATACCATATTATTTTTCTAGTTCTGTTTTTCTATGCTTTCCATTTTCATTTTTTATGTAAGTTAGCTTTGGGTTTTGTAGCCAATATCTTTTAGAGCTTTATTATAGAAATTAATGTGTTCATAGAAAATCTTCTCATTTGCTGAATTTGTACTAATTCTCTTTTTGATAGAGAAAGGTATATGCTTAATTATAGATGGAGGATGATTAGATTTAGGGTGTATATACAAAGGATTAGTATTGGGGTTTTTATAAGGAATGTATACATTTTTCATTAAATCTAATGTTATATCAAGAAAGTAAACCTTTTTCAATTTAGGGCTTACTGTAATTTACGGTTATCAAGGTTGATTTTACTGTTTTTAAACTACAATTCTCCATGATTTTCTCTCGTACATTCATATCTGCTGGATGTGTATCCAAATGTAAACAAATGACGTCCTCTGTGGCTAAATCAGTAAAACACATCAGGCTACATAACGGTTCCTTATAGGATACAGGTTCGATTCCTGTCGGAGGACAAATATTTTCTATGAAAATTTCTCAGACATTCAGGCCAGTAAATGTTATTAATAGTGTTTATTATAAAACAGAGCATTTACTTAAATATTTGTATCTATAAAAAGAACATATAAACATAAAAAATGTCTTAAAACAATAGTCGGACTTTGTCCATTTCATAATGTGTGACATATATACATATATATACATACATATATATACATATACATACATATATATACATATACATATATACATATATATCTATATACATATATATACATACATATATATATATATATATATATATATACCCGATGCGATGAGAACGAAAGTAATATATAAATTCCAACATTCGCAGCGTTAATTAAAAAAAGGGCTCGATACAGATAGTAGAGCGATAATTATTTATTTATTTTAATTTTATCATATAGACAAAACCATTTTATTCACTACAAAGATGCAACTTGGTTTCAGTGCATTTCAACTGCACATCGACCCTCACCTGTCGATGTGCAGTTGAAATGCACTGAAACCAAGTTGCATCTTTGTAGTGAGTAAAATGGTTTTGTCTATATGATAAAAATATAATAAATAAATATATATATATATATATTTACACACGCTCTATCTCTTTGAGCACTTTATCCCATAAATATAGCACACTTTAAGACTATATTTCTTCATATATATATATACATATACATATATATATATTTTCATATATATATAAATATACTTACATATATATATATATAAATATACTTACATATATATATATGTATATATATATATATATATATAGTGGATGTTGACTCACAAAGCGAGTATGACCATCATTGACATGTCCAGTCCATCAGTTAAACTCCCCCCAAAACACTGCATTCATTCATTGTGTAAACGATAGTGGCTCATAAATCCAGCTATTGATCTGCATTTCTTGTTACATATATGGCATGTCAAATCATCTCTGGCTGGTGGAAGTTGATTTTGAACATCATCAGTTCCAATGGGTTTTTTTATCTGACTTGTCAGGCCTAACCTGGACTCTCACACTCTAGTGCCAGTCAGGCATTCAAAGAATGCAATATGAAATTGTCATATGAAATAGACTGTTTGTATTGGTGTGATTTCTGGTGACAGAGCAGACTCGCCCTGGACAGACATATTTGACTGCATTGGACAAAAGTCTGTATGTTCAACAACATAGTTTCAGTTTCATCATTAGTTTTTTAACTTTAGACATCCGGCAGCTACGCTATACAGTCCAGATGAATGAGACAGGTAATTTTGGGGTCACCTTTACTAGACCCATCCAGTAATCTTCTGGTTAGCAGTACTCTCCTTGAAAGGGCTGCTCAGACACCCCTGGAAAAACCGAAAGCCACCCCTGTCTCAATGAAGGTGTGCTAGTGACATTACATCTACCCAGAGGCCATCAAATGTGAAGGTGAGCAGCTATGCACTTCCAGCCTGTCAGACCTGTATGTGTCACTGCATTGCCATCACCATTGCCAATGAACTTGCATTGGAAAATAAAAAAAACTATAAGCTGGAAAGTTGTCAGTAATACCCGTGTGGGTTTTATGGTTGGATGCAGTTTGTACAGCACTGCATCGATACTCACCACAAAGCCACATTGCCCAGAGACAAGCAGTTGCAAGATATCTAGTGTGGCAATGACGCAGGTTTTCTATTAGAGTTTCCTTCTCCTAGGAGACTGCCAGAAAGCTTGGGAGGTCCCAACCTCATTGGGCTAACCATGTATCTGGATAGGAGCCAAAATATTTCTATCGCCTCACGCAGAGATAGCTAGATGGCCATTAACCTCTCAAAAAGGTTCATCCACCCCTTGACAAGTCTTGTATTTATCCTGCAGGGAGTCTAGCCTCCCTCCTCACCATACATACATGTTTGTATGTACATACATACGTACATACATACATACATACATACATACATACATATGTATATATATATATATATTTTTATACATGTATATGTACAGATATATATATAAATATAAATATACATATATATATATATATATATATATATATATATATATATATATATATATATATATATATATATATATAGATACATGCTTATTATATATGCTTATTTATATGTTAGTTACAGTTCATAAACACATAATTGTGACAATTTTTCTCAATCAATCATATCTGCTCAGGAAACATATCTTAATGTAAACAATGACAACATATACTGAAATGAACAGTAATTAAATTTTGCTAATCAGATGCTTCCCTGTAGCTAAATAGTATAGCACATTAGATCAAAAGACATTTTCCATATAGGAAGACAGGTTCGATTCCTGTTGGAGAACACATATTTTCTATGGAATTTCTCAAGCATTCAGGCCAGTAAATGTAATTAATACTGTTTAATACCACCAGGTGCAGAATTGCAAGTTGTTGAGTAAATAACGCGTTGACCCAGCCATGTTTAGAATGTGCACATATCGGACAACCAAAAACAGAGAAATATATAAGCACTCACCCAAGAGAGAAAAGAGGAAGAGAATCCCTCATATCCTGCATCGACAGGTTGGCCTGGAAAATGATCTCCTAGCAACGCAGTGAAGATTCTCAAATTGACTCGATGTCTCATAAACAGAGAGACAACCAAGCCATGTTTAGAATATACACAGGTGAGATAACCAGAGAAAGGGAGAAAAGAGGAAGACTGTCCCTTATATTCTTCATCAGCATGTTCACCTGGAAGATAATTTCCTAGCTGCCATATGCAGATTCACAAGTTCATGTTGAGCAAATGGCAGGTTGACCCAGCTATGTTTAGAATGTGCACATGTTGGACAAGGAGGTATATAAACACTCACTCAAGAGAGGAAAGAGGAAGAGAGGGCCTCATACCATTTATCAGCATGTTGACCTAGAAGGTGATCTCCTAGCCAGCAGGTGCAGAATCACATGTTGCCGAGTAAATAACCGGTTGACCCAGCTGTGTTCAGAATCTGCACATATCAAACAACCAAAAACAGAGATATATATCAGCACTCACCCAAGAGAGGAAAGAGGAAAAGAGGGCCTCATACCCTGTATCAGCAGGCTGACCTAGGAGGTGATCTCCTAGCTACCAGGTGCAGAATCGCATGTTGCTGAGTAAATAACAGGTTGACCCATCCGTGTTCAGAATGTGCAACCATGGAACAAACTATGACAGGGAGATATATAAGCACTCACAGAAGAGAGAAAAGAGGGAGAGAGTCTCTCATATCCTCAAGAGAAAAAGAACTCACAATCAGAGAAAGCCTCCAAAGCCAAATACATGTGCCTGCTGATATCAATCTATGAAATCCGGAGTTAAATAAACAATAATTTTACATACAAAAGGTTTAGTCATGTGCTCTTATTAGTTTGCACAAGAATACCATTACACAGAAGATCATTCATTCAACTGTCTGTTGAGCTTATCTGAATGTATGACTAATTAATTTGGTTCTTCATTGATTCTTCTTGTCTAATCATTTGTGTTGCCATCGAGTCAACTACAAGGGAAAAACATCATTGTCAGAATCTTGATCTTGCAGCATGTAATTTAATGAAAATATCACTCGGTAATGGTGGAGTGAATGAAATTTGCAGTAGGAGGAAAATTTGGTTGGAAGAGAAATCCATAACCAAAACAAAAATCCAACCTTATAAAAATAGAAGTAATATATATATATATATATATATATATATATATATATATATATATATAAAAAGAGAGAAGAGGAAAAACTATTTTTAGCCGATACGTTTCATCTTCTGATGGACTTTATCAATTGCCTTGATAAAGTCCCTCAGATGACAAAACACATTAGCCAAGAATATTTTTTCCTTTTATCTCTTTTTATTCACACACACACATCACATACACACACACAAACACACACACACACACACACACACATATATATATATATATATATATATATATATATATATATATATATATATATATATATATATATTGTCATCCACAGACAGACTGTTTCGCTGTATCACAGCTCATCAGTGTGGCTAGACGTCCAGTTGCCTCTGGCTAGAATCAAAAACCGGCTGAATTCGCGTCAGTCGGAAATTTTACCCTGAAGCCGTTGGTGCACGGCAGAGAAGAAGGTGGATTTAAGCATATTTAGATTTAGATTTAGATAAACATATATATATATATATATATATATATATATATATATATATACACATTTAATTATTAATGGTTAATGGTCAGAGTTGAATCAGACCAGGAATGAGTAGTATTAAAAAGTGCTCAATACATGTGTGAAAAAATAAAATAAAAGTAAAAATAACATGTAGAGGTTTTAACTTTAAAAATCAGGAGATCAGTTGAATCTGTTACCTTGGTTTCAACCTTATGGTATGCTCAGGTGATTTTTTTCAAATGACCCCTTAACGACTTTTAAAAAAAAACAAAAACTAATGAATTATTTATTTAAAAAAAAAAAAAATGGACAATGTTGGGTGTAATAGAAAGTGGGGGAGTAAGGAGGAGGAGGAGGAGGATGTGTAGAATAGAAGGAGAAGAAGAAGGAGGAGGAATAGAAGAAAAGCAAGGGTATTATAAAAGTATCGGTAGGGGTGTTAATTGAAATGTACACTTTTTATAGTCATCCTCATATGTGCTTAAGAGGAATTTCTTAACATATATATATATATATATATATATATATACATAAAGACATTTATATTATGTTTAATGTTCTTTTTATAGATACAAGTATTTAAGCAAATGCTCTGTTTTTATAATAAACAGTATTAAATAACATTTACCGGCCTGAATGTCCGAGAAATTTTCATAGAAAATTTTCGCTCTCCGACAGGAATCGAAACTGTATCCTATACGGAACCATCATTTCGCGTGATGTGCCTTAACCTTTCGGCCACAGATAAGCGTCTGGTTAGCAAGGTCGATTTTACTATCTTTAAACTTAAATCTTCCATGAATCTCTTCTATTCTATTTCTCGGACATTCAGGCCGGTAAATGTTATTTAATACTGTTTATTATAAAACAGAGCATTTGCTTAAATACTTGTATCTATAAAAAGAACGTTAAACATAATATAAATGTCTTTAAAATAAATTGTCGGACAATGTCCAATTCTAAAATATATGACGTCATTTGTTTACATTTGATACGCTAGAGCAGATATGAATATACGTGGCCTCTCATTATGCTATATATATATATATATATATAGTGATATATATATATATATATATATATATATATATACAGTGATATATATATATATATAGTGATATATATATATATATAGTGATATTTATATATATATATAATATATATAGAGAGAGAGAGACAGACAGAGAGATAGAGTGAGAGAGAAAGAGAAATATACATGTATATACACACACAAACATGCATATATATATATACACGTATATACATATATATACCTATATATATACATATGTACCTACATATATATATGCATATATATGCATACATATATATATACATAAATATATATATATATAAATACATATATATACATACATATATATACTTATACATATATAAATATACACACACATATATATACATACATATATATACATACATATATACATACATATTGATACATATATATATACATATATTTATATACATACATATATACACACATATATACATACATATATATATATGTGTATATACATATATATATTTATGCATACATGTATATATACATATATATACTCATACATACATTCATATATATATATATATATATTTATATACACATATATATATATACATACGTATATATACATATATATATATATGTATATATATAGATATGTATACATACATATATTTACATTTATCTACACATACATATATATATACATATATATATAATTATTTATTTTAAAATTATAATATAAATATGCTATAAAATCACTACAAAAATAGCCATTTTGTTTCAACACCTCTGGTGTCTTATCAAGTGATGATGTTGAATGTAGAATAAAGGGTTTTAAAAGGTTCAAATTAATCAACCACCCCTCGCAAGGGGAAACGCTGTTACATAAGATGGAATGGACAATCAAAATACAATTATACGAGAATTCAAATAACTTGATAATGAAGTAAGGTTATAATAGCTATTAAATGCTTTAAAGTTGGGGTTATACTAAAAATAGAATTTATTAGTATACGAGAATTGAAAAAACTTGACAACGAAGTAATGTTATAATAGCTATTAAATGCTTTAAAGTTGGGGTTATACTAAAATAGAATTTATTCTAACTAATAAGTATTAAATTATATGATAAAATTTGAAATTAAAATTAAAATTAAAAAAATTACCCATTTTAAATAAAATAAAAAATTCCCATTTTAAAATCTAAATTTAATCTCTATTAAGTTTAAAATTATAAAATTACTAAGGAAAAAAAATACATATGTTATTCTATTTGTTTTGTTTTTATTGAAATTAGGTTGGAATAAACGTTAAGATCAACTGGTCTTATTCCATATACACCAATCTTATACTTGGAGTGTGTATATATATATATATATATATATATATATATATATATATATATATATATATATATATATATATATATATATATATATATATATATATATATATATATATATATATATATATATATTCAACCAGCTGAGGAGGCTGTAGAAATCAAAACCACACTAGTGGTTAAGGCACGTCAGACTATATGATGGTTCTGTATAGGATACAGGTTCGATTCCTGTCGGAGGACAAATATTTTCTATGAAAATTTCTCCGACATTCAGTCCGGTAAATGTTATTAATACTGTTTATTATAAACAGAGCATTTACTTAAATATTTGTATCTATAAAAGAATGTATAATACATATATATATATATAGTTACATACATATATACATATATGTATATACATACATACATACATATATATATATACATCCATACATATATATACATACATACATAAATATACATACATACATACATATATATTACTTCAAACATTTTTTTTAGTGTTGATACTCCATTTTATTTTAAACAATATTTTTTTCTCTACCGTCCTGTATAGACGAAAAACAATTTGGCTTGTTATAGTTATCTTCCTTAAACCAACTTCTAAGCCAATATAATGATTAAGACTGAATATATATAAGTCGATTCGATTTGTTTTTTACAGTTTATCAACCTATTGTTCTTTTTTTAAAACTGAAGCATATTTTGGATTGTATGTTGACAAATTACAGAAGGCCCTCGAATCAACTCTTCGGTTACTCCCACATCATATTGAAACACTGGTTCCTGAACAATCACCGAAATTAGGGAATGTCTAGCCCGGTCAGTATTTAGATCAGTAACCTCTTGGGAATACCAGGTGTTGAAAGTTTGTATGTGCAGTCAGAAGATACAGCTGGCTCATTAGTTCCAATTCCCATTGGCTTCATTATATTCACTTACCTGCCAAACCCTAGGAAAAGTCTGATTTCACCTCTTCTCCACCTACCAGTTATAACTAATTATATCAATAATCTTTCAAGATATAGATCCTACTATTTAACCCATAGCCAGGAGAGGAAGTTAGATTCATATCTTTCCCAATGAACTCTACTAATGACACCACAACTCTCAACACACTAGGCACTGATGCTGTGGTGTCCAAACCAAGTAGGTTTTTATGGTGTAGATTTGCTAGCCCATGCCCAACTGATTTTGACTTTCTTCTAGACTGGTTGTCAGCCAAGGTTGAAGAGCCTGGTCTGACATAACCCATAGCTGGGGGAGGGGGTAGAAGAGATGGATTCATAGATTTCCCAAGGATATTTGCATGAAGGAGAAGGTAACGAACTTGACTTGAATTAGAACTTGGCTTGCCAATTTCTTCCTCTGGGTTGCTGCGCATTACGTGCTAATACTCTTGAGAAAAGTATGAATCCTCTTCTTCTCCCCCCAGAATAAATAGTAGGATAGATCGGGTTTTATAGCCTTGATGGCATCTGGTCTGCCACAGAAAGAAATGGCAACCGCCTGCAGGAAAAATCTGCCTCGTCAGTCATGTATCAAAAAATACATGATTTCCTAAGAGTGTATAATGCATGGCACATAACTGACTGAAATTCAATAGACAGTTTTAAAGAACTTTTTTTCTGAACTTGGTTCAAAACTTATTTTATACTTTATATTATTTAACTGGACACAAAAAATGGTGAAAAATTTATCTATTGAATTTAGACGTTGAATTTTTTTTCTTCAGGTATAACTGTCAACTTTATGATTTTGCATCAAAATTGTCAATATAAAAAGATGATTATTGAACACAAGGCAGGATATAGATATGAAATCTGGGTAATCATTATTTATTGATTTTGCAAGGTCAGTCTTCATCTTCACCCGCAGTACCCCAAGAGAATCTTGCTCAAATTTGAATATGTCACTCTAGTATCAAAGATTTATATATTACATCAAAGTCTTTCAAATACTTTTCATATGGGGTTTACAAAATACATTCTCATACATATTTATATATCTTTATATCTTAAAATCTGTAACTATATATATATATATATATATATATATATATACATATTAACATACATATATATACAAGATGCTGCTGAAATGTTTAGCCTTCTCATTTCTCATTCAGATGTATCAAGAGCACTAACATTGCAGCTTCTAATCTGACACATGAAAATGCTCATGACACTAGCTGCTAATAATTGTGACCCTGAGATTGTCATCTTCTTCAAAGTGACTGAGTGAACAGAGGGAGGCTCTGTTTGAACCCACAGTGGTGCACACCAAGTTCACATTTGTCTGTTATGGTCATGGAGGTTTTGAGCAATGACGCCCATGCTATACCACACCCTAATTCTTCCAAAATGGCCTAAGGAACAAAGTCACTGCCTACAGTCCTCTAATCCTGGATCTACAGCAGTGGTTCTCAATCTTTTTTTACCCATAGACAACTTTTGGCCTTAATTTTTTTAGTGGACTCCCATAATCATTCAATAAAAAAAAGCTTATTTTATTTTTTACTAATAGATAAGTTTAGAAATATAGTTATAGAAATAGTAAATGTATATGTTTTATTTTGAAGTAAAACTAATTTAATGAAAATAAATTTGTATTTAACAACTAAATTCTATGGAAGACTTATGTACACTAGTAAAATAACTCATAATAAACCATTTTAAATTATATGAGTAATTATTAAATTTTAAAAAAGTGCAGATTTAATGAGATCCCTGTGGTTGATGTTGCTGAAAAGGCTAGTACTGTTAATCTTTCCTTTATATATAATCCATGTATAGTTTATATATTAAATTATATTATTTATATAATTTTTCTTTATATATATATATATATATATATAATCCTTCCTTTATATATCCTTCTCTGTTTTTACTCAACTCTTACAACCAAAACATTGGGCTAGATTTTGAGATGTTTTACAATTATTAGTATTTTAATATGCTGTAGATTACTGTAGAAATTCCAATTCTCAGTTGTAACAATCATTCCAAACTAAACTATGGACCACTAAAATATTACCATGGACATATTACTATTTTTTGTGTGTGGACACACAGTATGTTACATGGACCCTCAGGGTTCAGAACCACTGATATACAGGGTGGCTGTACATGTTCCAGCACTCCTTTCGTCTCTCCCACATGACCGACCTAACTGACCAAAAATGTTTAGAATCACATCACTTCCATACATTCACCTAAGTTTCTGAATCTCCTGATTGACTACTATATCTGTGGCATCACCAAGTAAGAGTAATAGAGAGAAAGAACAATCAGCATTCCATGAATGCCAAAGAATTTTTTGAAAGTAACCAGGTGATGGCCAACATATACAAGAAGCACATGATCTGCTTCCAAACATACAGTGTTTCACAATTTTTGATGCAAAATGATCAGGCACAAATACAGATTTTGTCTTCATAAAATAAAAATTGTACAACCACTAGAAAAATTAAATTATGTATTTTGGCAGCAAGATTTCGCTCAAATGTGTTTATTTATTTCCATTTAGAAATAATAAAACATTCCTTGTATTTTTGTGAAATATGTATAATAGAGTGATTGTTTCTCAAATTTACATATTTAGCATATATATATATATATATATATATATATATATATATATATATATATTCAAATGAGACAAAGAACAAATGGAGTAAAAATCCACAGTTCATAGCATTTACTTTTAACAAAGTGCTCAATAGACAATAGAGCAAAATATATATATATATATATATATATATATATATATATATATACAGGGTGTCCATAAAGTTCATGTGCACTTTAAAAAAATTATAACTTTATTTGTATTTGCAATAGAAATAATCTGTAAAAAATGTTATAAAGTTTAATGTACCTAGTTTTAAATATAGCTAAAATAACTAATGTGATTTCAGGCATTACTGTAAATCAGTTGGCAAATGTTTTCCGTGAACTGCAAAATCGTATTACCCTTTGTATTGCTAATGATGGAGGACATGTGGAAACTTAAATAAAATTTCAATAAAACCTTAAAAAATATAGATTTACTTTACTTCTTTCTAATCCTTTTTACAAATTATTTCTATCGCAAATACAAATAAAATTATAATTTTTTTAAAGTACACATAAACTTTATGGATACCCTATATATATATATATATATATATATATATATATATATATACAGGCTGTTTCACAATTTTTGAAGCAAAATGATCAGACACAAATCAAGGACTGCAAATGATAGAGTAATGGAAATTACATTTATTGAAAGGTAAAAGAATAACATTTTAGAATCTGCAAGCATTTAGTCTCAAACATGAACAAAAATGTCAAAAAGCAGCCTAGAGAACATGCTCCAGGTATACCCCGTTCACTTCAAGGCACGGTTGAATATGGTATACAGATATGCATGCCACATACACTACTGAATGTGATATGTAGATAATGTGTGCACATTCTTCCTGGTTAGGAACCTGTTGCCTTACAATCGTCACAAGTGCCATGACCTTCAAAGTTCTTGACCTACTTGAAAATCTGACTCCTGTTTGGAAATGTGTTGAAATTGAACTTCCTTTTGTATCTCGCTTGAACAATCTTGAAAGACTTAGTTTTGTAATATGTCTTCACACAAAATCTTCCAAGGCAAGATTTCACTATATTTGGTTGAATATATCAAGATGTGAACTATTTCCCATTTAACTAATCTGAAAATAGAAAGAGAATCCGGTCAACAGGGAAGATCTGAGAGTCTGCTGCTTTGTTTCAACAATTGTGAAACACCCTGTACCTTACATAGCTGTTGTTACTAAACTGGGATCACAACCACTGTTTGGTCTCCATAAATGTTTCAGATTGCTTCTCCTTTGTAATATGTATGGGTTATGGACAAGTTGAAGTCATACCACCAACATCTATCTCTGACATTATTTTCAATGTGACCCTTATACTATACATGTACAACTTTTTGTTAAGGATTTCTTTTGCTTATAATTTTTATGTTTTTATTTTTTTTAAATGGCTGATCACAAACTGTCACAACTGACAGTTGTGCTTGTTCAGATGTACACTGGATTATTAAAGTATAAATGCTCTGCCATTTTAGTATCCTCCTCAGGTACTTAACTTAAGATAAGATACCGACAACTAATTCATCATTTCTCAAACCAACCATAATTGTTTTATGACCGTTTGCTCAGAACTCTTCACTACCATTTCAAGAAAGACATTCGGATTACTAGCACAAAAACAGAGAATGTCTCGTATCGAGAATATTTAACATTGAAAACATAACATAAAGGAAAAAAATTAATTATTTTTAATAATATGTGGAAATCTCCACCCTTTACCTGAAGACGGTCGCGAGACCAGAAACACATGTTGTAAAATTATGAAAAAAAAAAAATCCACATTACAACCAAAAACATTTGCAGTACTTCTCTTCTTTTTAATATACACACTTTTCTCTCGTTGGAACCACTATAACCTCTTCCTTTCATATATATATATATATATATATATATATATATATTCTGGTACAGGGACTCTCTCTAAGAAACTGGTATTGTTAAACATTTTCTTGTTTTTTGCATTATGCATCTTTGTCAAGGTTCAATTGTTCCCATACCATTGAGCATTTTTTGACACACTTGTAAATTAATTTATTCTGGTGTTTTTCACCTATTTGATCTTTAGCCCCACAGTGGGTTTAATTGGTGCATGCATAATACGTATTCACCAGCTACTCTCTTTGTAACATCATCAGTTAGCTGCGGGGATATAAATGCCTATTACACTGAAGAGATAAGTACCGACCACTTGATGACTGTGTGCATTAGTGCACAAGAAACTGATAGGTGTATGCTGCATTATTATGATAATACATACATACATACATACATATATATATATATATATATATATATATATATATATATATATATATATACAGGGTGCGATGGATAAACTGCCATCTAAATTATGCAAAAATGAAATCTCATTTTAACAAATATATTTACCAAAATTACACAAAAATATCTTAAAATACTAAAGAGTAAATGTATTCAATAAAATTACTAGTGGCTTCAAACATGGCCCCCAAGACGACTTTGTAATCTCCTGCAACTCTACTGGACATGAAGGATGGTTTATTAATTTTAATGCCTCCAAAACAAAACTGCTCTCTATTAAGCATCTAAGAGACTTTTTTCATCTTTTAATCAGTGTGGGTGATGTTAACCTCCAGAAGAGTGACTCACTATGCCTTCTTGGATTAACATTCAAGGCAGGAATGAAGTGGAAATTCTATATTGAATCATATTGCAAGGTCTGCTAAGAAAGTTGGTTCCCTGTGTTGTGCTAGACAATTTTTCTCACCTAAATCAATCTTGCAAATCTATAAGTATTACCATTTTCCCATGCCTGAAATACTGCTGCCACATATGGTCTGGTGTTCCTGCTATATATTTAGAGATTCTTGATAAAATCCAAAGAAGAATCTGCAATATTAAAGTTGCTTCCCTCTGCCTACCTTATTCCATGGTAATTATTCAAATGTGCTCTTTGCTATGGTACCTAGACTTTTCTCAATTTCAGTGCAGTACTAGATTAGCAACAAGGTCTCATTAATTTACAGTTGATTTGACTAGAAGTAATTCTATGCTAACAGTTTCTTTTATCATTCTTCTCACTTGTGGAATTCGCTTCTGTCTTTTTGCTTCCAAGTTTGATCTTGAAAAATTTAAATTTAAATACAATGTGAATGATTATCTTCCATCTTCTTAATTTCTGTTCTTTTACTTCTCTCTCTTCGTAATGTTTTCTTTTTCTCATATTCTATCACACTCAGCAACACCTTGCATCTTAGGAAAACATTGATTATGTTTGGGGATCGATGGCAGGTAATTGACTATAAATCAAATAGCCAGTGCTATTAGCATACCCCATGAGAGTGTTGAGAATATTCTGCGCAATGATTTTAGCATGACAATGGTTTCTGACATCTGAAAAAAAGCAAACAAGCTCAAGAACATTATGGGAAAATCTGATATTGTTTGAGGGAGATACATATGGTTTCCTTGAACATTTCCAAACCCAGGACGAGTGTTTGATTCATGACTTTGAACCAGAGAAAAAGAGACAATCCATGCAGTAGAAACATCCTTCCTCACCTAAGAAGACCTGAAATTAATGCATGCAAGATTTCACAGCTCTAGCACATCAATCCTTCATTCAGCCTATGAAGTTTTCAGTCCATCCTCGTAAGTTATAGTCCACTATATGTCATGATGTGACAATAGTTTAATGAATTTTATTGGATTTTTCGGGATTCACATTGTTAACCAGGTTACTGAAGTTCAAAGAAATATGTTTGAATTAAAAATTATAATTAGGGAATATTTATCACATTTTCAATAACAAAAATTTTCAAAGTGTCATTGTAATGATGACAAAATTATGAAGACAACATTAATGTAAAATATATGCTCCATGGTTTGAAACTAGTTTTAGAAGTCATTTAGTTATTGATTTTGTAGGATCTTAGATTTCTTCATTGGAAACAGACTCCAGAATAGCTTTCCAAAACCGATTTCATTCAAATCTTCATTTGTTTTGTCAACTTCTTTCTGAAAGCGTTTGGCTTCTTCTTGAACCATTGTGTTCAAAAATCAATGTATGTCTGAGCTATTACTTTAACACCAAATTGAACTCACCATGGCATTACTACTACACCAGCCATAATTACAATCCCAATGGTCACACATACTCCACCTTGTTGACATCTCAACAGTTTCTGCCAATAGCTACCAAGCCTTTACTCTGTCTGCCTGGACCATTGTGTCCAGAATTTGTCAGTGAGAAGAATGCTTATAAAATTAGTCATCATGTTGTCTCTTTTATTCGATTATTCTAATAGATGACTTTTAAAAGAGGCCTGTTGAGCCGCCTCATGTTTCATGACTTGATTTAAATAGTCTATCTTGTCTTTTTGACACCTCTTCACTGACACAATAACTAAAATATTTCATAACTCCTCTTTTGATAGAGTATGTATATATATATATATATATATATATATATATATATATATATATATTAATCGGTATCACCCCATGAAAGGCAGTAAAGCCACTACGACACAAAGAGTTACAGGTTATGGAAGAATTAGGAATAGAAACATTAATAATGAGCAGAAAGAGAAGAGAGTAATCAGGAGGACTGTAGATAGCGATTGACATTGCATTTAAGTTTTTGAACATCAAAGTTGGCTGAAAAGCATGGAGCCAGAAGGGAGTTCCACAAGCGAGAAGTGCGAGAAGAGAAACTGTTAGCACATAATTTATGGTTACATCAAGCTAACTCAACTGTAATTTGATGAGATCGAGCTTTCTTTATGTGCCTTATTCCCTCAAGACGTAGGCGATCGTGGCTCTCCACAACTTCCTGTCACTTGTAGCTCTTAGTAAACATTGTCTTTCTGTTATTTCACCTAAGCCTTTTTCCGCCATTCTCAAGAACACTAAGTATGTTATGTGTTGTTTTCCTCTGTTCCTCTATCTGTCTCCCGAGTGTTAGATTTTCCAAACCTTCCTTCCTCATTATATGCCTAAGAAACCTCATTTGTTTCTTCCTGATGTTAAGTTTCATTTTTTTTTCCATTTTCTCCAAAACTTGCTCACGTGTCTGGCAAACGGTGTCCTTTGCATCTTTCTGTAGAACCACAGCTTAACTGAAAATTGATGAAATCTTGAGGCCAGGAAGTATTTATAGAAAAGGCACAGAGAAGCAACCTTGTTGTGGTAGGAAAGTGACTGAAGCCAAGCTGCCAGAACAGGACCAATAATATTGCTGATTCTTTGGATTTTATCAAGGGGCTCAAAGTAAAAAGAAGAGGCACTGGACCCTATATAGCAGCAATTAATAAAGACAAAAGAAAAACTTATCTGACAGAATTTATCAAGGCATCTGTTAGTGGACAAAATCTATTGGTTAAGATATGTTTTTTTGGCTTTATTCATGTTGTCCTTTTATTGTAGTTATATCTTAATTTTTACACACATATATCAATTTGCCCTTATTAAACCTGGTTCTACAGAAGGATGGTGAGAATACCATGGACTGAACATGTTAGCAATGAGGAAGTTCTAGAGACAATACTGACAAAAAGGACATATAAGCTTAACATCAGGAAGAGATAGTTGAAATTTCTGGGCACAAGGAATGAGGGCTTGGAAAATTTGGCACTCACAGGATAGACTGAAAGAAAGGGACAGAGGAAGGTAGCACATAACCTACCTAACCAGCTTGTGTAAATGGTTGGCAGAATAGATTAAGAAAATTTACTAAGAACTACAAAGGACTGGAAGTTGTGGAGAGTCATGATCAGCCATGTCCTGAAGGAACACGGCACATAGGAGAAGAAACCTGTATCAGAGTCATCCAGGATCTTCAATGAAGTTATTCATTGCGCAGTTTCAAGTCTTGTTTTACATATTGCAAGACTAAGTTATTAAACATCTCCCTTCTAAATAAATAAACGGCCAATTCTGTGGGTCTGTCCATATGTCTGAAAACCCTCTCACTCGGGTCACTTTCGGGAATTAGGGTGATACCAGGATTTAAAATCTACCCTTCCTCTCGTTCTGGAACATCCAATATTAAGATTTGTATGCAAATGAGGAGGGAACAGTTAAAAATTCAAATTTTAAAATGACTGCAAAAAAAAATTAGTGATTTTTAAAGTTGTTTAATTTATTGAGTTTAAAATAACACAAACACTTTGTGAATTTAAACATTCTTGTTTTAAATTCAGTTTAAAATATCTCCAAAACTTGAATTGAAGAAATTAATTTTATTTCTTCAAAATGCCAGGGAATCAAAGTGAGAGAATTAATGACGTGAAGTTTTGAAGTTCTGCAGTATTTGTGAATTGAAGAACTAAAACAAGGACAAACGAATTTCAAATGACATCGGTAACATGAACAGAAATACTTGGTAACACATGGTGATCATGTTATATGGTCAACACAGAAAACTGCCATACTGCTTCTTCCCAGAAAATGTGCCTGCTTTTATGGAGCCTAAAACTTTTACAGTTGGTTGGCTGGCAAAGGAATCATTTGCATAGCTGACAGCATGTAAGATGGTAGACACTTTCTTTCTTCATAACGAGATGTTCTAGGTTTTATACCAGCTCTTGTTCTGGCAGGGAAGCCAAGTGTTGTCTTTCTGCAGAAATAGTACACTAAACATCATCTCTTTGACTCACAGTGGCAGATACCATTATCAGTAGCAATTGGCTAGTTTGTCTGCATTTTGTTTCCATTACAAGTTGAATATGTCTGTTGAGGAGAAACACACCTTGCTATCAAAATATATTGCCAAGTTTATTTTCGTTAAAGAAAATGCACTGACAAAAATAAGGTTACAGTACACTCAGCAAAACATATGTGGCCAGGTATTGAACTCACAACTCTTTGGGACAAGTCACTGGATTACTTCAACCAATGCTTTTATCCACTAGTTCATGTCTCCTCATGGCACAGTATATAAAAGCATTGGTTAAAGTAATCAAGTGACTTGACCCAAAGAGTTGTGAGTTCAATACCTGGCTACATCAGAGGTGAACAAAAACTTTAAGAGATGAGTTAAAGGGAGATAACTGAAACTGAGACATCCAGAAGAGGAACGGCAAGGGGAACAAGAACAATCTACCCTGGTGGACAAAATAAAGGGTTCAGTTCAAAATTCCAATCACCTGAAGAAGGCTACAGCATACAACGGCTGAAAGATCGTGAATATGGCAATAAAGATGAGGACAACAGCCCGAACAATGTGAATAGTGTAAATAATTCCAGTACCTCATCTCAGTAATAGAGACAAAAATTTATTTATTTGTTATCTCATGTGACACTGTGCTAATGACTGACACAGAAAGAAAACTCCTAGGCAATGTAGTGAAGGAAAGTGAGAAGAAGGGACTGTCCACTGTAAGAAAACAGAGTATTGTTGTCAGCAAAAGAAAAGGCCCAAGATGTGGACTCTGAACTGGAGATGTCAACATCAAACAAGTACAGAAGTGTGAATATCTAAGAAGTATTTTTAACAGGGGATGGAAAATGCGACACTGAATATTGCATGTGCATTGCATTGGAAAAAGATGCATTTGAAAAGCAAACAAACAAGAAATAGAAAAAATTGTTAGAAAATAAATGAAGTGTGTTGAACTGTTATATAATATCAATCCTTCTAAGTGGCAGTGAATGCTGGACAATCTCCTCACAGATAAAAAAGAAAACTGGAGGCAATAAAAATATGATTCTACAGAAGGATGCTGAGAATTTCATGGGCAGAGTGCATAAGCAACAAAGAAATCTTAAGGAAAATGGAAACAAAAAAATGACCCTTTGAATCAGAAAGAGAAAGCTGTAATTTCTTGGACATATAATGAGGAAAGAGGGTGTGGAGAGATTTTGGGGCAAGTACGTCAGACAAGGGAAGACAGTGGGCAACCTATCCGATGAGCCTGTATGAGTGGATGGTGGAATGGGGGGTGAAAGTTTGACAAAGAGACAAACATAGCTAAGGGCTACAAGAGGATAGGAAGTTGTGGAGAGCTGTAATCCTGTCTTTCAAGGCAACAATAACCAGCCAGAAAGCTCTTTTTATTTCTTTATTTGATCATTTATTTTAAACTTTCACATTGTGATCATTGTTGAACGCTGTCAACTGTATAAAAGAAAAAAAAATATTTTAGTAATTTTTTAAATAATTCACGATTTTTAAAAACTGGATGTGCATTGCATTAGAGAAAGATGCATTTGAAAAGCCAAACAAACTACTAAGAAATAGAAAATTTTTTTTAGAAACAATGGAAAGTGTTAAACTGCTATATATGTGGCAGTAAATGCTGGACAAATTTCCACACAGATGAAGAGAAAACTGGAGGCAATAAAAATATGGTTCTACAGAATTATGCTGAGAATTCCTTCCACACTGTGCATAATCTGTTTTTTTTTTATAAATACCTATTTGGTAAGTAGAGTGTACTAGTTACTAAAATCGGGCAAATTTATTTTTCACTTACTTTAGAAAATTAACATTGCACACATTGCAAAAGTTGGAGCTTTATGTACTAAGTACTGCCAACAAAAATTAGATTTATAGCTTTTATCAATTTTTGAGCATTTAGTTTTAAATGTCATCTGAAAAATATACAGAAATACCTAATTTCCAGAGGTTTTTGCTTAGAAACTGACTTCAAATTTTACTATTTCAAGAATAAATCCAAATAAAGTTGGTATTTTTTGTATTATATACATTGAATGGAAAATATATTCAAAATATATTCTGATTATGAATCACCAAAATCAAAATATGCAATTTTTTTTTACTGTATTTGATAAGTAAAAACTGTTTTAAAAGCTGTAAAAGATTACAAAAAAGGCTACTAAATGAATAAGATTTGATAGCTCATAATTAATAAAAACAACAAATAGATAAAAGTGTATATAACACCATAATACTGCTGGGCATAAATTATAAGACAAAATGTTTTAGATTTGCATTGTTTATTGAAAATCACACTAAAACTACTGCACTGTATAATATATTACATCATAATATAGCAAAATTGTTTAGTGTAATTTCCTTTTGAAGTAAATAAAAGTCTTATTTGATGGCACAATGATTTAGTAATGTACTTGTCATGCATCTTGTCCATATACCATTTGTAAAGCTTAAGAAAATTATACATTTTAAAAGGCTGTGCCATAAGGCTTTCACTCATTACTGGAATGGAATTCCAATGCTATGATTTTGAACCTAAACTTAATACTTAAACACATCTCCTCAAAAAACATTAATGAATTGGGAAAAATATTTGGGTTTCATTATTTATCATGTCAAACCCCAACTTTTAAATGGAGTGCAATACCACGGTTCCAAAATCGATCTGCCCGACTGCTACAACATAAAATTTACAAGCGTCTAGATTTGAATGTTTAACTCAAGTGGCATATTCACTATGTCAGCACCCTTGTGGCAGACTTCACCACATTAATTTAACTTTAGATCAGGAAACAGGGCTGACGCAGAAAAGGATAAGCAAAAGACATTGTTACACATAAAATATGTATTTAACAAGATGTACAATATCAACGATGTGAAAGAAAGCATGCATTTAAGTAAGAAAAGGTTGAATAAAACAAGAGTTGTCTCTCTTTAACTGTTATTTTAGTATTTCAAAGTTCACTGGAAGAAAGTTCATGAGAGTCTCTTATAATGACTGTTCTTAAAAGATTTGCCGTGTTAGAAAAGATTATGTGAGTATATACAAGGTATGTTCAGCATGTGAGTGGTGTGTGTCAGTGAGAAAGTTGGCACATGGTTTCAAATGTCGTGGATTCGTTTGGCAGTTGAATTCTCACTAATTAGCTAAGAAAAATTCTTGCTTAAATAAGTGACTATAGGCTCCAGATCGCTGCGTGGGAAGAATTATTCTTCATGTGCAGACGATCTGATTGGTTGACATAGACCAATCAGCAAGCAAGCTTTGGGGAGACTTAAGAAAGCTTCTGTGATCCATTTCTCCCAAAAGTGCACAAAATTGACTACATGAATAGAGCGATTACAAAATTGTCGCATTGCTGCGATTTGTAAATTGTCTATAATAACATAGCGGTGATTATTTAACCAATGAATGCTTGGCGTTTTATGTGATCTGTATTTTTGTATGTATGTATGTATGTATGTGTGTATGTATGTATGTATGTGTGTAATAGATCTGCACACCCTGCTACTTGAACAACGAAAGAAAATTAACTCACAAATACTAAGTGTGAAAGAGTACACAGGTGCACTGATCATAGGTAGATGGTCAGATAGCATCATTTTTATCCTGCACAGAATGAAAATGTTGGGATTTACACATATATATGGGTGGACCCAGTAGTATTTACCATTAGTACAGATATTAACCCAAATATTTAGAATAAGAGATAAAGATGTCAAAAGAGAACTTGGAAGAAAGTAAGTGAATGTCCTTTTTTATTTTCAAGAAAGAGAATGTACTAACAAAGTGTATAAATGTGTTAAATGCCTTCTCTTCGACCATGAAAAATAAACCTAGTGGATACTACAAAAACTCTCTTAACTCATACATCCAGCATAATAATTTGGATGAGACTGTGCTTTGCCCAGGTGTCAAGAAAGCATCTTCTCTTCACAGCGGCTCCCTGATAAATTTTGTTCTCTGTACATTCTGAGCTTCATTGACTGGTAGTTAAGGGTTACATGACCAGCCAAGCATGGTGCATACTAACTGGAGAAGAAGTAAAAGATAACTAATTAATCAGGTATTTTTGATGAGTTCTATGCTAGCATCATCATATTACATATAAGGAATCAAAATAATAGATTTTGAGGAAATTTCAGGACACAGCATGTTTCTTTTAACTCCCTTGCTGTTATTAGAAAAGGGATTTATTATTAGAGCCAATTTCAGTAGCTATGGATCCAAGGTTTTTTTCTTCTACTTTTTTATCTTCCATATTTTGTTTCTTTTGCTTTCCAAGAACAAAAAAAATGAAATGCTGTTTTCATTAATGTGTAAATGAAAAGAGCAGATTCTTCTGTAAAAGGTCAAGAAAAAGTGCTGGCTCAAATAGAAAAAAAAAATCCATAAAAACATATTTTTCATTGTCATTCTCTACAGGCTTTCATTTAGTACTGGCAAATTAATATTCACCAAATGAGAAGCATATTGAAACTATAGATTTTTCAGAGATAAGAAAAAAACCTGAAAAAGAGGCAATTTGCTTTTAGCAGACAGTTATTGAATATATAAGTGTTATGGTTAATGATAACAAGAGAAAGATAGTAAAGCAGGAGGAAGAAATGAACTCAAAATAAGATAGACAAACTTACAATCTTGGAATTTCAAGTCAGTAAAATCTTTACTATGATTGTCAATAATGTTGATTAACTACAGAGTGAATGGTTGCTGTAATTATCTTACTTCCATTTCTGATATAAACACAGATTAGAACACTGCAGGTATATATGGACGATTTTCTATTTTAATCACCTTAAATTTGGCTCTCATGAATACTCATCGCGTCAAGAAAAGAAGAATCTTAATAAGATTCATTTTCCTTTTTCAATCTAATCTTTTTTTTAACAAATTCATATTTTGAAGAACTGAAAAGAAGAAATTTTAATAGCCTCAACATAGAGAAAATTATATTGCATTTAAATGTACACTTCTTTATTTAAAAATATAAAACCGTTCATAATTTTCAAATTCAATAAATCGTGAATTATTTAAAAAATTACTAAAATATTTTTTTTTCTTTTATACAGTTGATAGCGTTCAACGATGAACAAAATGTGAAAGTTTAAAATAAATGATCAAATAAAGAAATAAAAAGAGCTTTCTGGCTGGTTATTGTTGCCTTGAAAGACAGTATCACAGCTCTCCACAACTTCCTATCCTCTTGTAGCCCTTAGCTATGTTTGTCTCTTTGTCAAACTTTCACCCCCCATTCCACCATCCACTCATACAGGCTCATCGGGTAGGTTGCTCACTGTCTTCCCCTGTCTGACTTACTATGCCCCAAATTCTCCACACCCTCTTTCCTCATTATATGTCCAAGAAATTACAGCTTTCTCTTTCTGATTCAAAGGGTCATTTTTTTTTGTTTCCATTTTCCTTAAGAATTCTTTGTTGCTTATGCACTCTGCCCATGAAATTCTCAGCATCCTTCTGTAGAATCATATTTTTATTACCTCCAGTTTTCTTTTGTATCTGTGAGGAGATTGTCCAGCATTCACTGCTACTTAGAAGGATTGATATTATATAACAGTTCAACACTCTTCATTTATTTTCTAACAATTTTTTCTATTTCTTGTTTGTTTGCTTTTCAAATGCATCCAATGAGCATTCAGATTACATTTTCCATCTTTTATTAAAACACTTCTTAGATATTCATATTTCTGTTCTTGTTTAATATTGACATCTTCAATTTGGAGTCCGAATATTCAGCTTTTTCATTTTCTGACAACCATACTCTCTGTTTTCTTACACTTACTAGTCCCTTCTTCTCACTTTCCTTTACAACATTATCTAGGAATTTTCTTTCTGTGTCAGCCATTAACACAGCGTCATATGAGATAACAATATATAGATTTTAATATATCAAGAACAATATTGGGGAAAAAATGTATGACAAAGCAGAATAAGTTTTTGTGTGATTTATTTTGTCCTTTAGGACATCATCAGACTAAATTTGTTATGTTGGGGGAACAAATGAGGGATGCTGGGAATTTAAAATTTTTTTTTTTAAATATATAATATAGATGATTTCATTTGGATATTTTTTATTTTTATCTCTTTGATTTTTGTTATTAAATATCTCATACTGTGATAATAGAAGATCTACCAGGAATGAGGCAATGGTGTAAGAACCAAGACATAAATTTATTGTGGATGACCTTTCGTTCAAGGCATTCTCTAAACAATTTTGTCATAGTGAATTGTTTTCTCCTTTGATCAGAGTAAGGAAATCAGCTAGATTATATATTTAAAAAAAAAATTAAGTAAAAGAAATTAACATTTAAAATTCCCAGCATCCTTTGTGCACATGTGTAGTCATATCAATATAACAAACTTAGTCCGATTATGTCCAAAAAATGAAAGGCATCACATGAAATCTTTTTCGACTTTGTCATACATTGTCATATGCATATCTAATCCGTTAAGATTATACCCACTGATAATAAAAGCTCTGTAACTTCTTTAGAATTACCTTACTGTAGAGGTTGAATAAATCTGGCAAGAAGACCCACCCTTCTCTTTTGCTCCTTTCTATTTTTGTGTACCTACTCAATTCATTTTCTACCTGTATGTTTGCTTCCCGTATAAGTTCTAGATTATTCTAACTACTTTCATAAATAGATCAAGTTTTCCTAACAGTTCAGACAGGTCTTTGCACCATACTCTTGTGTCATAAGCTTGTGGGTTTTGTGTTATTTTTTTAGGTAAAGGTGTGTGTGTGTTCAATATATAAACAAGATAGAAGAAGCATAGAAAAGAAATTGAGTTTCTGCTATAGATGTTTATTGCTTGTATGTTGACTGTATTGAAACAACCACAAAGGCTTGAGGCTCCATAAAAGCAGGCACATTTTCTGGGAAGGAGCAGAGTCTGGCAATGTGCCATGTTGGCCGTACAATGGGATTGCCATGCATTACCTAGGATTTCTGTACATGTTACACAGAGATGTTTGAAATTTGTTCATCCTTGTTTGTGTTTCCAGTGACTTGGCTGCATTCATCCTGTACATGTGGTGTTCCCATGTGGAAGTCTTGTCCATGCCCTGCTCGTCATAACCCAGTATTTGATTCCTTGGCAAATACCCAACCATTATGAAGAAAATCCCTTCACTATACTCTTTTGAATTTCTGCTTTCTTCTGTCCTATAGTCATTTCCATTCCTTAACAGTATTTTTTTTTGGTTTATTTTTTATCATCTTGAGAATTTTCTCAATATCTTCCACTTTGAATTTGTAGTCTTCTTCAAGATATACTGTTTTTTTATGCAGCAAACTGTCACAAATGCAGAGCTATAACTTCAAATATCTGCAAATCCAGTCTTCAATGTTGTCAGTTTCATTCGCTCTTTTTCAATGCCATTGACTTTATATGCAACTGAAGGTAAACACACTAATCTGAAGCCAGCACGTCTGGGCTATTCCATTAACTGTATAGGTATTGCATCCAGGCTATTCCATTAACTGTTTTTGTTATAAAAAACAGAATGAGTCTGCCCCAGTTTTTCTATATAAGAGGCAATAGTATTGGCAGGCACACACCCTAAGCCTTTTTGAATGTGAGTAGATTTCTTCTGCACATTTTAACTCTATCTATATACAGGGTTATTAAAAAAGAATGAACCAATTTCATTATAGAAGATTTTAATAAGGAAAAGCAATAGAAAACTCTAGCAAAGTCACAAGTGATTCTACTCACAATCAACTTTTATTTCCTGTCTTTCATTTCATTGTGGCCATCACCTGCATCAAGGGCAACATCAATGCGATAAGAGAATTCCTCCCAGATGCATATCAGTATATCACGATCCACTGAG
>OZ038504.1:34263923-34266423 GCA_964036315.1 Acanthosepion esculentum | reverse complement strand
TTCATTTATTTCAGTATACTTATCTATGCTGAAATCATCTAAGGCTTATATATATATGTAAAGGCTTATTTTCCATGAAAATAGAAAAAGACAATAGTCTACTTGAAATGGAAATTGTGATTTTGAAATGGAAATTATTTTTTGTAACAATTAGATTTGTCATTCGTCATTTTTATTTGTTACTATATTTGCCTTTCATAACTCACTTGCCCAACAGACATCAGAGGATAAAGTCAGTATTGTTTTAATACATCACCCTCACCTACTGTCTCCCTACTATTTAGAGTATTTATGAACCAAGTTTTATGAATTTTGATTGGTTTAATAAAAAAAATGTTTGTGGTGGGGGGGAACAAACATTTTGTCTTTTTGTTTTACCCTTTCTTTTTTCCTATCACACATGCTGACAGAGGTGGGAGACAGTTTGTCATTACAGAAAGCCAAATTTTATGAATTAAACTTTTTTTCAAAAATTCTAATAATTTTATTGTCTTGTTTTAATAACATTTATATTTTGTTACATTTTCTCAGTAAGTATTATAATGAAGCAAAAACAGAAATCTATACTGAGAACAGGGGGGGGGGGGATTCCCTAAAACCTGAGATGTAATTATGGAAAATCTGAAATGAACATTTGGTCTGTCTCTCTCTCTGTCTCTTTCTGCCTCTCTCTCTCTCTGTCTCTGTCTAAAAGATTGCCTTTCTTTGCTGTGCACCAGTAGCTTAGGAGTAGAGTCTCTGACTGGTGCCAAATTGGTCGAATTTTGATCCCATCTTGAAGCAATCACATATCTAGCCACACTGATGAGCTGTGATACAGCAACACAGACTTCTATGTGGATGACTTGCTTTCATTCACTGATTGAGCATTATGCGGAAAGGGAAATTTAACAGTCGCTGCTCCTGTTTATAATGCATCACTCTTCATATGAATTGAACACACTGGCTTCTGATTTGGCATTTATATACATCACATATATAATATGTTAAAAGATTCCCTGTCTCTGCTGTGCACCAATAGCTTAGGGGTAGAGTCTCTGACTGATGGCAAATCGGTCAAATTTTGACCCGGGCTTGAAGCAATCAGATGTCTAGCCACACTGATGCACTGTGATACAGCAAAACAGTCTTGTATGTGGATATATAATTATTAGAATGTCTGATGCTCAACTTCACGAGAGCTCCTCTTTGCAATTACTCAGCCTCACATTAACTGCTGACCTGAGATGGAACAAATACATTGAGTCAATAGCTGAGTCCACCACAAGGAAAGTTGGCTCCCTGTTGCACGCCAGAGTGGATCCTTCAAATCTACAAATCAACCATTCACCCTTGCATGGAGTATTGCTGCCATATATGGTCTGGTGCCCCTTATGCTTGTCTCAAGGTTCTTGATAAGATCCAGAGACGGATATGTAATGTAATTGGCCCTGATATGGCATCATGTCTGCAGTTGCTCTCTCACAGATGTGCCGTCGCCTCCCTCTGTCTTTTTTACAAATACTTTGATGGTAACTGCTCCAGGGAGCTGCTTTCGCTGGTTCCCAAACTTCATGAATTTAAGTGTTTTACTAGGCTGGCATCTTGCTCACACCCTTTCACTGTCAAAACCGTTAAATGTAGCCATTTCTTCTACTCCAACAGCTTCATGTCTCACCCATCTCACCTGAGGAACTCCCTCCCCTCTTCCTGTTTCCCTGATAGCTATAATCTCCAACTATTCAAATGTAATGCCAATCGACATCTCCAGATGCCCTGATCTATCCCCTATCATTCTCTTCATTTTTTACTCTATCATTCCTCTTTGTTCTCGCTCCAACTCTCTTTAACCCCTTGCAGGCTAGTGGCTTCCCACCTTGCTTGGGGTGAAACACTTAAAAAAATATATATATATAATTAAATATGAAATCAGTATATTAAATTAGGCCACCACAAACCTTGAAGTCTCCAGATAAAATCCCAGGGTCTTAACATTATTTCCCCCCACCCTTACATGACCTTAAACTCGCATCTTTATTTTCCCACTCTCTAAATAAGGTATCAGTATTTCTTGATTTTAAATCAGAGTAATTTTTTTCTGTTTTTATATGTGATTTGCTGGTCTGAAAGATTGAAAACTAATTTTTATGGCTTTCATGAAATAAAAATTATTACCTATGGAATTTTAAGTCTTTGATTTCCATTAATTGATAATTTTGCTCTGTCTCTTGATATAGAGCTCTCCCTTATATATATATATATAATATATACACTAAAACAATCCACATTATAACCAAAAACATTTGCGGTCACTCTTTTTTTAAAATATACATTTTTCTTTCATTGGAAGAACTATAACATTTTCCCTATATATATATATATATATATATATATATATATATATATATATAACTAGAAGATTGTGATGTTCTCATATCCCCATTACTGTTTATACAATCTGTTGAGTGTATAATAGTAATAAATATGAAATCTTGACAAACAGTAGGAGGCAAATTATTAG
>OZ038504.1:34231423-34258923 GCA_964036315.1 Acanthosepion esculentum | reverse complement strand
TTAAGTGTAGCATCAATCATCATCTCCAATTGCCTTGATCTATCCACTTCCCTTCTCCACTTCCTGACATCTTTCATTCCTATCTGCTCTCGCTCTATATCTTCCATAACCCCCCTGCCTTGATCGACCCTCCGTCCTTCTCTTTCTCCACATCCCTTCCTTTACCACTCCTATCTGCTCTTCCTCCAACCCTTCTGTAACCCCATGCGTGATAGTGGCCACCGGCCTTGCTTGGCGTGATACGCTTAAAAAAAAAAAATAAAAAATAAAATATAAAAAATAGAAGGATACTGCTTCTCATGGTTCAAAACAAATTTTGGAGACCTGTTTAATCTACACATGTGTACACACACAATGGAAGGAATGAGCCAGCAACTGCCAACTAAGTCTTGTCTACACACTGGCAAAAATATTGTGCTGATCATCATAAATTAAGTGTCCACACATTTCACATAGCACTATGAACACTTCACTGCAAGGAAAATTAAATATTTTATTGCTATTGTATATTTCTGGAAAGAATATATGAATGCTATTTCAACTGCCATTCTGTTTCTACTTTTCCTTCATAAAATAACGTATATATTTTATTTAAAAGATGTTGCTGTTGTTGTTGTTAAATGTTTGGAATCCAGACAATTAAATAGCAACAGAATCTTGCGTAGATGGATCCTAACATTATTCTTGATGCTAATTTGATTTTTTAAATAATTTTATGAACATTTATTTTCAATTTTTATTTCTGCTCTAAGGATGTTTGTACAGAAAATTTGCTGTCTGATTTTTTGCTTGCTGATTTGTTACAAGAAAAAAAAGCATCGTCAGAATCATTTTGGATACAATGGGTCAAACCACTTTGTAAGTGCATCTGTTAGGGTGTGCAGGTAGTATAGCAATGAAAGTCACTTTCCTTGTTGGACAATGTGTCATGTGTATTCTCCGCTAAAAAAATAAGATAAACAATGCTGTGTCTCAAGCTCATTGATGAAGACATCAGCAGATAAGTAATTTTTTTTTTTATCTAACCTTTTTTTTTTTTCATTGTGGGCATCTTAGGTACCTCATTTTACTGCCAAGCAGAAAATATTCTCCCTGCTCATATGTGCTGTATTGCCTGTTGGTGCATTGGTGATAGTTTGGTAACTGCTGGCATACTGGTGATAATTTGGTAATTATTAGTGTGTTGACAACAGCTTGATTCCCATTGGTTTTGACTGTTGGCAATCTTGCATGAATTCATCTTATTACAGGTGTACAGTAATTGGCCACGGCTACATGTGATTGTCAGAAATGCCCCCAAATCAGAATAGACAAAGTTTGCAATAAACAACAACAAGAGAAAGAAAAGAACAGGGCAAAAATAATATTAAGCAAGCAAAAATATATGCAAGGCAAAGCAACAGTAACATGGCAAAAAATTCACAAACTAAGAATGATGTTAATACACAAAAGGGGCAGGAAATATTTAGAAAACAGAAGCATTATTAAGGTGCAAGAACTATAGAAGAGTAATCAGGGAGACGGTAGATAACAACTGATATTGCATTTAAATTTTTGAATATCAAACTTGAATGAAAAGCAAGAATCCAGAAGATAGTTCCACAAGTGTGAAGTGTGAGAAAAGAAACTGTTAGCATAGAACTTGTGGTTACATCAAGACAATTCAACTGTAAGCCAAAGGGACCCAGTTGCTAATCTAGTACTGCACTTAAATTCATAAAATCTAGGTACCATAGCAAAGTGTTCTTCTGAACAATTACCAAGAAAATATTTATAGAAAAGGTAAAGGGAAGCCATTTTATGAGAGTGATTGAAGCTGAGATAGCAGGTCAGGATCAGTAATGTTGCAGATTTTTTGAATGTTGTAATGAATCTCTGAATATGAAGCTGGCACACAATTGGCAGCAATTTTCGAGGTATGGGCGTAGTGATGTGCAGAGGTTCGGTGATGCCTTGGGCCAACTCTTTGATTTTATACCCCTTAGACTTAAGTAGAGGGGCCTACTCTGGTGTCTATTATCAAAACATGGATCCACATTCACACCAGCATGTGGGACTCTAGGGCACTTGTCGAATGAAGTAAACAGAGACAATTTCAAATTTCAAAAGCTAAATCTTTATTTCATTCTTTGATTTGATGCTCTCCCAGGGTCATTGTAGATTATGTAAGATAGATTCTGAGAGAAGAATTGTCTAGCACTACACAGTGAATTAATTTTCATGATGCACCAATTGATTCAATAGAGTCTTTCCACTTCACATCAGCAAAGAATGTTAGCTCAAGGAGGTGCAATGAGTCACTCTCCATGAGTTTAGCATCAGCCATGTTGATGGAAGGCAGAAAGGTGTCTCATAAACATTAAGAGATTAAGAGTTTTAAAAGATTAAGAGTTTTAAAAGATTAAGAGATTAAGATGTTAAAAGATTAAGAGATTAACCTCTTGCTTAAATCTAGTTATTTCAACAATAAAAAGATGAGATCTAGTTGCCAATATAGTAATAAACCTAAATTCTTGCAGTTGAGATACCACGAAGGAGAGCTTAATAGAAAACATTCATAGAAAAGACAGAGTGAAGCTATGTCACAGCAGTGTGAAAGTTACTGAAGATGAGATGCAAGGTCATGACCAATAACATTACAGACTCTTGGGATTTTTTTCCAAAATCTTTAATATTCAATGCACAGACAAATGGTAGATTTATAAATGTGCAAGATGGATTCTAGTGAAAAGGATTGTCTGGTTTCACAACATTCCTAGCAGCAGATATAGAAAATGATTCAATATAATCACTCCACTTCATGTCAGTGGAAAACGTGAGACCAAGAAGCTGCAATGAGTCACTCTCCTGGAGGTTAGCATCAGCCATGCTGATGTAAGACAAAAATGGTTCTCTATGATGATTAAAAGATAGCAGTATTATTTTAGAGGCATTAAAATTAACAAGCCATTTCTTGCCCCATTGAACAACTGATTGTAGGTTATTTTCAATCAAAGTTACCAGTTTTACTTTATCCGATCTACCAAACTTACTATTAAGATAGGAGTAAATGGTTCTGTCATCAGCATAAATACCGAACTGGGAACTGATGATATTGGAAAGGTTATTGATGAAGTTAGGCCCAAGGATAAAGCCCTGAGGGATCCCTACATTAATATGAAAGGATCTAGAAGCATGGCTCTTCAACACGTCTCTCATTATGCAATTTGTTAAGAATGATTGGATTAAGTCATATATTCAGCCCTTGATCTTGTGAAGAAAGCTAGCCTGCCAAACCCTTTGAGATATGTAAAAACACCTCGCTGTGCTTATATAAAGCTTGACAGACAAATTCAGTGATAGCTGTTGACTTAGAGAAATAAAAGCCATATTGTTTATCAGAAAGAAGGCTGTGTGAAGTGAGATGTTTAAACAATTCAGAATTGATAAGAGCTTCTAGTACTTTGCAGGAAAACTGCCAACCTGGAAGCCCTTAATATGAAGAGTCACAGCCACCGGCCAGTCATATTGTCAAAATATCATAAGAGCCACTCATATTAAGGCCTCAGAAGAAGAATGCAGAAATCCAATCCTAAACTGGAAACAAGAGATAAAACCCCTACTTCAGTTGAAAAAAACATAGAAAGAAGTGTGAATCTGGTGATAGGCAAAACTTTCTACTCCTATTGAAAAAGAAGAAAATAATTAATTTCATAAAATCTTCAGGGATCAAAGGTCGGGATTATTAATTAAGGATTCCCCATTCCCTGTTGAGGTTTAACTATTAAATTATAACTTAGTAAAAGTTGCATTGACTCATAACAAAAAAGAAAACAATGGAAAAACTAACCTTATTACCAGTATTTTATTTTATTTCTTATAGCACTATTGAGGAGGAAAAGTGATTTAATTAAAAACCAGCACACATGTGTGTTGAGAAGAGTTCTAGTTGGTTGCATTTCTGGACATTTGGTAAGCTGACATTACTTAGGAAATGGAATTATCTTTCAGATTTCATACCAAACTCATCTTTATCCCTGTCCCAGTGGGTTGTGGGGAGGTGAGGTCAAAGAGATCGACAAAAAAAGATAGTGCATATTTGCTTGTTCGCATAGAGGCCAACAGATAATCCAAGTTCCATATTTTTCTTAGAGAGTCAAAAATGTAGACATAGGTTCAGGATGCATGAGAGTCAAGAGGTTTTGGTTTTCATGAGAGTCTAAAAAGTTAGACATTTGTCTGGCTTTTCATGAGAGTCTAAAAAGTTAGCTTTTGGCCCTGTTTGCATGTGAGTCTAAAAATTAAACATATGTTCAATTTTCACAGGAGTCAAGAGGTTTTAATTTGTATGAGAGTGAAAAAGGTAGGCATATATCAAAAGCTACAAATGTACAGTAAATATGTGTCCCCTTTCAGGAGATGGTATTGCTCTGCATGGTGAAACAATTGGCCTATTTTTAATCAGAAGCAACAGGACAAATATCTTTCTAAATTTACATGATTACGCTTAAAACTTACACAAAGCTGACATGTTTGCATGGCCACTACTGATATCTTTTACAGCAATATCTTACAATGATCTCCAAGAGGAAAACAGAGCAAAAAAAAACTCCTAAAATTGTTGGTCCGTGGCTTTCCATCCCATCAACTCCTGACCAGAATTCCATCAATCTCATTGAATCTTTAATTTCAATTACTTCAGCAAAACCTTTAATTCAGCATGACTTCTGCACCAAATAAGTGAGAAAAGAACTCGATACCATTTTTACAATAAAACAATATATACAGGTAAGACAATGAAATAAATTTGCTATTTCATCTTGATTATCTTAGATAAAAGCAGCTAAGATAAAAAAAATTTGTATTGCTAAAGTTTCATGTTGTACATTGACAGTAAAATAGTTTTACATTTTAACTGGGTAAACATTTGTAAATAATCAAAACAGTTATCTTTGTTTAATATTATAACAAGAAATATTATCATGTGCCTTGACTATAGGGTCAGTATTTACTTGTTCACATACAGACCAATCAACAAGTATCAAATTTTTCTTCAGTTTAGTCAAAAATGAAGACATAAGTTCAGTTTGTACAGGTGTCTAGATGTTTTTAATTGCATGAGACTTTGAAAAGGTAATCATAAGTCTGGTTTGCATGAGAATCTGAAAAGTTAGATATTGGTTTCTTTTACATGAGACTTTGAAAAGGTAATCATAAGTCTGGTTTGCATGAGAGTCTAAAAGTTTGACATTGTTCTTGTCTGCATAAACAAATATTACATGCTTTGGAATATGGAACTGCATTCTTATCTTCACTAAAATGTTTGCTTCCACTGAACCAGGGAATGTGACATATTTGTAAAAGTCAGTTTTTTCTAAGTACTTCTATAATCATAAAAAGTACATTTATAACACTATAATTCAGCTTAACAATAGTTATTCTTTCTAAACCGTAAAATAAATAAAATCAAGTTATTTTCATGTTTATTTTGTTTCAGTCATAGTTTTGTTCCAAAATTCATAGATCCAATATGGCTTTTGTTTCATTAAAACAGTTTAATGTGGATAATTAATTCAAAGATTAGAATGCATATAAAATTTTGTACACCCTTGTTAACGAGGTGAGAACAGACAGATCCACAGCTAAAATATATATTAATTGTAATAAGCCCAACCGACACTTTTTTATACAGTGACTTGACCCAAAGAATTGTGTATTCAATACCTGGCTTCAGCTGAGGTGAACAAAAACTTGAAGTTAAGATAAAGGTATACTGAAACATCTGGAAGAGGCATGGCATGTGGAACTAGAACAATCTAACCTGGTGGATGACAATGGGTTCAGTTTGAAATTTGAATCACCTGAAGAAGGACGGAAAGGACACTGGCCAAAACAATGTAAATAGTTAAAATAAATTAATTATACCCTTGATCGGTACTTTTTCTTTGGATTTCTTAAGCAGCAAACTAATGCAAACTCAAACTGAAACAAAAAATCTTCTCTCCCAGTGGAACAATAAGTTCTGGCCTTGAGTTGGACTATGACATGATCCAAAATAAAGAACACCATGACTGAGAAAAATAAATGATTTTGAAGAAAATTATACCTATATATTTATAACCAAATGAAGTACATTGACAAGGAAGGAGATTATGTTGAAAAATAAATATTTCTTGTGTAAAATAAATACTTTTTTCATCTTTAGGTTACAGACTTATTGATGTTGTGGTGGGAATAAAAATGTATCAGATCATTACTTCATTCAAAAACCAACCATAATGGTCTCAGATTTACTAATGTACCTACATATTTATAACTGAATTGCATTGACAAAGAAAGAGATCACGTTGAAAAATAAATATTTCTTGTGTAAAGATAAATGATTTTTTATCATTAGTCAACAGGTGGAGTAATGGTTAGTGGCTTGGATTGAGGAATCAGCAATCCGAGTTCGAATTCCAGTCAAATCCATTGCATTCACTTTCATGCTAATACCCTTTGGAAGGTATGAATCCTCTTCTTCTCCCCCAGCTATGGGTAAATAGGAGGACAGACCGAGTTCTATAGCCTTGAATACTGCAGAAAGAAATGGCAACCTACTGCAGGGATAAATCTGCCTCGTCAGTCATGTATCAAAAGATACATGATCGCCTGAATGTGTATGATGTATGGCACATAACTGGCTGACAGACTTACTGATGTACCTACATATTCAGAACTGAATTAAGTTCATTGACAAGGAAAGATTTTATATAGAAAAATATTTCTTGAGTAAAATGAATACTTTTTCATCATTAGGCTACAGACTTATTGATGTACCTACATATTAATAACTGAAATAAACTTCTTCATTGTCTAGGCACTTATGTCGGAAAGCAAATAGTTGTCCAAAATTAATGAATATTTTTATCATTAGGCAACATACTTATTAATGTAAATACATATTCACAACTGAATTAAGTGCATTGACAAGGAAGGATATTATGTTGAAAAAGGAATATTCCTTGTGCAAAATGAATGCTTTTTTCATCATTAGGCTACAGACTTATTGATGTACCTATATATTCACAACTGGATTAAGTGCATTGACAAGGAAGTACATTACGTTGAAAAAGGAATATTCCTTGTACAAAATGAATGCTTTTTTCATCACTTGTTGATACACATACATATTCATAACAGAATTAAGTGCATTGACAAGGAAGATGATTATATTGAAAAACATATTTACTGAGTAAAAGAAATGTTTTTTATCATTAGGCTACAGATTTATTGAAAAATAAATATAATTTTTTTTTCTAACTTCATAAAGAGAAAGATTCCATCAAACTAATGCTAGACAACAAGTTTCTTTGTTAACCAGGGTAAAAACTGTTTATTCTTGGTGAGATAGTTTTAACTCAACCATCATTTTCCCCAGGTATTAAAACTTTGGATGATTTTTTTTTATTCTGGTCTTTACAGAATTCTTTTAATCGCAGAAATGTCAATTACCTGGAAGAGGGAAAAAGGTACTTATGGCAGCACTTTTCTACAAAAGATGAAAATTTCTGGGAGAACTGAATTATAGAAATTACCGAAAAGACAGTAGGAAATAGCGGAACAAAAGAATAAATATATCCTTCAATAAAGGTAAGGTTATAAATTTAAAAAAAAATGTTTGTTTTTTTTTTTAAATAATAAACTAAATAAAATTTTAGTTTCCCAAATAAGACAATGAATATCACCTGATACACTTCCGAAATATAGATCTTGTGAAAATTATTCATTTTCTGCTTTAACATTCCTTCTTTTCCCTATATTTTTTTTTTTTTCCCTCTCATTCTGTTGTATGCTCTGGCCTTCTTCAGGATCTATCTTTCAGAGGGGAGGTATTGTTAGTATTTACACTGTTCAAACTGTTGTCCTCATCTTTACTGCCATATGCACAATGTTTTGGCCATTATACGCTCCAGCCTTTTTCAGACGATATACGTTGGAGTTTCAAATCAAACCCTTTGTTTTGTCCACCCGGGGTAGATTGTTCTAGCTCCACATTATGTGCCTTCTCAGGATTTCTCAGTTTTCATTTATTTCCTTTCAGTAACTCAACTCTGAGTTTTGTTCACCTCTGCTGTAGACAGGTATTGAACTCACAACTCTTTGGATCAAGTCACTGGATTACTTCAACCAATGCTTTTATCCATGTGTCCTTGGGGTATATCACCTGAAGAAGGCTGGCGTGTACAACGGCCAAAATGTTGTGTATACGACAATAATGATTAGAATAATAATCTGAATAATGTAAATACTTTTCTCATTTGTTGACTCTTTTTATATTTTCTTTATTTTGTTTTGCTTAGTATTCTTTTGTTCTTATTCATTTTTCCTTCATCATTTTTTCTTTTACCAATTTAAAGGCTTTCAGACAATGGCACAATGGTATTTCTATATTGCATTTTTCTCCAAAGTCATGGGTTTGCACTTTCCATCGCCTAAACTTACAAAGAATTCCATCAGGAATCAATTGGATTATTTTGCAGAAAAGTCATGCTTAATCTAAGAACCAACCCTTCACTTTGAATATATTTTTCAAAGCTTTTATTCTTGAACATGAATCCGTTTTTTAAACAATTCTAACTTTCACTTAAGTCTACAGTGGATGAAAATAAGTAAGGCAGAATAAAGGAAGAACCAACCAAAGAATTCTATTTTGCATGTGAGCGAATTCAAAATTATTTTGACTCAATTGATTTACACTTATGAAATCCAAAATGTAAAAAATATATCCTACCCTCCACATATACGTGCAGAATAAAAGTCAGACAGCAGCAGAGAGAAGAAAAAGCTAAAGTATAAAGGCACTCAACATTTTTTCTATCATTCTACCAACACTGAATGAGCAGGTAAGCCTGAGATATCTAAAAACCAGACAACTGGTGATTGCCAGATATCCAAAGGAAAGTGTTGTACACAAGATACTGATAATCATTAGATGTCTTACAGTCACAAACTACCCAGTGGAGATAAAAATTGGCTGGTTACATTCAATATCTTGCAAACCAAACTACTTACATTCCATCATTGCTGAATGGACCCTGAACTACCACCAGTCCTGAATCAATATGCCCTCTGGGATGCACCATGCCTTGAAACTGACTCACACCTGGCCTCAAGTTGAACTTGTACATATGGTCCATTGCTAAAGATGCAGGTAAAATGGTTGGCTACCACTCCAGTAAGTACCTGTCTCCTCATGCTATCATCTACATTTATAAGAGAGAGATCAGGCCATAAATAGAGTACTGTAGTCATATTTGGATGGGATCTGCCAAGACAGCACTCTCCAGTCATGATGGTTCAAAAGTGTCTCTGAGGCCTCGTGAGTGACAAATTATTCTTCACCGTGCAACCTCTCTCCCACAGGCAGAATGTGGCACGCCTATTGCTGCTCTATCACTACTTCCACCAAAAATGCTTGGATGAACTGCATTCCCTGGCCCCACCAATTCAAACCTTCACAGGAAGGTCATGCCATGCCACTTACATAGTAGATAACCACCCACATTCCCTCTACATCCTTACATCTGCGTCCTGGGTACGACGTTAAACTGCATCCAACAGCAAGGCCTCTGATCAGGAGGTTTTGAGGAAGCGTGGAACCACCTCTTAATTGCTGGTGTTCCCAGGTCCACCCTGACTCGGGGTGGTAGCACCTGTTGGGGTCCCAGCTATGGGAAAATAGTGAACTTCCGGGTCTTTTCCAGCACATTGAAACAAGGATGTTGCCAGCCATACGTTTTTGAAACGATGATGTTGCCAGCTATACGTTTTTGATATATTTAGTAAATACTAGATCTGGCATTAAATAACCCATGGTTGATATGCCATAAACCCCAAACAATCAAACCTTACATCTGTGAGAAGTAACAGCTTCTTCCCACAAACCACCGCTCTGAGAGAATGTTTTCTCAATCCTTACATATTGAAGGAGTCTGTCAGGGATTTACCAGACAACTAATATTTATTTCTGAAGTAAAATAGAAAGTGTGGCACAAGGTCAAAATGGGACTGGTGGAAGTCTGATCATAAATCTGTTTTATCTTAAACTTCGCTAGCCACAATCACTGACCTAAACAAACTATACAATATTCCATACACCAAAACATCACATTCTTATTTATCATTCTTCCTACAGTCACCATAATACCTCAGTGTCTCTATGAAGTCCTATCTAGTTCCCATATGTACAATTTGTCTGGGTGGGGGGAATAAAATAACACCATCTGAAAATCAAAACACCCAAATGAATATGTGAATAATTCTATATATACAAGAAACTAAACAAACTGGTATTCGTAATAAAAAAAAGCCATAATCCTTAATTGTGGCAGAAATATCAGCTAAATGAATTAAATTACTGTGGGACATGGATAAATTAAAACCAATCATTCGACCAATCACACACACACAAATACACACTCATTCAGGCACAACAACAAATAAAAAATCACTCAAAAAACGAAAGGTCTCCTGCATCCTGCCATTTCTCGTTACCTAACAGGGGAGGGGAGGGTAAATTAAACTAAAGAAAGCAGGGACAGAAAATAAAAGGAGCCAATGAGTATATATCCCCTATCTAAGTTAACTTGGCATAAAAAACAAAAAGCAAACCAAGTCTAAACTGCAGGGTTACCAAAATTTAATACAGCATTCACAATATCCTGATACCTAATTTCATTTAACAGATACACTCAAAAGTCACCTACCTTTTGCCAAATTCTGATGGCAAGAGTCATCACCTTTATGTCCTAATCATGACTAGGCTACGAGGCTGGCATCCTGTTCCCACCCCTTCATCGTTGAAACTGTTAGATGTAGACGTCTCTTCTACTCCAATAGCTTCATGTCTCGCACATCTCGCCTGTGGAACTCCCTTCCTTATTCCTGTTTCCCTGACAAATATAATCTCCAGCTATTTAAGTGTAATGTCAATCGATATCTCCAGTTGCCTTGATCTATCCACTTCCCTTCTCCACATCCTTTCACCTTTCATTCCTATCTACCTCTCGCTCCAAATCTTCTGTAACCCCCTTGCCTTGAGCAATCCACTATCTTTCTCCACTTCCCCTCCTTTACCACTCCTATCTGCTCTTCCTCCAAACCTTCTGTAACCTCTTGCATGCTAGTGGCTTCCAGCCTTGCTTGGGGTGATAAGCTTAAAAAAAAAAAAGCTACTGCTTAAAGTACAAGATCATTTGGGAAAAGTTAAACTTCGCAGTGAGCATTCATTTTCCTGGTGAATCTTTGACCAATTAAGTCTTGTGTAGAGTACACCAGTCTCTCCACACTTCCAGCACATTAGATTTCTGCATGTCACTGACCAGCATTTTCAAGTCCACTATATCAAGACAGATGGGGACGGAGAGGAAGGCTTCCTGATCGAGCATGACATCTAAACTCCATCCCCTGTTCAGGTTATCACAGATTGCACCCAGTATCTGTCCAAACCATGACAGATATGCAGCTAAATGCTCCCTGATAACTAGAGGAAGGACCTCAAATATTACTCAGGTGTGGATATGTCCCACATGAAGAAGCCTTTATACTTAATTATTCTTTATCATTTAACCCCCTGAGACTCCAGTGATTTAACCACTGTGTCTTTCATGGAGCAACAAATTTTGCGTAAACACTTGTCCACCATGAGAGACATGATCTTATTCTCAACATTCTTTAATACTTGGTGGGGGGGGGGGCTTCCAAGAGTCTACCTTTTTTTACAAGGTGTGTATAACTATCGGCTCTTTCTAAAAACTCCACCATGTTGATTATACATTTAGAGAGTGGACTTCTAACAAGAGAGTGAATCCCCAGCCTCAGCATTGTCAATAATCTTCTTATTTGGAGATGCTTCTTTTTCCTAAGATTCCTGGTCATTAGTAATTTAGCCATTTTTGGCCTCCATTCTTCATTTTCATTCTGGTTCATTTTGTCCTTTATCAAGTGGGTTCACTTTAAAGGTGGTCCCAAATAAATCTTTTTTAATAATAAATCAACATTTGTCAGCCATTTTAAACATTTTTTTTTACTTTCCAGTCAAAAAGAGAGTGTGTATGTCTTTTTGGTTATTTGTTTCTTTCCTTTTTTCCCATACAAAAAGAGTCGCTGTTGACTTTTTCTTTCCTCTTTCTATTTAGGTAAAAGGAAAATTTTTAAAGCAAAAAAGTAAAAGCAAATAATCAAAACAAATTAAAATATCTTCTATTAAGTTTTGATGAGAAGAAATAAAGAATTTACTTTAAAGCCACAAACAAAAAAGGCCAAAATAAACTGAAAAAATATAAAGAAATTTGACAAAAGTCAAGCATAAAATAAAAATTAACTGGGAAATAAAATTAAAAATGCGGCTTAAAGTCAGTGTCAGGATGAGGGTTTAAAAAAATTAAAGAAGAAAATTAAAAGCAAGAAAAGAAAAACTAAATTAAAATGACTAGTGCAAAAATGAAAAGACGTTACACCAGAAAATAAGAAAATTAAAATTGCTTTTTTGTTGTTGTTGGTGGTGGTGGTGGGGGTGAATAAATAAGAAAAACTGAAAATGAAAAGCAAAATACAAAAATTGCAACAAATAAAATGCAAAATAAAATAACTTAAAACTTTTTGTAGTCTTTGAAAAAATAAAAGAATGCAAATTCAAAAGAGAAAAACAGAGGTGTACTCAACACAAGACTTAAGTGGTCAAAGATTCACCAGGAAAATGAATGCTCACGATGTTTAACAACACGCCCACGTGTGTCGAATGTGGCACAAGGCCGGTTTAAGAAAATGAATGCTCACTCTCTAAAAGAAATACTTTGGGCTTATATTGATCTCCAAGACAGAACCCATCACAAAGAACAGATGAAATAGGCCAATCCAACAACAACAACAACAACAAAGTATTTGTTTCTTTTACCAGGTGATTGTAAGTTCAATTCCTGTGCTGGGCAATGCATAAGTATATAGAATAATAACACTACAGTCTTAACCTGTTCAATGTTAACCGTTATTTTCTCCTCCTATCTGCACAAATTGCCTCTTAAGGTAACTTTTTACCTTGAGTGCCCCCCAGGTCTTGTAAAGTCAGAGGGAAATGGTGATACCACTTGGAAACTGTTGTACAGTTTCTTTTCTCACACTTCTCGCTTGTGGAACTCTCTTCTGGCTCCATGCTTTCTAGTCAATCTTCAAAAAATTAAATGCAATGTCAATCGTTATCTATTGTCCTCCTGATTACTCTCCATTTGTTCTCACTCCTGAGTAATGTCTCTGTTTTTTAATTCTTCCACACTCTGTAACCCCTTATGTTTTAGTGGCTTTACTGCCTTGCTTGGGGTGACTTAAAAAAAAAAAAAGAAAAAGACATTCATTGAAGAAATCAAGTAAAAGTCTTTTGCAGCAACAGGAAATTTCCTCTTTCAGAAATTTTTCTTGGCATTTAACAGATGTGAGTCTCTTTAATGCAATGTAAGAAGAGTTTAGAAGTCAGACATATTAGATTCTGTTCGAGATACTGGCTCAGAAAAACATTAGTAAGAAATCAATTTCATTATGAAATAATAATGCAAATGCCTCTCGCAATATAACAAGAATTGTAAGTGGGCCGACTAAACAATTCCAGTATTATCTGACAGAAAGAAAAGGAGATTTGTGTAAAAAATTAGTATTTGTTGATTGGTACAAAAAAAATTCAAAATTGCTGTAAAATTTAAAAAAAACACTTAGAAATTCAGCCTGAATTTCTGGGATGAGGACTCAAAATCATTTACATTATTTACATTCAAACGAATATCCTCATCCTTGTTGTTATTATCATCTGATTGCCTTCTGCCTGGATTTTTGGGATGAGGAGTTAACATTATTTACATTCAGACTAATATCCTCACCTTTTTTTTTATATAACCTGATCGCCATTGTACCGAATGTCTGAGTTATTATTTACATGCAGATTAATATCTTCATCTTTGTTGCAATTATCCCATGACTGCCTTCTTACAGAATTTCTGGGTAGTGGAATTATCATTATTTACATTTAGACTAATATCCTCATCTTTCATGTTATTATCACTTGATTGGTTTTTTTCTGAATTTCTGGCATGAAGAGTTATCATTATTTACTTTTAAACTAATATCTTCATCTTTGTTGTTGTTATCACCTGGCCACCTTTGTGAATTTCTGGAATAATGAGTTACATTATTTACATTCAGACTAATATCCTCATCTTTGTTGTTATAATCACAATATGTCAGCCATTATACCCTCCGACCTTCTCCAAGTCTCTTTTGATCTGTGTAATGTTCAGGGGATTTTGAACTGAACCCTTTATTTAATCTACAGCTATGGATTGTTCTTATTCTACTGTTCATGTCTAGAGATATCTTGTCCTTGCATTTTTTTGTTATAATAATTATTATTATTATTTAAATTTGCACTCATGTCCTCATCTTTGTTGTTTCCATCACAATGTTTCACCTATTGCACCCTTTGGTCTTCTTCAGGGACCTTTCAATCTGGATAATTCTCAACTGAACCCTTTATTTAGTTTACAGTGGATAGATTGTTCTTGTTTCTGTTGTCTGTGTCTAGTGACATCTGGTCTTGTCATTTTTTATCCTAATAAACTACTTAGACTGTTTCCATTGGGTCTAAGCCTCTACTACTCAGCTTAGGGATTGAACTTAAAAAACAACTTCTTAATTCACTAGGTTATTATCCAATTGGAACAATTCTAAACCTACAGCTTGAAGCCTGTGGATGTTAACATAGTTGTGGGTTTTTATTTTTTAGGTGAAAGTGAATGTTAATATATAAACAAAGAAGACCGAAAAAGGATACAAAAACAACTTAAATTTCTTTTATGTTGACTGTATTGAAAATAGTTAAAATGTCTCTTGAGTATGTCCATTTTCCTTTTTGGTTCTGAAATGATTTATGGGAAATAAGAATGAGAATGGATAAAGAGGGTTGAGTTCAAGTCAGCCTTGTGCTGAGTTGAGATGGCCAAATCTCTGCTTCATGATGATGTTGTTAAGTGGAAAACGTTCAGTCATCAGTGGACAAGGGAAAGTAATATAAGATTCCATCCTTTCCTAAAGTGGGTCATAAAATCACATGTGACCAGAAACACTTTCTGATTTCTTTATAACTTGCATCATAGGAAACTGAAATTTTTTTGTATTCATTATTATTATTTCTTTCATCAGTTTTATTTCCTTTTTCCCCCCAAGTCTGAATGTTCTTATTGCCTGCCTGCTGCTGCTGCTACTGCTTGATTTCCTTCGTCATCACTTCTCTTTTCATCGTACTGTTACTGAAGTCTTACTGTGAAGCTTCATTCTCTCCACTACTGTTTTTGCCTTTTTTCATTAAAAGTTTTGATACAACTTGTAGACTTGTAAAACAAACTCTTTAAATACTAGAATATTTGAGAACCAATGGACTTAGATCAACATGGAACCACTACTTGTTTAATATTACTTTTGTAGAGTCATTTCAGCTGCAGAATTTCTGTCCGGACATAAATATAGTTCTTTGTATATAAGGCAAAACTTGCAGAACACCAAATCTCCTCATGTCCATTTTCTCCTAAATCTTATTGACCGATGCCAACTTCTGAACAGGAATATTTTCTCCTTGGATTGCTTCCATAACAAAAATAAACAGAAAAGATTTGGATTTCTTCTTGTCCTGGTATATTTAATGCATTTTGGCCCACTGCCGAAGGTACTCTGTTTTCCCTACTCATTTTTTTTTTGCAAAGGAGAAGTGAGTTGATATTTCTCACTTTTGACAGATAATACACAACATGCCTTCAATAATAAACCAAATGAGTTAACCCTTAAATGGCATGAAAAGGTTTCACAAATGTGCATACCGAATAGGTAGAAAATGAGAAAATTCATTTTGTACTTAAGGGAGAGGAAGCACAGTGGAGTAATATATAGTGGCTTGGTTTGGGGAATCAGAGAGCCAAGTTTGAATTCCAGTTGTATCCATTATATTCACTTACATGCTAATACCCTTGGGAAGAAGTATGAATCCTCTTCTTCTCCCCCACGCTATGGGTAAATAGCAGGACAGACCGAGTTCTATAGCCTTGGATGGCAACTGGTCTACTGCAGAAAGAAATGGCAACCTACTGCGGGGAAAAATTTGCCTCATCAGTCATGTATTGAAAGATTATGATTGCTTAAGTGTGTATCACACATGGCACTTAACTGACTGACTTAAGTATTTTATGCTTAATTTCACTTTAATTATACACACACACACATATATATATATATATATATATATATATATAATAAAAAGTTAATGGTTAGAGTAGTATTATTATAGGTGGTACAATCTTAAATCACCTTTTAAGCTAGAAATCCTGAGAAATTCTCCTAAACTAGCCAACCATGTGTAGAAATTAAAGAAGGAAAATAAAAATTTGATTGTGAAGTGGAAAATTTAAAAAATGGCAAAATCTTACAAAAATCATAGCAACATCTGCAACCTTTGTCAAAAAGAAAAATTAGCTCTAATAGCATTTCCAGACCAAAAAAACTTTTAAAGTAGAGATTGCACATTATGCCTCGTTATATATATACTAAAAAGTTCCTTTTGAGTTCATATGAAGTGGGAGAAAAAGAAAGTATGCATATATTTCATTTAACCCCACCATTCATACATTTCCAATAGACTTGTTTTTCTCCTCCTCCTCCCCTTCTACCACACTTCATGTCGTGCATTTATTTATTTATTTTTAAATAATATAGCATTCATTAAATTAAAAAATAAAAATAGCATTAGGAAATCAATTGACCGAAATTGCTTGAAGATACCAAAAGGTTGAAACCAAAGTATTGGAATCAGCTGACCTCCTAAATTTTTATACTTTTCCTATTATGGCTATATTATTCAATGAAACATGTTTAAATGGATATAGTGCTTAGAACGGTCATTTTCTGACCATGAGACCTGGGTTTAAATCTCACCATGGTTGATTTGTCAGGAAGGAAACTTCCTGGTGTTATCAGTCATGAGGGAGGGCGATCCCAGCATGCGGCACCTTTGGAAAGTGCCTGAAAACCCTACCACGAGTTGACCCAAGCCTTGTGAGTAAAATTGGGTAGACTGAACACTTGGGGCCATCAATAGCTGTGCTAGCATGAAGTCACAAGTCATCATGACCGAGGGTTTGAGCATGCTGGCCTTGTTCAGACTGTTGATCATTCTACATAACGTGCTCTCTCCCAGAAACTGTAACTAAGGTCTGCTCAGTATAGTTGCAGTATAAACCACAGGTTGGCTCTGTGTGTGTTGAACAAACACAAATGTGCCTGAGCAAGAATCTGCAATAGGGATTGGTTAGCCGACTTAGTAGATGGGTATCTTAGAATACAAGTGGCCAGCTATTATATATATATATATATATATATATATATATATATATATATATATATATAATTATTTCACCCCAAGTAAAGCAATGGAGCCACTAATACACTAATATTGAATGTGAAAGAATATAATAAAAACATTATTAAGAATGGAATTTAAGAAGACAGAATATAACAATTCACATTGCATTTAAATTATTTGGTGATCAAACTTGACTGGAAAAGAAAAGGTCTAAAGAGAGTTATTGCTTCCCTGATAGCTATAATCTCCAACTATTCAAATGCAATGTCAATCGTCATCTCCAGATGCCTTGATCTATTCCCCATCCTTCTCGTCATCCTTTCTTCTTTCATGCCTCTTTACCCTTGCTCTCACTTTCTGTAACCCCTTGCATGTTAGTGGCACTCCTGCTTTGCTTGGGGCGAAAAGTTTTAAAAAAAACAATAAGCGAGAAGTGTGAGAAAAGAAACTATTAGCATAGAACTTATGATTACATTTCGACTGTAAAATGATGAGATCTTGCTGCCAATCTAGTACTGTGCTTAAATTCACAAAGATTAGGTACCATAAAGGAGAGGTCATCAGAACATTTACCATGAAACCATTTATAGAAAAGGCATAGTTAAGCTACATTATGGTGGTGGGAAAGAGACTGAAGAAGAGATGCTATGTCAGGATCAATAACATTGCAGATTCTTTTTTAGATTTTATCAAGGAGTTCTAAATAGCAGGAGCACCAGACTATTTGCAGCAGCATGGATGGATGGTAGACTTGTAGATATTATATACCCTGTGTATATTCAGAATGTGGTCAATCATGGTTCTCTAGAACTCACTGTCCTTTGTAGGTCTTTGTAAGCTTTGTCTTTTTGCTATCTTTCCTAATCCCCTGTCCCTGTCAGCCATTACACAATCTCATTAAGTAGGTCATTAACGGTTTTCCTCTATACCACTTGTCTTCTATATATCCTATGAGTGTCAAATTCTCCAAGCCTTCTTTCTTTGTAATATGCCCTACTTTAAATTTCAATTATCTCTTTCTGATTCTAAGTATAAGTTTTTATTTTTATTTTCCCTGAAACTTCATTATTCACATGTTAAGTACATGGTATTTTTAGCATCCTTCTGTAGAAGCACGTTTTTTTGCTTCATCTGTGATGAGATTGTTCAGAATCCACAGCCATATAGGAGAACCAATTTTAGTGATTAATTACTTTAATAATTAAATGCAAAAGATTTCTTATGGGAACATTTTATAGTGCATGAAATAATGGTGGCGAAAAGAGTATATGCACTAAATAGTAGAAAACTGATTTGCAATGCTAAGATAACATTTATTTAAACAAAATTAACAAAAGTAAAGTTTATAACAAGATTTTCTTTTGTCTAGCCATCCCCGTCATTGATATTGGGCATTATCTCTAACTGAGATCACCACAAGGTTAATGGTGGTGATGGGATACCAGCCATTGTCCTGAAGAAATGCGCGCCTGAATTGGCACCTGCCCTCTCTAAATTATACAACTACTGCCTTAAGGAGTCTTGTTTTCCTGACTGCTGGAAGTCCTCATCAATTGTTCCTGTTTTTAAGAACTCTGGTGACCCCTCCGACCCTTTTAATTACCGTCCTATCAGTCTCCTACCCCTCTTCGGCAAAGTCTTCAAAGCCCTTATCAACACCGAAGTGATTAATCACCTTATATCCCATGATCTGCTCTCAGACAAGCAGTATGGTTTCGGCTTTGCCTGATCTACAGCCGATGTGCTTACGGCCATCACTGAATTTGTCTACCAAGCTATTCATAATAATGTTGAAGCTTGTGCCGTGGCCCTAGACATCTCCAAAGCGTTTGATTGGGTTTGGCATACCGGCCTTCTTCGCAAGCTTCAGGGTTATGGTATTACAGGTCGATTGTTTGACCTAATACAATCATTCCTGTCAAACCGTGAATTGAAGGTCATTCTCAATGGATTCATCTCCAGCTCCTATCCCACTAACGCAGGTGTTCCTCAAAGCTCCATCCTAGGCCCTGCTCTGTTCCTCATATTTATAAACGACCTTCCTGATGCCATAGATTCCCAAGTCGGCATCTATGCGGATGACACCACAATTTACTCCTGCCTCAAAAACAAATCTAGTGATGCTGACAAAGTTAACCTTGCAGTTCGACTCGAAAAGGACCTACAATCGGTTGTGAACGGGGGCAAGGATTGGTTGGTTAACTTTAATGCCTCTAAAACAAAACTGCTCTCTATTAACCACCACAGGGATCCATCCCTGCATCCCATTAGAATGTCTGAAGACCAACTCCTCGAGAGCTCCTCACTGCGGCTGCTCGGTCTCACGCTGTCCGCTGACCTGAGATGGAACAAATACATCGAGTCAATTGCTTCATCCACCACAAGGAAAGATGGCTCCCTGTGCCGAGCCAGGAAATTTTTCTCCCCGGAATCGATCCTCCAAATCTATAAATCGACCATTGGACCTTGCATGGAGTTTTGCTGCCATATATGGTCTGGAGCCCCTGCTGTTTGCCTCAGGGTTCTTGATAAGATCCAGAGACGGATATGCAATGTAATTGGCCCTGATCTGTCATCTCATCTGCAGTCGCTCTCTCACAGATGCACCGTTGCTTCACTCTGTCTTTTTTACAAATACTTTCACGGTAATTGCTCCGATGAGCTGCTTTCGTTGGTTCCCTCATGAATTTAAGCGTCCTACAAGGCTGGCATCCCATTCCCACCCCTTCACCGTTGAAACTGTTAGATGTAGATGTCTCTTCTACTCCAATAGCTTCATGTCTCGCACATCTCGCCTGTGGAACTCCCTTCCTTATTCCTGTTTCCCTGACAAATATAATCTCCAACTATTTAAGTGTAACGTCAATCGACATCTCCAGTTGCCTTGATCTATCCACTTCCCTTCTTCACATCCTTTCACCTTTCATTCCTATCTGCTCTCGCTCCAAATCTTCTGTAACCCCCTTGCCTTGATCGATCCACTATCTTTCTCCACTTCCTTTCCTTTACCACTCCTATCTGCTCTTCCTCCAAACCTTCTGTAACCCCTTGCATCCTAGTGGCTTCCAGCATTGCTTGGGGTGAAAAGCTTAAAAAAAAAATTGTATATACAATGAAATGTTCATTAATATGTTATAGTGAGAACTTACTGTGTTCGTGTGTTTTAGTGAGAAGCATTCACAGTACTTGTAGCTTCAGCATGGAAAGTTAATGTCAAGAATTTTAAAGAGGAAAACGCTAGAAAGAAGTGAAAGTTACTTTAGGGTTCACATGTTTTTATGTTTCATAGCTGCTGCTGACATGAATCTTATAGAGCTGCTACTAATATCTTTAATGTCACTACACAATATTAGATAATTTGGGATTTGGATTTTGGCATTGCATTTTCCATCTTCTGCTAAAATACTTCCAAAATATTTAAAATTTTATACTTGTTTGACTTTGGTATCTCACATTTATAATTCACATGTTGAATTTTTACTGACAATCATACATTCTGTCTTCTTACAATTGATGTTTAATCCTTTCTTCTTGCTTTCCTTCACTGCCTTCTGTGGGAGTTCCACTAGTTTTCTTTCTATACCTGCTATCAACACTGTGCCATCTGTATATCTTATGTTGTTACAATTGTGTCCACCAATAATAATGAATTCTTTTTTCTTTTTAAGTGCCTTGTCCTTGCCGAACGTAGGCGATCATAGCCCTCCACTTCCCCCGATGACTTGTGACTCTCAACAGGTTTTGTGTTTCTGCCAACTCCCCCAGACCACGCTCTGTTATCCACCTGCCTAAGCCCGCTACGTATGTCATGCGCTGCTTTCCCCTGTCTCTTTTTCCCTCTATTTGTCCTGTCAGTATCAGATTCTCCAGACCCTCCTTTCTTATCACGTGTCCCAGAAATTTAATCTGCTCCTTCCTTATGTTAAGCATCAGTTTTCTCCTTGTTTGTAACCTCTCCAAGACCTCATCGTCGCTCACATGCTCGGTCCATGATATCCTCAGCATCCTTCTGTAGAACCACATCTCCGCCGCTTCGAGTCTCTTCTTCATCCTTGAGGATACCGTCCAACATTCACTGCCATATAGGAGGACAGATGTCATGTGGCAGCTCAGTACTCTTTTCTTTTTTTCTTTGTCACCATAATGAATTAGGACTTCTGTTTCAGAATCATTTCACGGTAATGGCTGAATAAGTCTGGTGAGAAGACACATCCTTATTCTTATAGCTCTTTCTATTTTTGTATATTTACTGAACTCATTTTTTATCCATATACAAGCGGTTTGCTGCCAGTATAGGTTATGGATTATTTTACTGTCCTTCCCAAATATATCAAGGTCAGTTCTTGGTGACATTATCAAATGCTTTTGCATAATCTATAAAACAATGTTTTTAATGAAACCACACTCGTCCTATTTCAGGTTTAATTCTGCTGCAAATTTCGGATGCTACGTTTGGATTATGTGGCCTTTTAGGTTCACACTCATTTGCACCTAAAGACTAAAAAATCATTTATTTAACTATTTTATATTTTTTTTTAATCATTAAACCCCAAGCAAGATGGGAATGCCACTAGTACACAAGGTTTCAGGGAGGGAAAGTGAAGACTGAGAATAGGGAGGATTGAGGAAATGACAAAAGATAAATGGGATTCAAGTAGAAAGAAGATAGGGATTGACATTGCATTTAAATTTTTGAAGATTGTAATTATCAGGGAAACAAGTAAATGGAAGAGAGTTTCACGAGTGAGAAGTGCAAAACAAGTGGCTGTTGCAGTTAGCTATTTTAACAGTGGAGGTGAGGTGTGGGACCTAGATGCCAATCTAGTAGCATGCTTAAATTCATGTGTTCGGGACACCAAAGAAAAAAGCTTATCAGAGCAGTTGCCATGAATATATTTGTAGAAAAGACAAAGGGAAGCCATGTTGGTTAGAAAATGACAGAAATCGATATGACTGGTCAGCATCGATTACATTACAGACCTGTTTTGGGATTTTGTCAAGAATCCTAAGATGTACAGCAGGAGCACCAGACCAAATATGGCAACAGTATTCAATGCACGGATGAATGGTAGATTTGTAAATGTGCAAGATGGATGATAAGAAAAATTTTCTAGCATGACACAGTGACCCAAATTTCCTTGCAGTAGATGCAGCTAATGATTTGATGTAGTCACTCCACTTCAAGTCAGTGGAAAACATGAGGCCAAGAAGGTGCAGTCTGTTGCTCTCCTAGTGTCTAGCATCAGCCATGCTGATGGCAAGCAGAAATATTCCTTTGTGGTGGTCAAATGAAAGCAGTATTGTTTTATAGAAATACAGTAAAAAGGGGAATAAAATAAATATTAGGTTCCTTAATTTAAGTTGTCATTATTTATTCTTTTGCCCCTTTTTCTCTTGAGAAACATGTGTGCATACACAACACTGTTTTTGGCTTTTGTTCTTCCAACTTTATTTGCAGGCAAATATTCCAAGAAATGATAGGGACAAGTGGGGAAGGGAAGATTCAACAGAAAACTTGAACAGATTAACATTGCAAGAAAGTCAAGAAAGCATTTCTTCAAAGTCAATACCACTAGGTAGTGGCTAATGGGAGGAAGTTGTTTAAGTGAAACTTATTAATAAAGCACAAAGAGAACGAGGATGTTTCGCTACAGTGCACATAACATGGCAGGTCCTAGTTGTGAATATCAGGACCGGTGGAGGTAAGGCATTCAACTCGTCTGAATATTTTCCATGGCAATATCCATGGACTTGCGAGAGGCATGCAATGTTTCATCCGTGGATAAAGGGTTATAGAGTGGAAATAATTCATTATTTGCTAGGCTGCATAGACTCCCCATAGAAAGACACCTTTGTGAAAAGTTGAACAGAGATCCCAGAGCAATCAAAATTGAAATTGAAAACATTAGCCAGATAAAAACAAGAATATGGCTCTAAGAGGTTTGAGAAAAACTGTAAAGTGAATTAACCAGCAAGAAAATATTTCAAAAATCTGATAATGCAAATGTAAACAGAGAAAAGCTACAGAATATAAAGAATACTGGCTAAAGACATGACAACAATCAAATTAACACCTTTAAGTAAACATTGCACAAATAAATACATAAATTTGCCAAAGTAGATAAAAATTGATTTCTCAACATTAAGTTTTACTGATGAGAGGAGAACTCATAACTGGGCTAGTAAACTTAATGTTGACAAAGTTGAAAGTGAAGGGAATTGTGGGTTTAATGCCTGCAAGATAAATATATACAGGAAGGTAGACTCAAGTTGAGTTAGCCAATGCCTTCTTAGACCAATGTTATTTTTCAGGGTATACTTAAATATATCATGAGTTTCAGCTTATGTCTCTTAGAAATATTTACAAAAACTTATTAAGGGATGTTCATCATATTGAAAGTAAATATATACAATATAGTTACTGATATTTATTTTTTAATTTCAGAAATATAAAACCAACATGGGCCATGATAATAAGAAAACTGGTTCTAAGAATGTCAAAAATAGATTAAAGAGAAAATAAAAAGGACAAGAAAATATTTCAAGCAGATGTAAACAAAAGGTGCATAATATTAAGAACATTGTTTAAAAATATGACGGCAATCAAAAATAAACATAAGTTTGACAAAACAGTACATAAACATCAATCAAGACAACTGGGGAAGTGGAATAATGTTTTGAACACGTAAGCAATAAAATTAGAGATCCCTTCAAAGTTGATGGGATCAAGATAAATGTTGAGGTTTATTTTAAGTTCTTGGATAAGACTCTTTATTATTTACATATACACACTACAACCAAGAAGCTTTAAAATAAATAGCAGATTCATGCAGGACAATGATGTTTCACAAACTATAAAACAGATTGTTGCCCACCTTGCCAAAAATAGTTTCAAATTAATAGAATACCTGCCAACTTCTCCAAATATTAATCCAATAATGGTTCATCATTAAAAGATGTCTAAGATGAGAAAACCATTATCAAGCAAATAAAATCTGAGAATCTATGAAAAGATTTAAACAGGGAAATTAACAAAATCAATGAATGAAAAGCTGATTAAGGTTATAGAATATCAAAGAACCTATGATGTCAAATAAGAAAATAATTCTATCAGATAGATGAAACATTAGGTTAATATGGATTTATTTATATATAAATTTTATTCTGTATAATAAAATCCGGTTTCATGGTTGGTGTGTTTTACATTAGTTCAGTTGTTACAATATAGAGAACAGATCTAAAAATTGAAACCTGTTTCAAACCTTATTTCTGTACATTTACCTCTAGATTCCCTAAAAAGACCAGAGAAAGTAGGTCTGTTAAGGAATGTTTGAAATGCTCCCTGAGTTATTTACCCCTTTTAAGTTCTCTATAGAATCATCCACAAGTTTTACTAGAGGCCCTGTTGATGTATATTATAATAATCATCTCCACATCTAATTGTGAGTGAATTCCTTGAAAGACAACATAGTCATGAATGTAGCAAGATGAATAGATATTTAGTATTTTTCTGAGAGAATTGTTGGAAACCTTTGTGTGTCTCTGATAAGGAACCCAAGTTTGGCACTAATATAGGATTGAAATGACATTGTAGGCAGCTTAGTCAGAAATAAGATGCTTCATCGAGACCAAATACAAATGACTTGACTTCCTGCAGATGGAAATTAATACAAAAGGTTTTCAGAAGTTCTACAAAAATGGAGCTGGCAGTTATAGATTCGTAGTTCTAATGAGAGATGCGTGTTCCTTCGGCTATAGGAGTCGTTTTCCTGATGGAGTTCACAAATTTTATGATGGCTCAACGAATTCTGAAAGTGTGAAAACTTTTGTAAAGATTTTAGGCTGAACACAGAATTTCTCTGGAGCTGGTTGAAATATGACAAAAGTTTGTTTATAAACTTGCCAGCCTGTTCATTAACAACTGCATGTCCTTTGAAGAATATGCAATCAGGTCACAGTATTCTGCATCAAGGAGATATTGAATTAATATAGAAAATGTATGTATATATATATATATATATATATATATATATATATATATATATATATATATATATATATATGAGCAGAAACCTTTCTTTCAAACATCTTTCATTAAATAAGTTTTCCCAGCATGCTTACATAAGGGAGTACAAAATCTTCTTTTAGGTGCTGCATCCTTTTTGGATGTTGGAAATCATGGCTCTCCACAACTTTCTGCATTTTGTAGTTTTCAGTAATGTTTGTCTCCTCACTATCCCTCCCATTTCATGTTCTGTCATCCATTTATACAAGCTAGGTATATAGGTTACTTACTGTTTTGTTCTGTCTTTTTTACCTGTCTTGTAAGTGTCAAATTCTCTAAATGCCCTTTCCTTATTATGTGTCAAAGAAACTGGACACTAATTACAATTGTCCTTTTAGTTCTTATTTTTCTTAAAATTCCCCATTGCTCCCATGATCTGTGTATGGCATTCTCAGCATCCTTCTGTAGAACCATATTCCTGTTGCCTCAAGTATATATTCATTTATAAAGAAATCATCCCCATTCACTTTCATATAGGAGGATTGATATGACATAGCAGGTTAGAATTTTTTCTAATGCAATTTTCCTTTTTTTTTAATACTTTGTTTAGCTTTTGGAAGGCATCTTTCACTATTCCAATACACCTTCAGATCTCTGTGTCTCCTGTACACTTTCTTTTAAAAACACCACCTTTTAAATGAAACTATTATTTTCAACACTAAGTGTTCCATCCAGGATATTCTGTGCAGCATTTGAACCACACCATCTCCGAGATAAATTATTATCAATATTTTTAATAAGCTGAGATATTATAAACTTTGAAATCATACAATGTATTCTTATAAAAATGTAAGTATATCATAAGAATTGTAACAACTTCAAATGTTTAAAATTAATTTTATTTTGAAATAAAATCTAAGATAGCAATGAGTTTCAGTTTTAAACCATGGCAGCCATTGGTTACTTTTTTTTTTAGTCTCCCTTGGAAACTGCACAAATAAGTTTAAGCTTTTGTTCAGAATTCAGAAACAGAATTTCGGAAATAGTATTAACTCACATCTACTGCAATAAGCAGGTATAGAATTAAGATTAGATAATCGATCAAACAGTTAATTACACTGGCCTACACATGTTTTACTGGAAGCCAACTTGAACTTATTCTTAGCTAATTTTTTGAATACTGAGTCCAAAAAACTAGTCGATTTTTACTGGTTAGCCCCACATTTTGCCGTACACAGCATAATTATTTTTTTAAATGACAAATTATAGCCAAATTATAATGTTCAAATAAATTCTAAGAGACTCCTACAAAAATTCAAATTCCTGATTGCTCAAACAACAGATTTTTACATTTAATAATGCATGATGACGACAGTATAATTTTATTGTTCTAAGTTATGAATGGAAATAATATAAAGTCATTGGATATAATTATTTTACATAGTCTACATCAAACATTTGTGGTAGAAACTTAATTTTCATATTTAATTTCACCCCAAGCAAGGCAATAATGTCACTAAGACATAAAGGGAGTGAAAGTGAATGAGAAATCTTTAGTGAGGAGAAACAACGATAAAAGAACAGGATTGAAGAAAACAGAAGATAGCGATTTACATGGTATTTAAATTTTTGAAGATTGTAGGTGGCAGGGAAGTGAGTTTCACAAGGGGTGAAAAAAGAAACTAACAGAACAGAAGCTTACAGTTACAACTAGCTCTTTACAAATTAAAACAGTGAGACCTAATTGCCAATCTAGTAGTATGCTTAAATTCATGTGGTTATGGTACCAAGAAGGAGAGCTTATTCAAATTGTCATGACATCAATTTAAACAACATCAAAATAATTGCAACCACATCCAAAACAATAATAATTCTGAAGCAGGTTTATATAAAATAAACTGTCACGGCTGCTGCTCACAATACATTGGGGAAACTTACAGAAATTTTAAAATGTATCTCTGGACGCATTAATTATACATAGAAGTAAATTCAACTACAACTTTTACTTAAGATGAAAATTCTCAAGAGTGCTGCTATAGAATCTTAACAAATTATAAATATGCACTCACCGATTTTTTTCAGTAT
>OZ038504.1:34151423-34226423 GCA_964036315.1 Acanthosepion esculentum | reverse complement strand
CGTCTAGCATGTAACAGTCTTTATATATATATATATATATATATATATATATATTTAAGATATAAAAATATCTACCAGAGCAGTATAATCAGACACTTAATCATACTGCCTGATGTAACCACTCTGGTAAAAACCATGGTAGTGTAAAGTTTGTTTCTTTCAAATATTTTATATCTTAAACTGTCCTGCATTTTCTTTTTTGGAAAATTGTATTTAATTAAGCTGTTCTTTTTTGGTAAATATTTTTTGTCAAAGTTTGAATTTTGTAAAGTATATATACATTGGAGGCACGGTGAAGTAATGGATAGTGGCTTGGATTGAGGAATCGGAGAGCTGAGTTTGAATTGTCGTCAAATCCATTACATTCTTTTACATGCTAATACCCTGGGGAAAGGTATGAATCCTCTTCTTCTCCACCCAGTTATGGGTAAGTAGCAGGACAGACAGTAACTTCAATAACTTCGAATGGCAACTGGTCTATTGCAAAAAGAAATGGCAACCTACTGCAGGAAAAAATCTGCCTCGTCAGTCATATATTGAAAGATATATGATCGCTTGAGCATGTATCCCACATGGCACATAACTCACTGACACACACACACACACATATATATATATATATGTATATATATATATATATATATATATATATATATATATATGTTCATAAATTATATTTTCATAAATGCATTGATGCCATATTTTTTAGTTGATCAGATTTCTGCAATTGTTTAAAATGAGCAACAATAAATGTTATTTGACAGAAAATCCCAAGAATTGGTGACAATTTTATACATATATATATATATGTATATATATATATATATATATATGTATAAAATTTTGTATTTAGGTACCATTCCCTCTACAAGTTTCATTAAAAATGACTGACACAGTACTGCAGTTAAGTTTTTTATTTAACTTTTCTTGTGTTTGTATAATTTTCTTCTTTTCTGGGGGTAAGGTATATGAAGTACTGCCAGTCCCAATGAATGGATGTCCCCTCGAAGCGGTACCATGTCTTGAGAGAATATTGAGCCTCGATCTCACACCTGACCTCAAATGGAACTCATATATATGATCCATTACTAAAGATGCAAGTAAAATGATCGGCTCCCTATACCACCTGACTCCTCATGCTATCCTCTACTTTTACAAGAGCTAGATCAGACCAAAAATGGAGTACTATTGTTACATTTGAGTAGGAGCTGCCCAGTCCTCACTTTCCATCTCTCAGAATCCCTGTTGGTGACAAATTATTTATATCCAACCTCTTCCCCACAGTCAGGATGTGGTAAGCCTCTCAGTGTTCTATTGCTACTTCCATGGAAAGTGTTCAGACAAACTACATTCCTTCTTTCTGCCAGGCCCAACCTTCACAGCAAGAACCCTCAGTGCAACTTATATTATAGCAAACCACCAACATTCCCGCTGTCTTCCATCAGTGAGAAGTAAGTTCCACTTGAACAGCTTCTTCCCACTGCCTTGTGGGACAGACTCTCAAGAGGATGTTTCCTTGATCACTACAATCTTAACCTGTTCAAGTTTAGAGATAACTGTTATCTTCCCCATCTATCCAAATAAACTACCCCTTAATGTAATCCTCTACCTTGAGTTGCCCCCGGGCCTTGTACAGGGTGAACCTTACTGTAAATAAAAAAAAATGTGTTTACCTGACACCTTTTTGTCCTCAAATCACCTGATTTGGTGAAAATTAAGTTAATAATTAAATTATTACATGAAATTCAATTAAATGCTTTTGAATATATTTTATTATAATTTAAAATGCATGTCATCATAAATGCATTGATGCCGTATTTTTTAGTTGATCAGATTTCTGCAATTGTTTAAAATGAGCAACAATAAATGTTATTTGACAGAAAATCCCCAGAATTGGTGACAAGGGACTTTTGAATAATATTAACACTGAAATATTGACAGCATTTTCAGAAGAAAAATAAACAGGGTTAAAAATGTGGATTATGACAGATTGTCTGAATTAAATGTTGCAAATGTTTTCACACAGCCTTGTAAGCACAATCAAACTGATTATGTGGCCAGAAAACAGGAAAAATCAAAAGCATTTTGCTTCTGGCTTTTGTGCATTTGTTGCTGAAGGACACTTTTCCAGAAAATCAAAACAATAACTCCCTTAAGAGCCAAAGTGAAGACTCGTTTGTAAATCAAGCATTAGTTTTAGAGTCTGTTAATGTTCTTGGGGGTTTTAATGTTCAAAGAAATTATGAGGATTCTTGGAATGATCAGACAGTTCAATTAATAAAACAACATTCTGTAAGACGTCCAACAGAAACTATAGGAAGTTGAAATAGTGAGGATAATTGAAGGGAGCTGAAAAGTTAGGTCAAAACCTGGGCAGCCGACAAATCAAACAAATTGAAAAAAGAAAAAATTATATTTTTCTTTGATTGAGGGGTTGGCATTTCTGAGAAATTTAAATTTCTCCTTTTTAAAAAAATATCATAGATGTTTAAGTTTGATTTTAGAGAATATCCAAATTCTCTTTCAAATCGCATAAAAATGTAGTTTGGGTTTCTTCGGAAAAATTTATCTTTTTTTATATTACATAAAGTAGGTAATTATCAAAAGACCGCTCTCTTTCTTCTTCTTGAATTGGTTTAATGTCTTGGCCATCTGTTTTCCCTATCTCGTTTATCACCGCCTGTTTCTGTCTGCCAGGCTCTGACTGTCTGCTTTTGATTTTTGGGCTTTTTTATTGCTGTCCAATATGATCAAGTCAAACTTAGATTTTCCTTTCAAGAATTATTTTGAGAAAACAACTCACCAGTTGGTTATAAAATACTTTTGGAGACAGAAAAGGGGTCTACATTTACTTTATACCTTTTCTTTATCCTTTAAGACTTATTTTTATAACAAACTCTCTCCTTGATGGGGAAAATGCTGAAGATTCTTTGTTTCTTAGCTATGTCTCTTAGTAAACATTGTAAACCTATAGTGCATGGTGTGGGTTACCTTTTGGTAATGTCATATTCCACCATACATAAAAAAAAGGCCTTGTGTAAATATTGATTGTAAATCAAAAGATAGCGGTTAATATGAGCAAAATAAATTTTTGTACAGCTTAATATATTTACAGCTGTTCAAGGATGAAAATTCTTATACACATGAAAAAATCTTGGTGTGTGTGTATATATATATATATATATATATATATATATATATATATATAATAAAAAGACTTAAACACTAATATTCTATGGTCATAATTTATTCCATTGGAATTGCATATGTATGTGTATATTTACCACTAATATTATCTCTCTCTCTCTCTCTCTCTATATATATATATATATATATATATATATATATATATATATATATATATATCTATATATATATATATATATAAACATATAATAATAAATGGGTAGTACTACTTATACGAATTGTTGCAGGTGAATCACATTGAATGACATGATGTGTATGTATACCATATATACTTGCCGATTAGCTGATTTCATGTTTAGTGCAAAACCTGAAATTTTTGACTTTATTTTAACCTCTCCAGAAGAAATTTACCTATGTATCAGTCACCAAAAATGTATCATTTTAACTGCTTCAAAAAATTAACTGTATATAATGTGACATACAATTTTTGTGTAAAAACACTAATTGTAAAACCTTACACTATACTCAAGTATATACAATATCAGTACTGTCAAAGTACTGTCAAAATATACTTGAGTATATACAATATCAGTACTGTCAAAATACTGTCAAAATATACTTGAGTATATACAATATCAGTACTGTCAAAAAGGCAGTATAAATTATTTTATTGTATGTTAAATAATGACTTCTTAATCTGAGTATTTTAGACATAAACTCCTATGTGTATTTTCATTTTTTGTTTCTGCTATTTTTTCTCAAATTAACAAACTTTTTTATATTTGCGTTTGTTTCTATTGTTATTGTTTATTGCAGACTTTGTCAATTCTGTTCGTTGGGCATTTCAACTGAGAATACTAAGGAAAGATGACGGCTTTTTTTTGAAACTCAAAAAAAATGAACAGATTATAAGTTTAACTGAAAAACATAAATATTGCTTAATATTTTTTTTTAAGCATTTCACCCCAAGCAAGGCAGGCATGCCACTAGCATGCAAGGAGTTACAGAGAGTGGGAGCAAGAGGAAAGAGGTATGATAGAGGAAAGGATGAAGAGAAGGACCGGGAATAGATCAAAGGCATCTGAGGATGTGGATTGTCATTTCATTTGAATATTTGGAGATTATAGCTATCAGGGAAGCAAGTAAGAGGGAGGGAGTTCCACAGAGAGGAAGTGCGAAACATGAAGCTACTGGAGTAGAAAAGACAGCTACATTTAACTGTTTCGACATTGAAAGGGTTGGGACTGAGATGCCAACATAGTAGCATATTTAAATTCATGCAGTTTGGGAACTAGCAAAAGTAGATCATTGGAGCAGTTACCATGAAAGTATTTGAAGAAAAGACAGAGGGAAGCAACAGCATGTCTGTGAGAGAGTGACTGTAAATGAGATGCCAGATCAGGGCCAATCACATTGCATATCTGTCTCTGGATTTTATCGAATGGTTGATTTATAGATTTGAAGGATGGACTCTGGTGAGAAAAACTTTCTGGCACAACACAGAGAACCAACTTTCCTTGCGGTAGATGAAGTTACTGATTCAACCAACTTTCCTTGCAGTAGGTGAAGCTATTGATTCAGTAATATAATAATTTAATTTAACTTGCAATTATTATTTATACATATATTATGATTTATTTGATGTCATATATGTATTGTTTATTAATATTTCTTTCAATTTTTTCCAGTTACCAGGTTTGTCTGTATTCGTATTAATTTGTTTTTGTACAACTAACAGGATCAATTGTCTTATTTTTACTTTCTGTTTTTGCTTACCTCAAGCTATATTTATCAACTTTTCATTTTCTGCTCCCATTCATTTATTTATTTAAGTGTTAATACTTCCAAAAAGGCAGTAGAAATTATTTTATTGTATGGAAAATAACGACTCCTTAATTGCTGGGTATTTTAGGCTTGAATCTTGATTTAGATTTTCATTTTTTTGTTTCTGTTATTTTTCTCGAAAATTTGTCAGGTTATCTCCTCCTAAGTTTCTAAATTGCAACTAAGAGGTACTCTCCAGACTATAAATACTCTACGATAATTTTTTATCATTATCTTCTCCCTTTTTTCTACTTAAACGTCAACATGTAAGTCTCTTGCAGGAAAACGTGTTTCCCATTGAAAAAGCACAAACAAACCACAATGCATGTACAAATGCAAATTCACTCACTACATATACTTTGCACCCAAAAAGTTTTCACATTCATTTGACAACACATCTTTGTCTTTGGTATACATTTGTTGTTAAGACATTATCATTTGTTTGTACATATATATATATAGGTTCTTGACACTTCTTTACATGGATTCACATCCCGAGTCTGTCATGTTCATTGTAGGCCTTTCAGGAGACACACATGTTTATTTCTCAACCCTAACACAACGTATACACTAACCCGCAACAAATTAATAAATTTTTCAATATTTGTATTTGTTTGTTTATGTACTATTTCGTGATTTGTTTTGATTTCTAGTGTTTTTGTTTACCTAATGTTTGATTATATATTTTTTAAAAATCATTGATGTTTTGGAGTTTCTAAAACATGTAATATTATGTAATGTTTATATATGTTCCAAAGGTTGTCACAGCCAGAAGTGATATTAGGGACAAGTTCCTACTCTCTATAAAATGCTTCTGTAGCATGTGTCTCAAATAACCTATAACAATTAAGTCCAGGTATATGTGTGTCTGTATGTGCGTGTCATGTCATCTGAGTATTTTGGTCTTGTGTATTTAATAATGACTGCCAACACCAGTGAACTGATAAAAATAATTCATCCATTCTAACTTAATTTGGACAATCTCTTTATATAGGTATGTTACCAAATGCGAGGATCTGTTTAGAAATTGTGGCTTGGCTTCTGATTAGTTTACAAGGCTCTGATGTTATTTCCTTGTTAGAAACAGATCTTGTTTCTGATTGGCTCATCAGACTATGACATCATATTTTTGTTAAAAAATGATCTTGTTTCTGATTGGTCTTCTGGAAATATGACATCATAGCCTACTGATTCTAAATTTTCATCTATTTTTAACAATGATGAAACTTGCTTGAATCTTCCTGTTTTAGTCATCACTAGAAATCTTTTGAGCCCATTTAGATTTTATGATGAATAAGTTTTACACATTTTCAAAAATGTAAAAGTAAAATGTAAGTTTTATTCGAAACCCACTGGTGTCAGAATTCAAATACGAACAACTCTAAATAAAACCTCATCTTCTATGTGACAAAAAATTTCATTTTGATTTTAATCTAATTTTATTATTTTTTTTTTTTTATAAATGCTTAGAAAGTTTGTCAAAATGCTGCAAAAAATATTCCTTAATAAATGAAATAAAATACCCTACACACAAGCCACCAATCTGACACTGGGTGGCATACCACTAGTGTTTACTGCTGGTGACCTGCTGTCGAACTTCCGGCGAGTTCCTCTTGACAATATTACAACTGGCAGACAGCTAGAGGCCCACTGGTGGCTGCCACCAGAGGAATGCTGGTGTTGCCATCAGCGGCCCGCTAGCAAGCCACTAACAGCTTGTACGTAGGGTAATAATTGAAAGTTATGTTAAATTATTATATTACTTTTAAGCAATATGTTTATGTTTTTCAGTTAAACTTAAAATCTGTTAATTTTTTTTTGGAGTTTCACCAAAAACCTGTCATCTTTCCTTAGCATTCTGTGTTGAAATGCCCAACAAACAGAATATTAATAATATTAACCAAAACAATATATACAAGACAAAAATAGGAAAAGCAACAGTAAAAAGGCAAAAAGTTCACAAACTGAAAAATGCACTTAACCCAACAAAAGGGACACAGACAAGCGATCGCAGCTCTGACTTCAAGACAAGAAAGAACGAAAATAGATGAGACCAAGAAATAGTTTATTTTATTGACTAGCAAAAAATCCCAGCATGCATCTGTATGTTTTGTCTACAAATTTGGGGAGGGGATGTTTGTGCAGTCATTTCAACACAGGATTGAAGCCAACAACATAAATTTACCATTTATTTTACATTTTACTCAGTCTGCTCTAACTAAAAATAATATTTTATAAATTTTCCATTGTTTTGAAAGACAAAGTTTACTCAGAAATTATAGCAAGTGCTATTAGTCACTCAACTTGTATGTACTGTAACCTTCAACAGCCAAACAGCAGAACCTTGATTTTATATTTTTAATCATAATATTAACCATTTCTTATAAGGAAACATTCAGCATTCATTGATCAAGCATCCAGTACTGCTTTTGGTTGAGAGTTATAAAAATCTTTCTGTTAAAATGATTTTTCAGAAAAATAGGTCCCTCAAATCAAATAAGTGTTGTTGCTCTTTCCAGTACTGATGGGATTTCCTTCCTAAACTTTTGTTCATAGGAGTGTAGAACATGAATATCATGATTATATTATTATTTTCTCTTCTAGTTACATGTGATATTCATTTTAGTTGTTGCTGCTGTTGGAAATCTCCAAGTGACGTGATGTCTATTATTTACTAGATTTCTTTGTGATTCTGTAGTGCTAGTCTACAAGGTTCAAGGAATTGTGCCTTTCCTCAAGACTCACAGGTTTCATTCACTCAAAGACTTTTTTAACCAGTGATCATAGAAAGAGGTTATATACATGTTGTAACCTAGGGAAGGTTATTGAATAGCATAATCACATGAAGGTTGGCAATGAGCGATAATACTTAGGACAAGAACAACACATATAAGATTCACCAGTGGCGTGTAGAAGAAGTAGTCAACTGCGAGAAGTGAGTCAAATGAATTCCACAATGAATCTCCAAACTGCAGACCAACATACAGTATTTACTACTGTATTTATGTGAATGGGACATTATTGTCCGTAGGTATGCTACAGCAATACAGCTGATAGTTTAGATATTAGAATGGGTTTGGCACCATGCTTGATGTTCATATGAAAGTCTCAATCTGACATGGCTTGTGTTTTCCAGTTGATGTTTTGGTTTTGTAACAATTTGTTGTGTTGGGCGAAAGTACCTCTAGTGCAACCAATTTCTATGCTTACTTACCTTTTCTCTTATAAAGATCTATTTAAAATGCTAGGAAAACTTTATATGTTTGGGAACAACATTAGAATGATCTATGCGAACAGTTTCTTTTTATGCATTTCTTACTTGTAGAACTACCTTCCAGCTCCATGCTTTTCCAGCCAATTTTAAACTTCAAAAATATAAATGCAACGTCAATCATTATCTACTGTCCTCCTGATTACTCTTTCTTCTGTCCCATTATTAATGCTTCTGTTCCTAAGTCTACCATATTCTATAACTCCTTGTGTCTTAGTGGCTTTACTGTCTTGCATGGAGTGATACCAATTAAAAAAAATAAACAAAGAACACCTTATTGTGCAAGACTTTTTAATTGCAATATAAGAAAAAATCATATTTCTATTAAAACCTTAGGTTTTGTAAATTAATTACCTAACATACATACTTGAAATCTAACAAGAACATGTCTAAAAAATACTGGTCCCAATACTTTGATATTTTATTGATAAAAAATTGAAAAGTAATTTAATTGAAATAATCACTTTTGAGAAAAACATGTTTTTCAAGTTTGTGGTTATTTTTTTTGCCTTTCTGTAATTAACTACAAATTACTCAAATTCTCTGTCAACTAATTTTAATGACTTACAGTAAAGATACGATTAAAGTGTGTGTTAAATCAATGCATAAACACTGAACTTACAAGATTTTGTATAAACATGGAGTTTTATACTGTAGGCCTAGTTATGGTGCAACTGTGACCTATTTCAAAATGCTTGAGTTTCAGAAATTTTGGGAGAAAAGTTAACTCATTTTGAAAATACTTATAATAAAATTTGACCCTTAAGTATAATCAAATATGTTTAGAATTTAAATAAATAAAACTATATATTTTTATATCTGTACAGATCCCATATCTCCCTTATGGATATAAAAACAGAAGTATAGCACTCAAGGTTTACAACAATTTCAGAAACCAGAAAAAGAGCTTATGCAAAAGCTTAAAGTTTATCATTAGTGCATTTAATTTTCTGAATAAAAATTTCATAGAAAAGAATATTAAATTAAGTAAAAAATATTAAATTAACATTAAATGAAAAATGTTAAATAAACTTCCAGATGACATTACCAAGATTCTTAAATTATAATCCCAAATCTCCCTTATGGATATAAAAATAGAAGCATACCACTTCTCAAGGCTCACAATTTCAGAGACCAGTTTGACCTATACATGCATACATGCATTGTTCTCACACACACGCACACACAATGGAAGAGAAACAGCCAGCAGCTACTGACTAAGGCTTTGTCTACACACACAAAAGAAGGAATTAACCAGCAAATATTTAACAAGACAAAGAGGATGCCCAAATTTCTGATAAAAGATATGATCCACCTAATGTTGAAATTTTGTTAAACAAAAAATATCATTACTTTTAATTTACATTATACAAAAGTGGCTGAAAGTTTCAAAACTTTTAGAGTTGGTTCTTTATTACATGCATTTTAATCTTTGAATTAATCATCCACCTTAAAAGTCTTTTAATGAAACAAAAACAATATTGGGGCTGTGAATTCTGGAACAAAAATATGCCATGAAAAATAGTAAACATGAAAGTTTTATTGTCAAGAACTGAAGTAATTTGCTGAATTATTTTGCCATGTTGATTCCAATCTTCAGTGGGAAAGATTATTTATTGTTACATTAATAACAAATGTGGCACAAGGCTGAAGGAGAAGTAGTGAGAGGCTGGTCCATATTGACTATCCTAAACCTAGCTAATCACAATCATGACACATTCATCCATTTATATTCAGTGGGAATAATTATTTATTGTTTTGTTTTTTTTGCAACAACTGTGGCAAAAGGGAAATGGGGAGAGGCTGGTGAACACTAACTATCCTAGACCTAGCTAATCCGATTCACAATCCATACATTCATTACAATTCACCACAAGAACTCATCCATCACCATTCAATCCTACACATACCACAATACCTCATATTCACAGGAAACCTACAAAAGTCCCCAGGACATAAAAAATATTCATTGGGAATGATTGCAAAACACTTTCCTCTCCCCAATTTATTGACAGAAGCACACAAATGCAGGCTGGAATTTCTTCCGAACCAATAAAACAAACTAGTTCTTGGTTTTATATGACTGTCCCAGTCTGTCTTGTCTTGAAGTCAGAATGTTACATTCACTTATCCAAACTTGCCCTTGTGTGTCAATCTCAATTCTTAGTTGATGAACTTTTTGCCATATTACTGTTGATTTGCCTTATTACTGTTAATTCAAAATTGTAAATATTGTTTGCTTGCTTTATATTATTTTTTGCACTGTTTTCCTTTTCTTTTTCTTGTTATTGAAAACTTTATCAATTCTGTTTGTTGGACAGTTACTTTGCATGTAACCATGACTCCACATATTATAAATCTACATTTTAGGATTAGAAGTATTATGTTGGATAAACAATAATTACTAAGGCAAATACTGCCAAAATACTTGCAGACATAGTTGTAGACCTACCGCATGTTATTTTTGGACTATTTAGAAAATAACAATAAAAAATCCCTTCACCACACCTACGAAATTTGAGAAAATGATTTTTGAAAGCCAGTGTGAAATTATTTTCTAACCAATGAAAAACTTGTATTTAAAAATTTCACACCTCTATGTGAAATTAGATTTTGGATTTCCCTTATGGATATAAAAATAGAAGCATATTACAAAAATTTGGAAGGCCAGTTTGATCTACACATGTGTACACACACTGCATCTACCCACATGTACACACACAACAGAAAGAGAGACAGTCAGCTGCCAACTAAGGTCTTGTCCACGCACACAATAGAAAGGATTAACCAGCAACCACCAACTAAGCATTTGTCTACGAACTCACTAACACATTAGGTTGACCATCATAAAGTAAGTCTGTCCACATATTTCGCACCATGCAAAGAACAGTTAATTACTATATAAAACAAATTTCACTGCAAGGAAAACTACACATTTTATTGCTATTGTATATTTCTGAAAAGAATATATAAATGTTATTTCACCTGACGTTCTGCTTCAGCAAACAACCTTTTTTATGTTTCATTTAAAAGATGTTGTTGTTATTGTTTTTAAATGCTTGGGTAGCAACAAAAACCTGGCTAGATAGATCCCCAACACTTATTTTGATGAATAAAACTGTATCTTTTAGTGAATTTCACACAAAAATAAATGTTTTTCAATAAACATAAAATAATATATCAAGTCTGAAGGAAATAAAATGAATAAATATTTTATTTATCTCAATTAATTAAGCTAAAGTTATTTCAAATGTAAAAGCAAAAAATTCTTTGAATTTCTTTAACTGAATGCAGCAGCCTACTGTCGCAACACAAAATGAAATTAAAATGCATCACTTTTGAAATAGGCTTCTAGTTCTAGATCTTAGTTCTACCATGAGTGGCTCTTTAGTATAGAACTCAATATACATGAATAATTGTAGTGTTATAGCTAAATTTTCCAATGTTTGTCTTAGAAGATTAATCTTTGACAGATCAACAAACCTGTCGTGAACTACCACAGAGGGCAAAGAGGACCATGATTGACTGTTGCAAAAAATGCATGCAATGTAACATTAGAGAAAATGGTTTACCTGCAGGACAAAAACATATTCTGACGTGTGCTGCATGTAAACTATCCCAAAAGGAAAAATGGTGGCTTTAATTCAATGACGTAAAAAGTGACATAACATGTGTACACACACTGCATCCACCCAAACATACACACACAACAGAAGAAAGAAAGCCAGTAGCCGCCAACTAAGATAAAAGCAGCGAGATCTCAGAGCTGGATGGAACCATCTCGTGGGAGTCTTTTTTTTATATGTTTAAATTTTGGCTGTCAAAGAAGATATAAAAAAAATGGATAAATAGGCGACAGTGAGAATGGTGACTGCTGTAGTGAATGGTGTGGTCCGTGGATTGACTTAAATGAAACCGATTACAGGAATTAATTACAAGCCAGAAGAAACTATAATTTTACAAGTTTTACATACAAGTACTATTTGTTAAAGTGATAAAAGCAGATATATTAAAAAGGAGTTGATAACAAAAAAGAAATTCACAGTTGAAAGTACAAATTGGCACATGCAGAAAAATAAGGATACTCATAGATGGCAGTTTCTGGCACAATGAGAAGCAAAAGAATGAAATAATTGGCTAGGAATATTAGTAATGGAAACGTGAAGTACTAAAATCTAGGAATATTGAAAACAGAGTATAAAATCAAGGAGAATAAAACATCAGAAAACATCTTCTGAGGGTTGCCTTCTCATTAGTTGAGAGAAGGATAGAAAGAGAAGGATAGAAAGAGAAGGATAGAAAGAGAAAGATAGAAAGAGAAGTATAGAAAGAGAAGGATAGAAAGAGAAGAATAGAAAGAGAAGTATAGAAAAAGAAGGATAGAAAGAGAAGGATAGAAAGAGAAGGATAGAAAGAGAAGTATAGAAAAAGAAGGATAGAAAGAGAAGTATAGAAAGAGAAGTATAGAAAGAGAAAGATAGAAAGAGAAGGATAGAAAGAGAAGGATAGAAAGAGAAGTATAGAAAAAGAAGGATAGAAAGAGAAGTATAGAAAGAGAAGGATAGAAAGAGAAGGATAGAAAGAGAAGGATAGAAAGAGAAGGATAGAAAGAGAGAGAGAAAAGAGACAAGGATTTTAAAGGAAAGCACAAATGCCTTATTTTAATCTTTTGTTTTTTTTGTTCATATATATTACTTTTATATTTTATTTAATTTTTTTATCAGGACTCACTACAATATATTGCTTAATTTCATTTACATCCAAGCTGTGATCTAAATACTAAGATAGTTATTACTTTTAGAAAAAAAATGGCTTTATTCAAATAACAAACCAATTTGATTACAAAAGCCATCAACAAAACAATAGTCTATTTATAATGTATGCATAAAAATTTTTGGAAAGTAATAACAAATTGCTATTGAAAATTTGACTAGACCGCTCATAAGCCCCATTGAGTTCCTTTTAAAAGCAGTTCATGATACAAAATAATGAGCTAACAATATTATTAATTTTATTATTAATTATACATATTTTAATTTTTATTTGCAATACAAATTATTGCAATAATTATTATTACTCACATTAAACAATATCACTTAGATCAAACACAATAAGAAATTAACAATAATTATATTCTTATTATACACATTTGCCTCTTCCTCACATATATTTCAAAATACATTACGGCAGCAAACCAGTGTGTATCTATTTATTTATTTACCATTGTCTAGTGACACAATTTTGCAACCATACAAATTACACTTGACAATGACACACCCATCAAGTACTTGCCAAACATCTGAGATATTTGTTTATAAAAATAGTACTAATATAGTGTAGTGAATTGTATAACTATATGTTATGTTATATATATTTAAATTTATTTAATAATATTAAAATATATTATGCATGCATATTATTTTTCACACACATAATAGTTGGAATATAATATGTAAGTGATTGTTTACATACACTGATATGAGAACATGTATTTATAACAAATACTGAGTTTTGTATTAAATATGCCATGAAAAAAAGGTCATAGCTGAAGAACCCCTTGTAAAATGGAATAGGCAAATCAGTCTGTTTATATTTCTCAGATGAGGTATTGTAACTATTTAAACTATTTACATTGTCTGGTCTGTTGTCCTCATCTTTATGTCACTTTCATTATGTGTTCCCAAGGACACATGTCCCAGTGGATAAAAGTGTTCATTGATTGAGCCAAAAAGTGACTTCATTCAAAGGGTTTCGAGTTCAATCACTGGTCTCAGTGAAGAGAACAAATACTTTGAGAGTTATGAAGGTAAATTAACTAAAACTGAGATATCCAAATTTGCATAGCACATGGAATTAGAACAATCTATCCTCGTGGACTAAATAAAGGGTTATGTTCAAAATTCTAACAAATATCACCTGAAGAATGCTGGAGTGTACAACGGCAGAAACATCATGAATGTGACCCTAAAGATGAGGACAATAGTCTGAACAGTGTAAATAGGTAAATTACTTATCTCCATTAAGCAAGAACTGTTAAACTGGACAAGATATAAGATATAAGTTGGTGGATATAATTGATAATACCTTATTTGTTGGATCTCATATTTTTATGCATTATTTACATGGACAGAGAATGACCCTCGTCTATTTTCAGGGTTTTGCCAGACATAAACATAAACTTTTTGTTTTATAGTAATTTTCCTACCTTAGCTTGGATGTGGCACAAGGCCAAACGTAGTAGGCCCCCAGTGAGGATCGAACTCACTACTCAGATGTAACTGTTCTAGTGAGACAAGCTTGCTAACCATTACAACATCCCAAGGTGCCCAACTTTTTGCTTTATATATCAGAGGGACACATAAAGCTTAGGTAATCCATTTAATGGCAGTGTTAGTAATATGTCAGCAGTGATAGTAATATGTTAAAGTTGCTGGCCATTTTGTAAAAATATCTAAAAAGTAAGAATGAAAGAAAAAAAAATATTTATGGAAATTAAAAAGTAAATTACCTCAATGTATTCATACCACAGTTTGGTCGCTTTCTTTTTCTGTGTGTGCGCAATTTCATGACAGTGGACATGATTATTACACAACAAACATGGCTGCCAAAATAAAACCATAATGCATTCATCTGTGAAAGTTAAGCTCTTCTAATTTGGCTCACTGTCAGGACTTTCGAGGAGTCGTTTAGCTTCGACCCTTTAATTATCGTCAGAACATTAAAACTCTCTTAGTTAATTGCTTTTGTTGATGTGTGGTCATCAAGTTAGCCAAATGATTTGCTATCAAATTGTGTAACCTGCAATTCATTCCAGGTGAAATGTCATTACATTTGGAGAATAGCTTTCCACATATCACCAAGGAGCTTCAATTCACAACGTCATAGTCATTAACTCGTATGTCGTACTGCCACAAGCTAAGCTGAAACTGTGTTTATGGAACCACTACAAAGAAACCAGACGCCAATGATGATACTTAAAGAGCACCCTAATCTACAGAATGTGATTGGATAAAAGAAAGAAAAGAAAACCTGGATTGATGAAAAAGCAAAAGCACTTCAGTATTGATGGACCTTACTACTATAGCTTTTTTGGTATGATCTATAATGACAAACGCCAAAACTGAATTAGCATATACATCAGATGTGAGTAAGCAGAGATGATCCTCAAAGACCCGTTGAATCTGTCAGACAAAAAAATGCCATAATCTTGACAGCACTAACAACTACAGTGTTGGTTCCAAAAACGTCCCCTCTCCCCAAATTTACAGACAAATAATGCAGATGCATGTTGGGATTTCTTCCTGTCAAAAGGGAGATAATCCCCCTGAAGATAAATATATACCTGTGATGATATTATGCAATAAAGCTTCTTTTTTATCATTTCACCTCAAGCAAGGCAATAAAGCCATTAGGATGCAAGTGTTAGTGAATATGAGAAAAACTACTATTAAGGAGATAGGACAATAAAAGAACAAGAATTAAGAGAAGACTGAAGATAACTGACATTTCATTTAAAGAAAACAAGTTGAGTTGGGAAGGTGATTTTTTTTGCTTATTGTTTTACCAATTTAAACATTATTTTTTAGTGGATACTCATATTTGAATAGACACCCCCTTTAAACAGTATATTTATTTTTGTCTACTGGTCTGAATATTTGAGAAATCTAATTACAGAAAATTATGCGCTCTCCGGCAGGATTCGAACCTGCATCCCCCTACACAAAGGGAACCATTATTAGATCTGATGTGTCCTAACTGTCTCAGCCATGGATCAACCTTGCCAATCAAACAAAATTTGAACAGTGCCTTTAACCTTTTCCTGTTGCCATAGTAGGATATGACAACACTAGCACAAAATTCAATCAAACTATTATCTGATAAGAGTATCATGCAGAGGTTGTACAAATATTTTGACAAGTGAAGTCACCTACATACCAAGTGCTAGAGATTAAGCGAATTTCTTCTCGTCCTAAATTCCTCAAAATTTTCATATCTGCTCAGTTTCATATCCAAACATAAACAAATTATTTTTTTAAAGTAATGGGTTTTTATTTATCAATCTACCAGATTTTTGTCACTTTAAATGTTATTTTTAGTCGATACTCTTATTTGAGTATACACTCCATTTATTTATTAAACAGTGTTGATCAGTTAGGTTTCATTTATTTATTAAACAGTGTTGATCAGTTAGGTTTCATTTATTTATTAAACAGTGTTGATCAGTTAGGTTTCATTTATTTATTAAACAGTGTTGATCAGCAAGACTGTTCTGTGGACAAGTCAGTTAAAGAATGTTGGATCTAATGACGGTTTCCTTCTACCCAGATGGATGCAGGTTCATACCATACTGGAGAGCCCATATTTTTTTTTTAATAACATTTCTCAAATATTCAAACCCAGTAGACAAAAATAAATATATACTGTTTAATAAATAAACAGAGTATCTACTGAAAGACTAAAAATAAATTTTAAAGCAATAAAAGTCTGTCGGAATGATAAATAAAAATTACTGGTTTTCACATAATTCTTTTCATTGTATCTGTCATAAGAAGATTTGTTTTAAGAAGAAAAAAGCCAAAATAATAATATATATATATTCTTTTATTATACATCTTGTTTCTTCTTCACATTTTATTTCAAAATACTTTGCTTTCAAAACCTCAATGACAGAAGTTGTTGTTGAGTTTACCAATTTAATATAAATTGAGGAACACTAAAAGAAGCTCTACTCATAGTTAGTAGGAAAGAAATTATTTTTTTTATTGGTGGCTTTACTAGAAAATATAAAGAAAAAAGAATACATGTGTTTAATGAATAAGATGACAACACTTAAGCATTTAAGTGGCAGGCAGAAGACTGGGGGCCAAAGCCACCTACTTCACTTTACATTAGAACTGAAAACCAAACAGTGGACAAAAGTAGTCCTCTGGGTTTCAATTGATTGTTATAGCAGGGGTCAGCAACCTTTCGGTGAGAGTGGGTCAGACAGCTATGCAGTGTCTCGGAGGAGGGCTATGATATCAAATTTATATGAATTCAGATTGATCCATCCAGAAGGTATCATGGTTTGAAAGTTTAAAGAAAAAGCAACAAAGTTAGTGTTTTATTATTTAAACAGAGTTCTTCATTTTACTGCGGGAATAACAGGATAACTACTAAGACAATCAACAAAAATTGTAAATTCCTTGCTACAAACTTAATATGACAAATTATTTAATGGGACAGTTGTTTCTGCTTATTGTTTGATAACTGCTCCACATCAGGTGAAATATTAGTCAGTGATAGGAGCAAAACATCATTCAGATCATTATCACCTAACCTTATTCTTAAATGACTTTTAATATAGTTCATTTCTGAAAAAATTGTTCACTACGTACATCCCAATAATGATACCATCATTTTCAATAGGCTTTTGGCAAAACATATTGTTGTGAATATGGATTATCTCCCCTTTGATAATCCAAGCTATATAAACTGTACATTTCCGCTTGTCAAGTAGACGAGTAGTAAGATTCTTAATTGAATAAAAGATTACTAGACAGAATCTCTTGTCCAGTTTTCATTACACATATATCTTGTAGAAGTCAGCAGTGGATTTGGAATTAAATTTTGATTTTTAAAATTTGTTGCATTCAATTAACTGATATTTTTCTGCCACTTGCTTCACAAATTAATTAAATAAATTGTATCCAGTTGTTAAGTTGGTGGACCGGACAAAAATCCTTCACAGGCTTGATGTGGCCCAGGGGTTACTGACCCCTATATTAGGGTATAGCCTTGAAAGACATGGAAGTCACTGCAATTAGTTAAATTTTTCTTTGGTCTTTTTTTTAATTTTCTTCTGAAGTTGCCTTTAACTCATTTTCAGACATCAAGTTTCTTTTAATTTCCGTTTTGATTTCTGTGCATCGAGATGAACATTTGTGGTTTGACCCCCGAACCGAGGGTTATAAAAATTCATTTTTACTACTTTTAAAATATTAGCCTTGAATAAATGTTTAATCATCTAGGTTGTTTTTTTAGTACAGTGTAACCCAGATATAAGAGAGTTGGCGAGACCGGAGAGGAAGTATCTTATATCCGGGTTTCTCTTATATCCGGGTTTGGTCTATTTTGTTTAGGCAAGTATGGCTCTAATTTGGGACCAGATAAAATCTCTCTTATATCCGGGTTTATCTTATATCCGGGTTACACTGTACATATTCTTTTGATAGAAGTGTATTTTTATGAAGGCCAGATGGTTTGTGTAAAAAATTGTTTCTTTAGGAGATCTAATTATTGAATCCTGTTTATTAGACAATGGTACAAATAAATGTCTCAATCACTTGTTTAATATCAATTACTTCTGAAATCATGCATCTTTTTGTCTTTTTTTTTTTAGAACTTATAAAAAATTTATTTTTACTACTTTTAAAATATTAGTCTTGAATAAATGTTAATCATCTTGGTTGTTTTTTTAGTACATATTCTTTTGATAGAAGTGTATTTTTATGTAGGTCAGATGGTTCGTGTAAAAAATTGTTACACTTGTATATCTTTTTTGGCTCAGTGGTTGAAAAATTGTGAAGGATTCATTTCCAGTTAATGGAAAATTGTTTTTTTCATATTTTGTGGCCAATGAAACTCATGGGCTCATGCCCTTGTGAAAACTTGGATGGAACATTTTGTTATCCTAAATTTCTGAATAAATAAGATCTCAGGTCAGTGGACAAGGAGAAGATATTTTTGTCATTGAATCATTGTCTTTTCAGAAACTGTAAGTTTTTTTTCCATTTTTTGATGTTAATCCTTTTTATTAGAAATTGTTCTCCTGCCCTAATAGGTTCAAAAAAGGAAATTTTTGTGCAAACTTTATATTTGTACTTTTTTTCATAATTGTGTCTTAAATGTTGTTTGCTTTAACATTTTACACAGTGGTTGAGTTTCATTTTGTAATTTTTGCATCTATTATGACTTGTTATTCCTACTAACTAGGTTTTTGTGTTTAATACAGAAACTTAGATCTGGTAGGAAATCAGTTTTTATAGTGCAAGATAAGTTGTCTTGTTAATGTTTGTAATATTAATGATTAATAACTCCTAAGGAACTTTGTTGCGAAGTAAGGTTATCGACACTTAAGGAACTCTCCTGCTCTACAATATCCTGAACACCATTTAAATCTTTAAAAGCAGTCTCTAAAATTAATTCATTAAAGCTTCTTACATTGTAATAATTGTTGATTACTTTCATTACAGCATTAACAGAACTTTAACAGCACCCAAACACCAAGTTGATCCCAAAATGATAATTAAATCCCTCAATTTACACTATCTAAATTGACAAACACTACAATAGCTCCTGCCATGCAGGTTTCAAAAGTAAAGCGTTTTACTAAATCTTGGTATAGAAATGCAGGAAATTATTTTCCTTTTACAATAAGAAATGGCTGATGTCTTAAGGAGCCCTACTGGGTCATGGGATAGCTCATCAGTGAGGACAGATAATTGCTGTCTAGTTCAAAGGCAGGTACATGATTCAGTCACAGTTTTGCTGACTGTGGAGTTCAGTGCAATTTCCACGCAACCTAAATAGGAACATAAAATACACTACAGGCAGTTCCATCTCCCTCTTAAGACATTAGATATAAAACTTTCATTTTATTTGCCTCTTCACATATTGTGTGCCCTTTCTACATACTTTTTTTAATTTCGGATAATGTCATGTACTTAGAAAATTTGGCACCTTTATACATGCAAACAAAAAAATTCAAAATTCTTTTTTAAAATTGTAATAAGTATTTTCATTAATAATTAGTAAATATAGTTTTCATTTAATAACAATTTCACCTAACTGCTACAAATTGAAATAGAATTTTAAAATTTAAAAACTTTATAAATTATTCTGATTCAATTTAAAAAATATAAAAACAATTCTTTTAAAATTCATTATTCATCAAAAACACATTTTTTAAGACAATAGTGTCCATAATATATTTTATTCATAAAAGAAATTAAAATCCTTCCTAATTAAATAATGTCTTAGTTTTATTGCATTTTTTATTTCATAATTCAGAGCATACTTTCTGTAACTGGGGGTCCAGATTTACAAAAACAAATTGATGATTTCATTTTCCAAGGACTTATGCTTATAACTAATATAAATATTAAATCCTACAAAAATGAATTACTTGAAATTTCATAAAATTAAATAAGTGGGAGTAACAAATGTATGAAAAATATTTTTACTAATATTTTCTAAAAACAAATAGATTCTGAAATAATTACATTCATTTGTCTGAAAGTCCTGAAAGTTTAATCAATATCTGACAACTGATTTCTGCAAGAATTTCCAAATGAATGATTTTCACTGCAACAATATGCTAAATTTCCTGTACTAATTTATGGTCACCCAGTGTAGCAAGGAAAAAAAAATAACCAAATTTTCAGAGGTTTTAAAAAAGATAAAAAAAAATATAAATTAATAATCAATAAATCCTTTGGTTTTCCTCTTAATAATAACATAAAGATTTTGATGATAAAACTTTGTTTTTATGTTTGAAGCATCTTTTTACCATGTATACTTATGTTTTTAGTGAAACTTTGGAGGTAACTAGATAAATTAGTGACTATAGTGGATTTTGGAGAGTGGAGAAGACCAACATATTTACTTTCTCTTTCCAAGCAAGAGGCATCAGTGAACAAAAATACTATTTGTTAATAAAAACTATATTAAGTTATTTTTGTTTTTATTAACAAAATAAATAAATAAAAAGCAGTATTGGGGTTTAGTATAAGCTAAAGCTTACAATTCTCTTTACATACCAGACAACAAGCTCCCAAGGAAACTATTGTATAGCAAATATAAGCAGTAAATGCACTAGAGGAGACCAGAAAAGACACTACAATGACCTTGAAAACTTCACTAAGGACCTTCAATATATATCATAAAGAATGGGAGGAGACAGAATTATCACAAAAAACCATTTTCACCTTCCATCAGTATGGCTGATACTAATCTACAGGTGAGAAACTTGTTGCATCTTGGTTGCATGTTTTCTACTGGCATTAAATGAAGAGATCATATTGACTTGGCATTTGTAGAAATTTATGCAGTATAGAAATTATTCTGAAGGTTTTAATCTCTTCCACTGAATCCTCTCTGTTTCTGTCTATCTTCCTCTTGTTTTGAAAGAACTCTATTGCCCACATGCATAGCCTCAGTGTCTATGTTCACAAGCATCTCCCACTGGCAAGGGGACTGCCTCTTGAGTTTTCAGATAGTTTTTAGTAAACTCATTAAATTATTTCCTCTTCCTTTAACATTCCCCTTCCTCTCTCTACACTCATCGGCAAATGTCTTTGTGTTCGGCAACTGCAAAGATCATCATGTCAAGTAGCTTCATCTCTCTGATGCCACTGACTTTGATGGCACCCAGATTTTAAACTCCTCAATGACTCAATCTCTCACTCAAATATTAGACTTCCCCACGTTTCTCCAGTAATTATGATAGACATGCTTTTCTACTTGTTTTTTTCTTTAACTCCAACCTGGACCCATGTCTTGCTCTGCAACTCTGTCCTCTTGGCAACTCCAACCATGTGGTAACATCTTTAGATATCTCTTTCCACTCCCCCATCAATCATAAACCCCCTATTAACAGAACATCTTTCTGTTCTCGATGCACTGATTGGGACTCCCAATGTCTCTTGGATTGATATTTTTAATCATCCTGTTGAGAAATTTGCTACTGGTGTCTCTTCTTTGGTGAAACCTGGCATTAAATCTTTCATGTCAGCATGAAAATTCCAAGTGAAACCACAATCTTCTCCTTGGTTCTATCCTGCCTGTTCAGCCGCTATAGCCCACAGGAATCATGTCTTCTTTCTGATTGTAACAGATGTCTCCTTATCATTGCTTGTAATGAGTTCAGGCGTGTCCTCAAAGAAGCAAAGTTACTATTCGCTGATAGAATGAGACACCGTATAGCCCCTCACAAGTTTGATTCTAGAAATTACTGACGTAAAGAAGAAAAGTAAATTTTCAGTTTCTCCTATCTTCAATCAATTTGAAATATTGACATTAATTGCAGATCAAGCAGAGTGCTTTGCTCGAAAATTCTCTTCCAACTCCACTCTCAACAGACTGCCCGAAACCTAGAACGGATTCTCTACTGAGTGGTATGCACATAATTCCGCCCATGGTTTCTGTTATCATTTCTAGATGAGATCCACGCAATGCATGCGGATTCGACAACATCCCTGCAGTTGTCCTAAAGAATTGTGCTACTGAACTGGCATTCGTTCTCTCCAAACTTTACAATAAATGCCTTGCTGCCTCTTGTTTCCAGCTTGTTGGAAGTCCTCCTCTGTAGTTACTGTTTCCGAGGAACCTTCTGACCCCTCAAATTATTAATCTATTACCCTCTTACCTCATTTTGGTAAAACACTCCAGGCACTGATCAACGCTGAATTGGTTAAACATCTTACTTAACATAGCCCCCATTCGGATAAACAAGATGGCTTCCATTTCACCAGGTCTACTGCCGATGTGTTAATGGCCATCACTATGAAGCTTTAGATAAGATCAGCAAAGCTCGGGCTGTAGCTCTGGACATATCAAAGGCGTTTGACATGGTTTTGCATGCTGACCTCCGCAAGTTCAAGGGCTGCAGTGTCACAGGACGAATATTTAGCTAAATCCAATTGTTCCTAATAAATCATGTAATGAGGGTCGTGTTTGAACGGGCACGCCTCTACAGCATTTCATTTTTTTAATCAATAACACCCCATACAAGATAATAAAGCCACTAAGACACAAGGGGTTACAGGGTATCAAAGAATTAGGAACAGAAACATTAATAATGAGTGGGAAGAAGAAAGAGTAATCAGGAAAACAGTAGATAGTGATTGACATTGCATTTAAATTTTTGCAGATTAAAGTTAGCTGGAAATCATGGAGCCAGAAGGGAGTTCCACAAGTGAGAAAAGAAAGTGTTAGCATAGAATTTACGGTTACATCTAGCCAGCTCAACTGTAAATTGATGCGGTCTTGACACCAGTCTAGTACTGTGCTTAAATTCAAAAAGTCTAGGTACAATAGCCTCTTACCTCCTTTTGGTAAAGCACTCGAGGCACTAATCAATGCTGAATCTGTCACTCTGTTATAGCTTCCAGCTATAACAGAGTGACATTGAAATTCTCACCACTCATAATGAATGTAAGCATGTCCTCAAAGAGGCAAAGTCACTGATAGAATAAGACACCATATAGCCTCTTGAAAGATTGTTTCTAGAGACTATTGGCCACTCTGCAAGAGTATAATGAACAAGAGCAGATCCTCCCTTCAACTTGAAGTATTGATGCCAACTGGAAAGCAAGCAGAGTGCTTTGCCCAGAAATTCTCTTCCAAATACACTCATCAATATGGCTTCCATTTCTCCAGGTCTAGTTCTGATTTGTTAATAGACATCAGTGAATTTGTCTATCAAGCTTTAGATAAGAACAGCAAAGCTCATGCTGTTCTTATAGATATCTGAAAGGTGTTCAAAAGGGATTGGCATGCTGGCCTTCTCCACAAGCTCAAGGGCTACAGTGTCTCTGGATGAATATTTGGCTTAATCAAATAATTGCTATCATGTAATGAAGGTCATGTTGAATGTATATTCTTATAGTTCATTTCATGTTAATGAAATGAAAAGGGTCTCACAGGGCTCTATCCATAGACCTAAGCTGTTTCTGAGATTTATCAGTGAACTTCCTGATGTCATCAGTTCCCAACTGGGTGTCTATGCAGATGACATGATTATTTACTCCTGTCTTAGTAGCAAGTTTGACAGATCTGACTACACTCTCAACAGACTGCTTGAAACCTAGAACGGATTCTCTACTGAGTGGTATGCACATAATTCCGTCCATGGTTTCTGCTATCATTTATCAAGTAAACCTTGCAACTGTTCTTGAAAGAAACCTCCAATCAGTGGTTAACTGGAGCAAGGAATGACTTGTAAATTTTAATACAAAACTGCTTTCATTTAATCACCACAGAGCGGCTTATCCGCTAATCTTCAAGAGAGCAACTCTTCATGCCTTCTTGAACATGCTTCAGTTACTAGGAAAGTTGGTTCCCTGTGTCATGCCAGACATTTCTCCTTGTCAGAATCCATCTTGCACATTTATATATCACCCAATCAACCATGCATTGAGTATTGCTTCTATATCTAGTCTGGTGCTCATACTAATAATCTTGATATTCTGCTTTTCTTGTTTATATGGCCAGAGTCTCTTATGTATGCAAATTGAACTAACTCACCACCTGCTCATTCGCAAAGGCACCAGAATGACTCAATATCCTCATCGGATAGAGGGACAAATGAACTTTGTAGCAAAGCAAACCCTGAGCAGAACATTTGAATAAGGAGAAGACAGTTTGATTACACACATAAAACCATTTAATTATAAGAAGATAGTTTAGTTCCACATAAAAGTCATTAAGAGAATTGTCCATGCAATGTAATTGCACCCATATATATAAACCAGGAACAAAATTAATCCTCCAATGGGGGAATAATAACATTCCTACCTTTAGCTTGACTGTTGGAGTAATTGATCCCTGAAGCAAATGCAGGTTACCTGTTCACAAGAACTTACAGCTACAGGGGTTGGACAAAATAATTGGACCATGTGCAAATTCCGCTCCTATATTTCAAAGACCTATTATATTAAGAACTTTAATTAAAACTTCATAATTGCAGGTTATATCTATTGTCAATATGTTTATTTATCTAATTTATTCTCTTTGTCTTATTTATTTTTAGAATTTAGTAAAATTTAAGCTAAATGTGTGACCTCTTCAAGTTCAAAACAGGGGAAATTGTTGGAGCTCGCATAGCAGGAGCCTCGATCACTAAGGTTGCTGAACTGTTTGGTAATTCAAGAGCTACAATATCAAGAACCATGACGCAATTCAAGAAACAGGGTAAAAGCTCTAGCAACTGTAGTAATATGGGTTGTACTTGCAAACTTACTGACAGGGACCAACGTGCATTGAAAAGCAATGTTGCAAAAAAATCATCGGACTACTGCGGCCAAAGTGACTGCTGAGTTGAATAATCATCTGTATAGTCCAGTTTCTACGAAAACTGTTCGTCGTGAGCTCCATAAGGCTGGATATCATGAAAGAGCTGCCATAAGGAAACCTCTTCACTCCACTCGCAACATTCAAGAGAGGTTGAAGTGGTGCAGAGGTCACAATCCCTGGTCTGCAGACCAATGAAAGCAAGTCATATTCTCAGACGAGTTCAGTTTTTTCTCTTTTCCTAACTACATGGTGAGATTATGAGTGGAGGCAGCCCAAAGAAGCTTACAACCCTGACTGCCTTCTTCCAACAGTGAAGCATGGAGGCGGATCAGTGATAGTTTGGGCCGCCATATCATGGAAATGTCTTGGTCCAATAGTTGCCCTGCAAGGTAGAATCAACAGCAAAGATTACCTGAACATTTTGGGAGATCATGTTCATCCAGTGGCCAAGACGTTACTCCCTGATGGTGACTGCATCTTCCAAGATGATAATGCTCCGATACATACCACTCAAATGGTTAAGAATTGGTATGAAGAGCATGAAAGTGAGCTAGAACACATGGAGTGGCCTCCCCAATTTCCAGATATCAATATTGAACATTTGTGCTGCATTTTAGAGCGACAAGTTAGGAGCTACTATCCTCCACCATCATGTTTTAAAGAGATGGAAGAATGGCTGTAAATTCCTCTGGATGAAGTCAGGAAGATGTATGCTTCCATTCCTAGACATATTAAAGCTTTATGTGAGGCTAAAGGAGGACCAACTCCATATTAAATAAATTTTCTTTGAATTTAACAAGTGTTTCAATTATTTTGTCCAACCCCTGTATATAGCATTGAAATACTTGTTCTTTTATGATCACTGAAGTTAAGCCACATTGAGCCTAGTCAGTAGCTAGATGGGTGACCACATGGAAATACAGGTGCTGTAAGCTTGGATGTGTAAATTGTATGGCTTATAGCCACATCACATTGAATTACCAGTTTACATATGACAACCAAAGTTAAGCAACATTGAGCCTGGTCACTGCCTAAATCAGTGACTGCTTGGGAACATCAGCTTGTATGTGCAGGTGGTGTAATGGATAATGGCTTAGAATTGTTAATCGGAAAGCTGAGTTCCAATTGCAGTTGGGTTCATTATATACACTTACATGCAAATACTCTTTGTAAAGGTATGAATCCACCTCTTTGCCTCCCAGCTATGGGTTAATTAGTTAGAATTGTATCACTAAAATCATTATTTCCCAAAAAAATTTCTTGCAATCTAAAAATATTTTCTAACTTTAAATAACCTGTAAAGAGTTGATAACCCATAAAAAATGAATTAATCAATGAATGAAATGAATACAAAGGGAAACAACATTATGCGCCTTCATAGAGCAAAAGTCCAGCAATGAGAAAAACATGACGTGTCTATCCGATGTGGCAACCATCAAGTAACAAGAGAAATAATAATTTCTTTTTCCACCGAATTGTTACCGACAAGAGGTTAACTTGATTCCCTCTACTAAGGGCAGACAACTGATATTGGTACATCAGTTTCCTAACATGAAGAACATCACAAACTATCTGCATTTGACTTTATACACATATGTAACACATATATACATGTCTGTGCTGTACTTGAATGATTTATATGTGCAGGTGCCATTTAATGTATACACAAGTACATGCACAATTTGACTAAGTTTGAAATAAGATATTGGAAAAATACATTCTTTTCCCACCTAGTCTGGACAACCCCTACCCTGTGTTGAGCAATAAAATCAAAGTTGGAGACAAAAAAAAAAAAAAATTTAATCTGACAAAAATAAGATAATTGCAAGAATTTATTTAATTTTTCTTGAAATTATTGGTAATAAACAAGAACTTTTTAAATTTCCTTTTTTTTAATTTTATAGAAATATCTTTAGGTTTATCAGTGAATTAAAATATAAATGCACAAATGCAAGCGTTCATACACACAAAATTCGGATGTAATTAAAATGAGAATCTGTATTGCTGGGGCTAATTTACCTTTTTGTCTGGCAATAACAGAAGGTTATAAATGGAAATGTAGAGCTCTTTGAAGTCATTTTTATGACTTGTCTATTTCGACTGAATATATATTTCAGTAAATGCTGTATTTCAAATAGACAAACAATTTCTCTCTTCTTAGTACGGTGTGATTTATTCTCATATTCTCTAACACTCAGTAACCCCTTGTGGTTTAGTGGCTTTATTGCCACACTTGGGGTGAAATGATTAAAAAAAATGATGTAACTTTTTGGTTAATTCCAGCACTCCCACATTTGCTGGAACCAATTTGAAGGTGATGACATTTAAACAGTCAAAATGGATTTTTTATGAGTACACTAAATATATACATAAATATATATATATATATATATATATATATATATATATATACATATATATATATATATATATATATATATATATATATATATGTATATATAAATAAAAAGGAAAGAACAGTAAGATATAAAATCCAGTGTTCTTATAGATATTTTTATTTTTACACAATAGTGCTCTATGTAAATTTAAATTTACAGAGCATTAATATTATAAATTAATAGATTTAAAATATGGTTTTACCGCTACACAGTGATAACCATGTTTCAGAAATGGAAGCTAAAGCCCCTGAATTAAAAATTGAACCCTCTACCACCCCTTGTCTAGATGAATGGATTTATCGGTAACCTTGGAAACCCTCAAACTATGAATCTTTCCTGTGCCGTTAACAACCGTAAATTTTAAAAAGTAAGTTACTCCAAAATTCGCTTGATGAGGAAATGGAACTAATGTCTTTGGTTTAATAACAAAATTAAATTCAGGGGCTTTAGCTTCCATTTCTGAAACATGGTTATCACTGTGTAGCGGTAAAACCATATTTTAAATCTATTAATTTATAATATATATATATATATATATATATATATATATATACACATAAATGATTAGGGTGAAATGATTAAAAAAAATAAAATTTGGAATGTAATCATCTATAGTTCACCTAACACAAGGCCCAAGGGCCACTTAAAATAGAGGATTACTGAATCAAATTATTATATAGGAAGTAGGAAGTATATATTATGAGGATATGTAGGTTAGATATTGGCTGACCCTGAACTTGAAGATATTAAGATTTCATTGATCTGACAGTAACAGTTCTGAGGAAGAAGCTGTCTGAGTGGAACTTACTCTTTACCAAAGCCTATGTGAACATAGTATGGCAGCTCCTGGGAAGATCTGAACTGGTTAAGCTAAAGAATATAACTCTTTAGAACATTTACCATAATAATAACACTTCACGGCTTGGACTAAACATGCCACTTACACTGTAGCAATCCACCTACATTCCCTCCATATTTCATTGGCAAGAAGTAAGTTCCACTTGAACAGCTTCTTTCCACAGACCACTGCTCTGTGGAATCAACTTCCAAGAGGACGTTTCCCCGATCACTACAATCATAATCTGTTCAAGTCTAGAGTTAAATGTTATCTTCCCCTCCTATCCATAGAAACTATCATTTAACGTAACCCTTTACCTCGAGTGGCCTCTAGGCCTTGTACTGGGTGAAACTTACTGTAAAAAAAATAAAGAATAGTGAGAGGCTAGCAATGTTTCTTTCATTGGAAGGGTGTTATAGGTTGGAAAATAATTCATCACCCACAAGGAACAATGCAAAAAATACACAAAGATAGAAATATTTTATAAAAATCTGCGCTCACTTTTAAGCAGATTCTACAAACATTTTTAAAATTTGCTGTTTTCATAATTTTTGCATATAGACATGTAGACACACTAGCACATGTGATGTACATGATATGTGTATATATGTGTGTACATGATCATCTTGACAGAGAGAGAATGTGGGGGTCAGGGAGGCAGGCGTTGAGAAAAGAAACCCAGAAAACAAAGTGCGATAGAAAACAGTGAAAGAGTGTCTGGCTCTTCAGAATTGGCTGATGTAAATCAAGTGCGTAAAGGCTAGTCTCATAACTCCAAAATGTCATCCTTTTTTTTTCAATGCTAAAAATAGATCAACACAAAGAGAGGGTCAAAATAGGTAGCCATAGACGTAGGCATTCTTTCCACAGGCGAACATAGGTGTAAACCATACATGATTAGAATGGCGAATAATATGCCAATCAAATTGCACAAATTTATTTCTCAGAACCTCTAACTTTAAGCTTTCAAGAGAAAGGGTCAAAAAATTGGAATCAGTAATTGAAAGCTAATAGCCATTCTTGTCTTGGGAGAATAGGTTCATTGCTTGCCGACAATCAAAGAAATCCCATTTCATGCTACTCAAATTCTGCTGGCACGCTAACCCTGACAGAAACACAGCTAAGAAATTTTACAGCCCCCTTCTTCCACTATGTATGTATTCACTCTCTATATAACACCTTTATACACACCTTTTTTTTTTTTAAATCATTTAATCCCTAACAAGGTAATAAATCCACTAAGATGCAAGTGGTTAGTATGAGAAAAATATACTATTAAGGAGAGAGGATAATAAAAGAACAGGAATTATGAAGACAGAAGATAACCATTGACATTACTCCAAGAAAGGCAATAAAGCCACTAAGACTGAGGGGGGGGGGTTAATGAGTGTTAGAGACTATTAAGAATTATTATTAATTTAAGAGAACAATAAGAAGACAGAAGATAAGCATTGACATTAGATTTAAATTTTTGAAGATCACATTTGACTGGGAAGCAAGACGAGTCTTCGACAAGCAATATGTGCAAGTGAAGGAACTGGTAGCATATACTGTAAATGGTGCAGCCACTCATATCCAAGGATGCCAATCTACTAGTGTGGCGAGCTAATCTCCATTGCAGAAACCTGCTCAGGCACATTTGTGTTTGTTCAATACCCACAGAGCTCATCTGTGGTTTATACTGCACCTATGATGAGTGGAACCTAGTTACAGTTTCTGGGAGAGAGAGCGCAATCTAGCATGAACAAGGCTTAGCATGTTCATACCCTCAGTCATGATGACTTGTGACTTTGTTCAAGCACAACCGCCGATGGCTCCAAAGGGTTCTGTCTACCCAATTTCACTCACAAGTCTTGGGTTAACCCATGGTATAGTTTTCCAAAGGTGATGCATGCTGGGATCACTTCCTCCAGACCGATAACATCAAGAAGTCATTTTCCTGACAAATCGGCAATGGTGAGATTCAAACCCGGGTCAGAAAGTGAACGTTTTAATCACTTGGCCACATACACATTAACTGTTAGCATAGCCATTTTAACAGTAAAATGATGAAACCTTATCTCAAATCTAGGACTGTGCTGAAATTTATAAAGTCTACGTACCATAGAGGAAAGTTCCTAAGAACAATTATCATGAAAGTATTTATAGGATAGCCACAGGGAAAATATGTTATGGCAGTGGGAAAGTGACTGAAGCCAAGATGCCAGGTCAGGACCAGTAATATTACAGATTCTTCTTTAGATTTTATCAAGAATCTCTAAATGTATAGCAGGAGTACCAGACCATATGTAGTAGCAGTAATCAAAGTGTTGATGAATAGTAGACTTATAAATATATAAGTTAGATTCAGGTGAGAAAAATTGTCTAGAAACGACACAGTGACCCAACATTCCTAGCAGTAGACCTAGCAATTGTCTCAATATAATCTTTCCACTTCATTTCAGTGGAAAATATTAGCTTGAGATGGGACAAAGTGTTACTCTCCTGAAGGTTAGCATCAGCCATGCTGATGGAGAGCAGAAAGAATTCTTTCATATGACTGATAGAGGTTCGTTTTTGAACAATCAAATTTAACACGTCATTTCCTTACCCCAGTTAACAACAGATTGTAGGTTGTTTTTCAGGTCAGCTGCAATTTAACTTTATCGAAGAGATCAGACTTACTGTCAAGACAGGAGTAAATAATTATGTCATCAGCATAGATACCAATTTGAGAACTGATGCCATCTGGAAGGTCACTGATGAAAACTAGGAACAATGTAAGTCCAAGGATAGAGTCCTGAGGGAAAGGTTATGGCAGAAAGAACTAGAGGAGTGGCCATTCAGGGCAACTTTCATTTAGTGATTTGATAAGAAAGACTGAATTATTCCAGTGCTTAGAAAGACTTACTTCGTTGTCATTTTTTCTTCCCTTTAACAAAAACTTTAATTCATTCACAGACTTCATTCACTGATATTTGTTCAATGTTTTGCATTTTAGTTGTTTGAATATATCAATTTATTGTTGCTATTTCATGTCAAACTTTGTGTCTCATTCTGAATTTTTTTTTTTTTTTTTTTTTTTTTTTAAGCATATCACCCCAAGCAAGGCTGGTGGCCACTATCACGCATGGGGTTACAGAAGGGTTGGAGGAAGAGCAGATAGGAGTGGTAAAGGAAGGGATGTCGAGAAAGAGAAGGACGGAGGGTCGATCAAGGCAAGGGGTTTACAGAAGATTTAGAGCGAGAGCAGATAGGAATGAAAGATGAAAGGAAGTGGAGAAGGGAAGTGGATAGATCAAGGCAACTGGAGATGACAATTGACGCTACACTTAAACCATTGGAGATTGTATTTGTCAGGGAAACAGTAATAGGGAAGGGAGTTCCATAGGCGAGATGTGTGAGACATGAAGCTATTGGAGTAGAAGAGACGTCTACATCTAACAGTTTCAATGGTGAAGGGGTGGGAACGGGATGCCAGCCTCGTAGGACGTTTAAATTCACGAGGCTTAGGGACAAGCGAAAGCAACTCCTCGGAGCAATTACCGTGGAAGTACTTGTAGAAAAGGCAGAGCGATGCAACATCGCGTCTGTGAGAGAGCGACTGCAGACGAGATGACAAATCAGGGCCAATCACATTGCATATCCGTCTCTGGATCTTATCAAGAACCCTGAGGCAACACGCAGGGGCCCCAGACCATAAATGGCAGCAATACTCCATGCAAGGGCGAATGGTAGACTTATAGACTTGGAGGATCAATTCCGGGGAGAAGAATTTCCTGGCTCGGCACAGGGAACCGACTTTTCTTGCGGTGGATGATGCAACTGACTCGATGTATTTGTTCCATCTCAGATCAGCGGACAGCGTGAGACCGAGCAGCCGCAGAGAGGAGCTCTCGAGAAGTTGGTCTTCAGACATTCTAATGGGATGCAGGGATGGGTCCTTGTGGTGGTTAATGGTGAGCAGTTTTGTTTTAGAGGTGTTAAAGTTGACCATCCATTTCTCTCCCCAGTCCACAACCGATTGGAGGTACTTTTTCAATTTGAGCTGCCAGGTTAATTTTGTCCGCCTCATTAGATTTGTGCTTGAGGCAGGAGTAAATAGTAGTGTCGTCAGCGTAGATACCGACTTGGGAGTCTATGGCGTCAGGAATGTCGTTTATAAATATGAGGAACAGAGTAGGGCCAAGGATGGAGCCTTGAGGAACACCAGCGTTAGTGGGATAGGAGTTGGAGATGAATCCACTGAGAACAACCTTCAAATCCCGGTTTGATAGGAACAATTGAATTAGGTCAAACAATATGTATTTATGTTATTTACACCATTTACATGCCGACTATAGTCCCCATCTTTGTTGTTGTTGCCACAACGTTTTGACCAGTGTGCCATCCAGATTCATCAAGACACAATGGCTGCAACGTTGTGACAACAACAACAAAGATGAGGACAATTGTAGGCATGTAAATAGTGTTAAATAATGATAACTCCTCATCCCAGAAATCCAGACAGTGCATGTGCGTATATTGTTCAATTGCAATAACAAGTGTCCACAGCACTAGTGTGCCTCTGCTTAAAATCACCAGCTTTTTTAAAACTTGGTAACCATCCACTAAAAGGATGACCTGCTGAAATTTTCACCGAAAGATATAAACACCTACCCCTGCCCAAAATGCCGAATTCAGTGATCTTGGAGTGAAGACAGGCTGTTGCCAAATCTTCAAATCATGGCAAATTGCCAGAACCATTTTCGTTGCTTTGTCATATTAAAATAGTCTACGAGCTGTTATTACTGATTCTCAAAGTGATTTAAGATTCTTTTTGTATGTCTTTATTTTATTTATTTATTACTTTATGGATGTTACGACTATTTATAAATAAAACCAATAAATATGAACAAAAAAATTTGTGGTCAGTCAGTACACTTTTGGCATATTCCTTTCATTCTAATAAAGTCTATCCTGTTGTCTATCTGACACCACATAAAACAACTATATGGTTTTTCTATCTCTCACCCACACATGTATACACTCACATACAATTTTATATATAGATATATGTACACTACAGACAAGTTTGTGCACCTCCTTCATTTTTTTAAAAATACTCCTTAAAATGAGATATCTCTGCATTTTTTTAAGTAAAAAATAAAATTTCAGCTACTAAATTGTATTTGCTTTTATTTTTACAAAAAATAAGGACTTAATTATAAAAAATTATCATACAACAGCATCATAATTTGTTTTCATCAATAAAACCTGCCTTAATTATTGCTTTACAAATTCTTGGTATTTTTTCCAACAGTTTTTTTACCCAAACATTCTTCAAGCACTGAAAAAGCTTACTCTCCCTCTTTGGGTATTCTCTTTGAACACTCCTATCTAATTTATCTCATACTATTTTAAATAGTAGAAATGTCAGGAGATTGAGATGGCCAAGTTATAATTCCCAAATTTTTTTTTTTCCTCAACGTAATTTTGACATGATTCAGAAGAGTGTTTTAGATCAGTGTCGTGTTGAAAGGTGATTTTTTTTTCCAATTATGCATAAACCTGATGATATAATGTATTTGCAAAAGCAAATGATATTGCTTTTTTTTTTAAGGATTCCTTTGACCTGAATCAAATCTTCAGCCCTTTTCATAATCTCAAGAAGTTTACTGAGATGATATTGGCAAAAAATATATATATATTGTTTCCCATAAAAAAATATTTGTAAATTAGCAAAATGTATTGAATTTGAAATTTGAACTTTTTGGTCGAGAGAGGATCCTGAAGAAAGACTGAAAAATAAATGCAAATACAAATTTTATCTGCTAAAACATAAAGAAATATCTAATTTTAAGGTATTTTTTAAAGAAATACAGGTTGGACACAAACTTTTTGCCTGATGTTGATGGCTGGTTGCTTCAAATCATTTCAAGTTTTCAAAAATATGACTGTTATGTTGGTTTAAGAAGCATCTAATACCCTAAATTATACAATTGTTGGTTTTGTTATAAATGAGTATATGTAAGCATGAGAGAACAAATGAATTAAGTATGACCTGTGAGACAAAAAGAAAAGCAAGAATTGTCAAGATAAAATATAGTATTGCTGATACAGAGGATCAAGGAGGAATGTCTCTTTGTGAGCAAGGGAATTAACTTGAAGGAAGAGGAGGGTTGGTAGGGCTTGGATTTGATATGTGTGTTGGGTTAGTTAACTGAGGTATTGTGAGCAACATTCTTAAAAGTAGACGTGGTAGATTATGAGTCACCATATTTTTTCATGTTTTTCATGCAAAATTCTTGATTGACTTCTTTTAAAATGTACTTCATATTATATTTTGAGGAAATTTGTTTTGTGAGCTGGATGTGATGCCCAGAGCCCCCGCACAGAAGGTAACATTTTGATTTTTGATTTTGCTTTCTTAATGTTCAAATCTGGCTGACATGGAAAGTGAATTAGAAAGTGACCGAATTTGAAGCAGAGTATAATAGTTGGTGCCTTTACTAAGTTTATTTTTCTGAGATATTTTCTTACAAAAATATTTTTACAACAGTGAAGTTATAAAAATATCAACATCAAAAAATTTTAATTTAATTTTATAATGCTTTTTAATTTCAAAATGTTACTTGATAACAGTTTTTTTTTTAGTAGAAAACAAGTTTGAAACTGGTTAGGATCTGCATAGTAACTTATGCAGCTTATATGTTATGATCACTGAAGTTAAGCAATGTCAAAACAAGTCAGTAGATTGTTGATCACTTAGGAATGCCAGGTGCTGTAATCTTGGATATGCAAGTGGTGTAGTGTATAATGGCACTGAATTGTTAATCAGAGAGCTATGTTTCAATTCCAATTGGGTTCATTATATTCACTTATGTGCAAATACCCTTAGGAAAGGTATGAATCCAACTCTTCTCCACTTAGCTATATGTTAATTATTATGACTTGTATCATTAAATCATTATTATCTAAAAAAATACATTCTTACAATCTAGAAATATTTTCTGGCTCTAAATAACCTACAAAGGATTGATAAGCCATAGAAAATGAATCAAACATATCTGTCCACAAGGATCTTAAAAGAGAACCACAATATATATATATAAAAAGAGAGAGTTTTAAGGTATGCTATATTTATGGGTTAAAGTGCTCAACATCAGAGATAGAGCATATGTAAATATAAAAGTGGATATTGAGGACAATACCCAATGGTGACATTCTGCTTCACACTTATATGCAATTGTCAGGCCATATATATATATATATATATATATATATATATATATATATATATAAAGAAGAAATATAGTCTTAAAGTGTGCTATATTTATGGGATAAAGTGCTCAATATCAGAGAAAGAGCATGTGTAAATATAAAAGGGAACATAGAAGTCAACACTTAGAGGCGACAGTCTGTTTCATGCTAGATGCAATCATCAGGCAACTGACGATTGCATCTAGCATGAAACAGACTGTTGCCTCTAAGTGTTGACTTCTATGTTCACTTTTATATATATATATATATATATATATATATATATATATATATATATACATATGATTATCTTCCATACCTTTCATTATATCTTTTGCACAAAAGTGTTTTCTGCAAAGCAGAGGATATATATATATATATATATATATATATATATATATATATATATATATATATTCTAATATAGAAAAATGTTATTTCCTAACACTTTTAGGTGATGATTAGATGATCTTGATTGTTTAAGTGAGAATTATTAACTGAATCAATACAAGCACTCTTTCCTTCTTACAGAAGTTAATATGTTGGGATCTGTCTACCCAGCTTTTTGTTGAGTGTTGGGATTCCAAACATTTAACAACAACCACATATCTTGTGCAAACAGACTTACTTTATGGTAGTCAGCCTAATGTGTTTATGAGTTTGTAGACAAAGGCTGAGTAGGCAGTTGCTGGTTATTCCCTTCTGTTGTGTGTGTGGACAAAGCCTTAGTTGGCGGCTGCCGACAATCAATCCATTCCATTTTATGCATGTGTGCGGGTGCAGTGTGTATACACATGTATGAATTAAACAGGCACTGAAATTGTTTTGAAGCCTGAGAAGTAGTATGCTTCAATTTTTATATCCATAAGGGAGATCTAAAATCTAATTTCGAAAAGAAGTGCGAACTTTTTGAACAAAAGGTTTTCATTAGTTAGAAAAAAACTCAAAGGGTTTTAAACTATTGTCTTTGTATATGTTGTAACCTAGGTAAAGGTTAGTGAAGAAGAATAACCAAAACGAAGGTTGGAAATGGAACAATAATATTTATAACTGGAACAACATACAAGTTTCACTAGTAGTGAGTTAGAAGTGAATCAAAGGTGAATTCCCAGTGAAGACAACAGTGAATCCCCCATACAGTATATTCCACTGTATTTATAAGGACTGGGTCATACTCATGATAGTCCAAAGATATGGTATAACAGTATATAAGAGTCATCCAAGGAGATGGTATTACCTATGAGATTCTGATAGAAGTGCTGGAGAAAAAAACATGGTTGGAATGCTGATAATCTGACATTTGAACATGGTGTTTACTTCATTTCAGTAATCCCTAGATTCACATTGGAACATATTATTAACTCATATATCATAGAAGACTCAGAAATCAGTGCACATTCTATATATTTCCACTGTAACAAATTACTTAAACTTTTAATTAAGCCTGCATTATTATTTATTTAATTCAAAAAAATTTATCTAAGTACATATTTCATTAATCAGATCAGTAGTAAAGAATTGGTTTTACTCTCATCATAATCAGTTTTAAACTTTCACCCAGCAAAGACTAGTTATTTAGCTAGTTGTAAAATAATTTACACAAGGGGAGACTGAATTAAAAGTTAATCATTCTTCATGATGTTCTCCAAAGCAGGTGAAGAGTTTTGATAACAACTGGATGATTAAAACAATATGATTTGTTGCTATCAAAGTACCAATAGATGAAATGATAAAAGCAGGCCAGATCACAGATTTCAAAATGACAAAAGCCTCAATGTTTCACTTGATGGCTATTTTTTGTACCATTTTTCTCTGTTAATTCACACTCAAGTCATTAGACTTTATGCAGAATCATGTCACAAACAAAGCCATGATTGTCTCTTGTTCATTTGCATTGAACAATGGAGTAGCAGAATTTACAGTCAAGCATAAGTTATTAGTTTGTTCAATTCTATACCCAGCATAATGTGTTACTTGTGGCAATTCAAACCCTTTGTTATTCACATAAAGTACTTTTCAAATTAATTATCAAAGAGCATAATTCATTGTTTACCATCAGTTCATATGACTAAATTTACTTCTGTTCCATGTAGCTAATGGCATTTCTGTAGTTAAAAGCTAAAATGCAACCCCAGAAAAGCAGATAGTAATCAGGTGAAATTTTAAAAGACAACCATGTTCTTATAAAATCTCAGTGATTAATAACTTTATATTGTTTAGCTTATACTACTACCTCAGTGTGTGGAACAGTTATAATATATTTAGTATAGGAGATAAGGAAATTTACCATAGAATAGTCTGCGCAAGGTGTAGTTTTGTCCAACACTGGAAGTCTGGTGCTTCTGCTATGTATTTAGAGACCCTTGATAAAATACAAGAATGGATCTGCAATATTAATGGCTCTGACCTGGTATCTCAGTTTCAGTTACTTTCCCACCAATGTAATGTAAGTCCCCTGTGTCTTTTCTTGGATTAAAGCTGGCATTGATGCTTTTGTACCTTCTCAAAAATACCAGGTGAAACGACAATCTTCCCCATGGTTCACACCAGCCTGTTCAGCCATTTTAGTTACAGCCTACAGGAATCACTTTGTCCAGCTATAACAGCATGACGGTTCCAATCACAAAATTTGTGTCTGCACATAATAATTGTAAATGTGGCCTCAAATCCTTGTTTGCTGATAGAGGCTATACAGCGCCTCATTCTAAGAAGTTTGGTTCACATGACTACTGGTGGCTCTGTAATAGTGTTAAATAAGAGTAAATCCATCATCATTTTTTTTGTTTATTAGTTTTGACTGTTCGCCAGGCAAAATTAGTTAAGGATGTCTTATCTGCAGAGATTATTTTGTCACTTTTGGTAAAAGTTATATTTTCTTTTCAGAAGCTGTAGAGACTGGAGAAACATCCAGCAAGAAACCACGAACAGATGATCAAGAAACCACAACAAAAACACCAATTGCTGAAGAAAGGTAAGATTTTTAGCTAAGACATAAAATAATACACTTTAACTGACACAATGAATCAGGATGTTGCAAACTATTTTTATCTGAGCCTGAGGAAACTGGTATTTTTATCACTACCAGTAAAATTGAGATGCTGTGATTCAAAGTGGCCACCTAGTGTCCATAAGTAGTTAAGAAGTAAATAAATGCATGAAAACTTTGTGTTGCTCATAATAATTATAAATGTGCTTTCAAAGAGGCTAAGCTTTTGGTTGCTGACAGAATGAGGCACCGTACAGCCTCAGAAATTTTTGCTTTGTATGACTACTGCTGGCCCTGTAAAAGTGGGTTAAGTAAGAGTAAGTCTTCTATCTTTTCTCTCTTCACTCAATTTGGGGTGTTACCTACAGTTGATAAAGCAGAATGCTTTGCTCATTAATTATCTTCTAATTCTACTTTTGACTCATCTGAGACATCTTTGCCTGACTTTTCCCCTGTTAAGTGATATACATATAATTCACTCTGTGGTTACTGCTATCATTTCTACACTGGATACCCACAAGGTACGTGGACCTGATGGCATCTCTGCAATAGTTCTTTAAGAAATATGCTGCTGAACTGGCTCATGTTCTCTCTAGATACCTGGCTGCTTCTTGCTTTCCATTTTGTTGGAAATCCTCTTCTCTAGTTCCAGTCTATAAGAAATCAGATTAACCATCTTATCCTTCTAATGGCTTATTAGTCTTCTACAACTTTTTGGGAAAGAGGTTCTAATCAATTCTGAATTGGTTAAGCATCTCACCTCACTGGGTCTTCTTTCAGATAAACAATATGGCTTTTGTTTCTCTAGGTTGACTACTGATGTATTAATGATTATGAGCAAGAGAGTTTATCAAGCTTTAGATAAGAATGGTGAAGCTCAGGTTGTTACTTACGAGATCTCGAATGTATTTGACAGGGTTTGGCATACATGTCTTTTTCAAAGTTGAAAGGTTATAGTTTTCTGTACAAATTTTGGAACTGATTCAGTCTTTCTTATTAAATTTTGAAATGAAAGTTTTTTCTTGAATGGACACCTTTCTAGATCTTTCTGGATTAATCTAGATTTCCTCAAGGGCTCTATCCTTAGACCTAAATTGTTCCTAATTTTCAGCAATGAACTTCCTGATGTCATCAGTTCTCAACTTGGTATCTATGCTGATGGCACAACTATTTACTCCTGTCTCGATAGTAAGTCTGATCAGTTACACTAAAATCAAACTGGCAGCTGATCTTAAAAAAAAATGACCTACAATTTGCTGTTAACTAGGGTAAGGAATGGCTTGTCAATTTTAATGTCTCCAAAACAAAACTGCTGTCTATCAATCATCTCCTTTCTACGCTTCATCAGCATTGCTGATGTTAACCCCCGCCCACAAAAGTGACTCATTATGCCTTCTCAGGCTAACATTTTCCACTGACATGAAGGGAAAAGATTATATTGAATCACTTGCTAGGTCTGCTGCTTGCAAAGTTGGGTCACTTTGTCATGCTAAACAGTTTTTCTCACCAGAATCTATCTTACATATTTATAAGTCTACCATTCATCCATGCATTGAATATTGTTGCTATATCTGGTTTGGTGCTCCTGCTATATGTTTAGAGATTCTTGATAAAATCTAAAGAAGAATCTGCAATGTTATTGATCCTGACCTGACATCTTGGCTTCAGTTACTTCCCCACTGCTGTAATGTAGCTTCCCTTTGCCTTTTCTATAAATATTTTCATGGTAATTGTTCTGATGAACTTTCCTCTATGCTACCTAGACTTTATGAATTTAAGCACAGTACTAGATCAGCAACAAGGTCTTATCATTTTACCATAGAAATGGCTAGATGTAACCGTAAGTTTTATGCTAACAGTTTCTCCTCTTACACATATTCCTTGTGGAACTCTCTTCAGGCTTCTCGCTTCCCAGTTAACTTTGATCTTCAAACATTTAAATGCAATTATCTTCTGTTTTCTTCATGTTCTCTTTCCTTAATAATAATCCTTAATATTCTTTAACACTCAGTAACCCCCTTCATTCTTAGTGGCTTTATTGCCTTGCTTGGAATAAAACGATTAAAATAAAAAAAGATGCTACAAAAGAAAATATTAACCTAAGAAAGCAAGTCCTATTATTAAGTAGCCTTGTCTGATCTTTACTTTCATGCAAATGTCATGAATGGCATCTATTTCTCATTCAGAAATGTTTAAACAATCAGCTACAGGCAACTATTTTCACAGATCAGTAACAAAAAATAACTTCAAGTGAATGAATCCTCTATGTCTTCATCAAAGTTCATCAGAATCTATAGGCCAGCAATACAAAACCACAAAGAGAAATCACCATTATAACAAAAGCCACATCATTTGAAGACTTCCAACAGGCACAATATCTTAAATAGATAGCACATGTAACTAGAAAGGAAAATGAGGATATAATCAAGATGTTGACTTTTCACACTATGTTATGAAGGAAAATTCCATTAATTCCATTAATACTAGACACAGTTAATGGATTGAAGAAACCTATTTTCCTGAAAAAGAGTTTTAAAAGGATTTTATGAATTTCAACCAACAGTTATACATAATGTTCAGTTAGCAAATGCCAAATGTTTCCTGTAAAGAAACAGATAAGAAATTAAAATGAATAAATATGTTTATTTTTTGTTCCTCTTTTTTGATTCAAATCTATATAGGAATATCTGCAAAGCACTTGCCTCTCCTCACTTTATAGGCAGAAGCACACAAATGCATGCTGGGATTTTTTTTCCTAGCCAATAAAATAGGCCAGTTCTCAGTTTCATTTGACTCAGTCCTGATCTATCTTGTCATGAAGTCAGAATGCTACATTCGCTTGTCCGAACTTGCTCTTGTATACCAACCCCAATTCTTAGTTTGTGAACTTTTTGCCATATTAATTTTGTTTTGTTAATTTGCCGTGCATATATTATTTGCTTACTTTATATTATTTTTTGACCTGATCTTTTTCTTGTTCTTTTGCCTATTGCAAATTTTGTCAATTCTGTTGGTTTGAACAGTTCTGTTTCTAATACTGCATTTGATCATGGCTACTCATTCCACACTCTTGATTATATAATTGTTAAAAAAAAGACATTTTTGGGAGAAAATATCTACAGATATTTGGATCATTACTGTGACTATTTCTTGACAATGTCTTCACATTGCCAAATGCTATTTTTGTGGATATTTCTTTGTTCAAGAATATAGTCTGATACCATTTATTCTGAAAGGCAATTTTCACACAAAAAAGAATTGGTGCTCCAGGATTATAAGCTGATAAACTCTATGTAATGTCTGGGTTAAGACATACATATAATATTTAAAATTTGCTATACTTATAAAGGAAGAGTCCTCAATGTTATATATATATATATATATATATATATATATATTGAGGGTGTTGATGTAGGAATAAACACTGAATGGTGACACTCGATTTATATGTGTGCGTGTGTGTGTTTTAGTAGGATATATAATCCAAACAAAATTTTGATAAATCAGACAAAGTGAAAAAATATTTTTATTGACTCTGTGTTTCATCTTTATTAGATAGGCTTCTTTGGATCAGAATGAAAGATGCACACACACACATTTCTTTTAAATTTTGACCCAAAGAAGCCATCAATGAAGGTCAAATGTGTAGTCAATAAAAGATTTTTCCACTTTTTCTCACACACACACACACACATTCTTTTTTACAATAATGTTCACTTTCTACTAGGTCCAAAGGCCACTGACGGCAGAAGGTTACAGAGTATGTGTTGATGGCTACTATTATCAAGAGTTGAGATTTGAACCTGGGTATCATATTTGAAAAGCTGCAGAATTATATATATATATATATATATATATATATATATATATATGTGTATATATATATATATATATATATATATATATATAACCGAATGGGTAAATATAGGTAGGTATACAAGTGAGTGATCATATACAAATACATATAAATACTCTATAATGTAAGAAAAAACAGTGATAATTTTAAATAACAGAAGTATTTAATATATATATGATGGACTCTCCCGTCGAACTCGACGTATGAGGGTCAGACAGATCAGTTCCCAGAAACTGAAGGCCCAACACCCACATAGGATTTGATTATAGTGGTGAAGGCTTTGTGCAGGGCCATCCACACTTTTTGGAGGGACGAATACAGGGACCTGGTGCAACGAATGCCACAAGGTCCCCAAACGACCCTTCCGCAGGTTTTTGAATTCAGAGTTGTCCTTCTCCTAGACCAGTTGCCATCCAAGGCTATAGAACCCAGTCTGTCCTGCTATTTACCCATAGCTTGTGGGAGAAGAAGAGGATTCATACCTTTCCCAAGGGTATTAGCACGTAAGTGAATGTAATGGATTCGACTGGAATTCGAACTCGGCTCTCCGATTCCTCAATCCAAGCCGTTATCCATTACTCCACCGTGCCTCCTAATATATATATATATATATATATATATATATATATATATATATATATATATATATATAAATATATATATATATATATATATATATATATATATATATATATATATATATATATATATATATATATATATATTTATATATATATTTACACACACACACACACACACACACATATATATATATATATATATATATATATATACTTTATTGCTGGGGTGGAATATTATTGTTATTATAATATTTAAATGAATTGTACTTTAATTTTGAATTTAAATTCAGGTCTAGATCAACATTTCAGATCGAAAATAAAGTTGGCAATAAGAAATATAAATTCTAAATTAGAGAGACACTAATGTTATAAAAGTAAGTAAACAAGAAGGAACGTTAGAAAAACAAGGGGCTAACTAGTTTTTTTTAAATTGAAAGTGTAATTATTAATATTACTAATATTAATAGTACTTAACTAACTAAAACAATAATAATAAAATATGCTGTGATAAAATAAAATAAAGTACTAATAAAAATAATGAAAAGAAAATAATCTGAAATGAAATAAGAGTCTTATGTAGAAACATATAAAATATGTAAATAAATTTCTTAAAATATTTATATGAATTATAGTTTAATTTTTAATACAATTTCAAAATTAAACTTTAAGTATTTTAACAAAATGTTAACTATACAGTTAGATATAGATTTTATTTACAGTAAATATATATGAATATATATCTAATGTAAATCTATTTAAACTCGGCGGGTGAAAAAACCTGGATAGCACAATTTTCAAACAAACTGGCATCCAAGGAAAAAATAAATATAGAAAAAAAAGAAAGAACCAGAAACCTCCAAACAAGGCAAAAGAAATTGTCCAGTACCTTAAATTTCTGGTACAAAGAAGAAAAAACCCAGCAAGTAATAAGTCAAAAAGAAGAGTGCTCAATATGCTAAGCAGAGCAAAGGTAAAATAAATAAATCCTAATGAGCCAGATACTACCTACCTAGGTTTCACCACATGGGATCAGTGGCCTGATGATGCCATCTGGTGAAACCTAGGTAGGTAGTACGTGGCTCATTAGGATTTATTTATTTTATGAATATATATCTATACAATAAATATCTGGTGCGATAGGTAAATTGTCACCATTTTATATTTTTACATTGTTTGTTTCCAATTTTGTTGACTGCACAGTATGGTAGGGTCAGTTGGGCACTGTCTGTGAGAAAAAGAGCACCATGACACAATTCACTCTGCCAGAGATTTCAAAACAGCATGCTGTACTCCTTGGCTCCACTACAAACATTTCAGAGTGTTGGGGTGTCAATCTGAGGACAGTACAGAAGATTCAAAAAGAGTTGGATGAGTCTAATGTCGATTACAAATGTGTTTGGAGTGATCACTAGTGATGGCGACATTATGCCTCCATTCATCTTTCCACAGAGCCTAAGAGTGAACACAGAGGCCCCCATTAAGTGTCTTGAGGAGGTAGTGCTGCCCTGGGTCAAGAGGGTGGCTGCTGGAAGAACCTGTGTCTGGCAATGGGACTCTGCACTATGCCACACAAGAAGAACTTAGTAACAGCTGTCAGACAATATCTACAACCACATCACACCTGACATCGAACTTCCCAGACTGCAACCCCCTTGATTATTATGTGTGGGGTGCAGTTGAGCAAGAGACCAGCAAAACTTCTTTGTAACGCCAAAGATGAACTAAAGACAAGGATTATGGCAGCATTCAGCAACTAAAAAAGGGAGACTATCCAGAAAAGATGCAGAAGATTCCGAAGTTGTCTGGAGGCTGCGGTTGAAGCCAATGCTGATTTTACTGAAATTTACTCTTTCATATTTCAAGAAATTTTTTGTATAATTTTGGTAGATATATCTGTTATAATGAGATGTAAGTGTTATTTTCATTTTTGCATAAGTTAGATGACAATTTATCCATCGCACCTTGTATATATAAGGAAGAAAAAAATTTAAAAGAAAAACTGTCTTACAAAATCAAGTTTAGCACATATTTAAGAAGTACAGATGGAGAAAGAGATAAATAAATAATTTGCACAAATGCTTCTCTTATATACTAGAAAATCCTTTAGCCAGTAAATTGTACTTAAATTTCAAAACATATATATTGTTTTAAAAATTCTTTCATCATGAATTGTCTGTTTCATTATATTTGAAAGTCAGAAAATTTGAAAATAAAATTGCTCTTTGAAAGCAACAACAAAATCAGAACAGTCAAAGAGGATTATTTTTGTCTTTTTAGACTCAAAGTGCCATTCTATTTAAAACTTTACAAATGACGGGTTCTACAAACTGCTCAAATGAATTTCATAAAAAGTGACAAAATATTTTAACTCTAAGGTAAGAGTAATCCAAATTCAACCTTCCACCAAAATTAAGATCTGAAAAAAAATGCTTACATTTTATACAGAAAAGGTATTATTCTTTACTCTTTTCTTCAAAATGGAAAGAGCCGTTTTTCTAGCAGATTTTATCTTTTAATTTGAACTGTTTGTTGCTTTCAATCCATCAAAGGGGGATCTACTTAAAAAAAAAAAAAAACTTTTCTTACTCTATCAGAAAGTTACCTTAGCAATTGGTCTCATTGACACAAGAGAGAACAAGGAGAGACGCTGTCACAAGGCAGTAAATAGCTTTCCTTCTCCAGGGGAAAAAATGAGAGCAGAGCTAAAGTTGACAAAAAACAAAACACCACTTTATTTGGGCAAATCTATGAAAAATAGGAGTTGACTTCTGTCTTATTTCTTTCCTTCTTCCATTCCTAATCTATGAAAGCAGATTGGTTTATCTCTATAAAAAATTGGTCAGCACATTTTTTTCCCTCCAGTCTTTTGAAGACAAAATCTTACCTATGAAAATATGTGCAAGTAAATATAAATTCCAGTAATACACAGGAAATTGAGGATGAAAATGCAACAGGAGATTTTAAGAATACTTATTTACAGGAAGCTTACCAGTTAAAATAGGATTTCTAACACTTGAACTTCTTAACAAATTGTTGTCATGAATTACTTAACATGTTATTATCACAAACTCTTTAAACACTTTGTTATCATGAACACCTTAACACATTCTTGTCATGAACACCTTAACACTTTGTTATCATGAATTACTTAACATGTTATTATCACAAACTCTTTAAACACTTTGTTATCATGAACACCTTAACACATTCTTGTCATGAACACCTTAACACTTTGTTATCATGAATTACTTAACATGTTATTATCACAAACTCTTTAAAGACTTTGTTATCATGAACACCTTAACACATTCTTGTCATGAACACCTTAACACTTTGTTATCATGAATTACTTAACATGTTATTATCACAAACTCTTTAAACACTTTGTTATCATGAACACCTTAACACATTCTCGTCATGAACATCTTAACACTTTGTTATCATGAATTACTTAACATGTTATTATCACAAACTCTTTAAACACTTTGTTATCATGAACACCTTAACACATTCTTGTCATGAACGCCTTAACACTTTGTTATCATGAATTACTTAACATGTTATTATCACAAACTCTTTAAACACTTTGTTATCATGAACACCTTAACACATTCTTGTCATGAACGCCTTAACACTTTGTTATCATGAATTACTTAACATGTTATTATCACAAACTCTTTAAACACTTTGTTATCATGAACACCTTAACACATTCTTGTCATGAACACCTTAACACTTTGTTATCATGAATTACTTAACATGTTATTATCACAAACTCTTTAAACACTTTGTTATCATGAACACCTTAACACATTCTTGTCATGAACACCTTAACACTTTGTTATCATGAATTACTTAACATGTTATTATCACAAACTCTTTAAACACTTTGTTATCATGAACACCTTAACACATTCTTGTCATGAACACCTTAACACTTTGTTATCATGAATTACTTAACATGTTATTATCACAAACTCTTTAAACACTTTGTTATCATGAACACCTTAACACATTCTTGTCATGAACACCTTAACACTTTGTTATCATGAATTACTTAACATGTTATTATCACAAACTCTTTAAACACTTTGTTATCATGAACACCTTAACACATTCTTGTCATGAACACCTTAACACTTTGTTATCATGAATTACTTAACATGTTATTATCACAAACTCTTTAAACACTTTGTTATCATGAACACCTTAACACATTCTTGTCATGAACACCTTAACACATTTTTGTCATGAACACCTTAACACTTTGTTATCATGAATTACTTAACATGTTATTATCACAAACTCTATAAACACTTTGTTATCATGAACACCTTAACACATTCTTGTCATAAACACCTTAACACTTTGTTATCATGAATTACTTAACATGTTATTATCGCAAACTCTTTAAACACTTTGTTATCATGAACACCTTAACACATTCTTGTCATGAACACCTTAACACTTTGTTATCATGAATTACTTAACATGTTATTATCACAAACTCTTTAAACACTTTGTTATCATGAACACCTTAACACATTCTTGTCATGAACACCTTAACACTTTGTTATCATGAATTACTTAACATGTTATTATCACAGACTCTTTAAACACTTTGTTATCATGAACACCTTAACACATTCTTGTCATAAACACCTTAACACTTTGTTATCATGAATTACTTAACATGTTATTATCACAAACTCTTTAAACACTTTGTTATCATGAACACCTTAACACATTCTTGTCATGAACACCTTAACACATTTTTGTCATGAACACCTTAACACTTTATTATCATGAATTACTTAACATGTTATTATCACAAACTCTTTAAACACTTTGTTATCATGAACACCTTAACACATTCTTGTCATAAACACCTTAACACTTTGTTATCATGAATTACTTAACATGTTATTATTGCAAACTCTTTAAACACTTTGTTATCATGAACACCTTAACACATTCTTGTCATAAACACCTTAACACTTTGTTATCATGAATTACTTAACATGTTATTATCACAAACTCTTTAAACACTTTGTTATCATGAACACCTTAACACATTCTTGTCATAAACACCTTAACACTTTGTTATCATGAATTACTTAACATGTTATTATCGCAAACTCTTTAAACACTTTGTTATCATGAACACCTTAACACATTCTTGTCATGAACACCTTAACACTTTGTTATCATGAATTACTTAACATGTTATTATCACAAACTCTTTAAACACTTTGTTATCATGAACACCTTAACACATTCTTGTCATGAACACCTTAACACTTTGTTATCATGAATTACTTAACATGTTATTATCACAAACTCTATAAACACTTTGTTATCATGAACACCTTAACACATTCTTGTCATAAACACCTTAACACTTTGTTATCATGAATTACTTAACATGTTATTATCGCAAACTCTTTAAACACTTTGTTATCATGAACACCTTAACACATTCTTGTCATAAACACCTTAACACTTTGTTATCATGAATTACTTAACATGTTATTATCACAAACTCTTTAAACACTTTGTTATCATGAACACCTTAACACATTCTTGTCATAAACACCTTAACACTTTGTTATCATGAATTACTTAACATGTTATTATCGCAAACTCTTTAAACACTTTGTTATCATGAACACCTTAACACATTCTTGTCATGAACACCTTAACACTTTGTTATCATGAATTACTTAACATGTTATTATCACAAACTCTTTAAACACTTTGTTATCATGAACACCTTAACACATTCTTGTCATGAACACCTCAACACTTTGTTATCATGAATTACTTAACATGTTATTATCACAAACTCTTTAAACACTTTGTTATCATGAACACCTTAACACATTCTTGTCATAAACACCTTAACACTTTGTTATCATGAATTACTTAACATGTTATTATCGCAAACTCTTTAAACACTTTGTTATCATGAACACCTTAACACATTCTTGTCATAAACACCTTAACACTTTGTTATCATGAATTACTTAACATGTTATTATCACAAACTCTTTAAACACTTTGTTATCATGAACACCTTAACACATTCTTGTCATAAACACCTTAACACTTTGTTATCATGAATTACTTAACATGTTATTATCGCAAACTCTTTAAACACTTTGTTATCATGAACACCTTAACACATTCTTGTCATGAACACCTTAACACTTTGTTATCATGAATTACTTAACATGTTATTATCACAAACTCTTTAAACACTTTGTTATCATGAACACCTTAACACATTCTTGTCATGAACACCTTAACACTTTGTTATCATGAATTACTTAACATGTTATTATCACAAACTCTATAAACACTTTGTTATCATGAACACCTTAACACATTCTTGTCATAAACACCTTAACACTTTGTTATCATGAATTACTTAACATGTTATTATCGCAAACTCTTTAAACACTTTGTTATCATGAACACCTTAACACATTCTTGTCATAAACACCTTAACACTTTGTTATCATGAATTACTTAACATGTTATTATCACAAACTCTTTAAACACTTTGTTATCATGAACACCTTAACACATTCTTGTCATAAACACCTTAACACTTTGTTATCATGAATTACTTAACATGTTATTATCGCAAACTCTTTAAACACTTTGTTATCATGAACACCTTAACACATTCTTGTCATGAACACCTTAACACTTTGTTATCATGAATTACTTAACATGTTATTATCACAAACTCTTTAAACACTTTGTTATCATGAACACCGTAACACATTCTTGTCATGAACACCTCAACACTTTGTTATCATGAATTACTTAACATGTTATTATCACAAACTCTTTAAACACTTTGTTATCATGAACACCTTAACACATTCTTGTCATAAACACCTTAACACTTTGTTATCATGAATTACTTAACATGTTATTATCGCAAACTCTTTAAACACTTTGTTATCATGAACACCTTAACACATTCTTGTCATAAACACCTTAACACTTTGTTATCATGAATTACTTAACATGTTATTATCACAAACTCTTTAAACACTTTGTTATCATGAACACCTTAACACATTCTTGTCATAAACACCTTAACACTTTGTTATCATGAATTACTTAACATGTTATTATCGCAAACTCTTTAAACACTTTGTTATCATGAACACCTTAACACATTCTTGTCATGAACACCTTAACACTTTGTTATCATGAATTACTTAACATGTTATTATCACAAACTCTTTAAACACTTTGTTATCATGAACACCTTAACACATTCTTGTCATGAACACCTTAACACTTTGTTATCATGAATTATTTAACACTTTCACTGAGCTATAACATTCCTTATTATGGACAACAAAATTTTATGATCATCAATTTTTGGTGGAAAAATTTCTGTTTGAACACATGATCATACTCAACCAATCAGATTTCATTTTAAATAGATGTCAATCGAAACCACTTTTTTTCATAAAACAATAAGAATTCTTCAACTCTGGTTATATGTGTGATATATTATGAAATAGCCACATGTCTTTACATCTCAATTTAATTTTTGAAAATCATAGAACTGCAAAACCAGTTAAAGTTACTCCAAATAAATATTCTTAATGACTCCAATTGCATTTCAACTTCTTTTTCCTATACTTTTACACATGTGAGATATATAAAAAAACTTACTTTCTTACATATATATATATATATATATATATATATATATATATATATATATATATTTATATTTATATATATGCATACACCTACTTTTAAACATTTTCTCTTTTACAATATTTGACAGAATAATATTGATCCACACTCTCAAGAATAGTGGATTTTACAAGTATATAGTTCTTTGCTTGTAAGTTCCATGAATTGATGTCATCATCATTAAATCATTCTGTGTGGTAGTTCAAGTACTGACTAATGACATTTCAGCACAAAACACCCACTGGCTATACTTAGCAGTCAGTGAATCTAACGACAGAACAATTGTAATTGTACCATTGTGAACTTGTGGTAATCTCTGGCTGCTTCTGACTAAATATAATGGCTTCGGATAATGCACTTAAAAAGTACTTTGCACCAGAAGATCAGCTTAGAGTTACAACCAAGCACAAGTTAGCAAGGACCAGAGAATTGATCATGAACAACACCTATTTGGATAAGGTAAACAAGAAAGCGTTTTTGGTCTGAATTAAAATTAGTTAACTGTATAGAGTGAAATATTGAAAAAAGGAAAAATCTAGAAAAGTTCAAATTGATTTCTATTGGGGATTACAGTTAGCGGTACTATTCCTTTATTTTCTTGTCTTCTTATGGTGGCAGGATGTGACACAAGCTCATTTTTAATGTGGGATACGCATATGCGTACTTATGGATCAAGGACAAAAATTGTACACTTAACACAACCAATGTCATGCTGGGACTGGTATCCACCAACCTTCCTTATTGAGATCTATGAGGTAGGTGCTGCTACAGGGTTGGAATCCCTGTAACCAGGCATCCTTCAAAGCTATTGTGTTAACTATTCAAAGACAGAAAAACAGTAGAAAAATAAAAACAGATACTACCCTTTGATTCCTGACCAAAGGTTGTGTAAAGTTATTTACTTGCCTCCCTACAGTGGCAAAATGTGGAACACGGTTGTTTTTATTGTGGGGTTGCTATCAGCCAATCCAAAAATGTCCCAGTCTCCATGACCATTTTTATGCAGGTGTTAAGATTCTACTGACTCTACTTTTTTTAGTGCAATGATATAGTATCTCCCACAACTTTGATTCCTACCTGAAGGCCAGGTAAAGAAATGATGTCCCTATGTACAGGGTGACTGAAAAGTAACTCCTCATTTTAAAATTTATCTATTAAGTATAATTTTTACAAAAAATGGATATGAGAGGAAAGCGTATAGCATGAGGTTTTATTTAAAATTTGCTATGGGCATCAGATTTGACTACCAGCTTCTTGAGCTACCCAGGAACTGTGTCTACTGATTTCACCAGGAACTTTTGTGGTATGGAAGATATAACTTCTTGTATTTACCCTCAAGTTCTTCCAAAGTCTTACTTTGGTATAGTAGGCTTGTTCCTTTAACCAACCCCAAAGAAAAAAGCCACAGGTTGTTAAATCAGGTCTCCTGGCTGGCCATTCATAGATAAAATAAGGAGTTACCTCTCAATCCCCATGTATTTTTTAAAATTATTTCAATAAACATTACACTATTTGCACATCCTTACATTCTTCTGATTAGCACAATTTATTCACCAATTAAAATGTGTGTGTGTTATGTCCATATTTAATCCAAATATTCTAAAGTAAAGAAGAATTTTGTAAGCACATTGCTGATAAGAAAGAAAAACTTGTTATAGCATAACAAAAAATGGTTCAAAATTTTTTCAAGTTCAAGTAACATTAGAGAGGGAATTTACAGAACCTGAGAAACTTACAGTACCTCATTTCAGAAATATAGACAGATAACATTAATTTGTTTTATAACATGCAATCTAATACTTATTATATATATATATATATATATATATATATATATATATATATATATATATGTGTGTGTGTGTATGTTTCAGTTTATATATGTATATATATATATATATATATATATATATATATATATAGTTAAAGAGAGCCAGACAAACCTACCAAGGTTTCACCTAAGTGGATCGTCATGATCCACTTAGGTGAAACCTTGGTAGGTTTGTCTGGCTCTATAGGTTTAACTAGGTCTGCTCTACTTATTCTATTGAGCACTTTATTTAGTTATTTTGTGTACTCTTATCGGGTTTTTTTCTTTGGGCTTTGGACTTGCATGCTAGACGATTATTTTCAGCTAACATACATGTTCTTGGTTCTTTCTTTTTTCATACCTTTTTTTCCATTTGGTATTGGATGGATTATTTGCAAATCAAGACACCGAATGTTTTCCGAACGAGTATAGTTTCTTATACTTATAAGATTACTACTACTACTACTACTACTAATATATATATATATATATATATATATATATATATATGTATATGTTTATATATGTGTATGTGTATGTATGTATATATATATTTATATTTGGTTTGTTTCCTTTTTTACGTTGCTGTGTGACTTAATATATTTATGCTTGCTTCTGTATATGTATATATGCATATGCGTATGCATATATGTATGTCTGTGTATGTGTAGATATATATATGTGTATGTGTGTATGCGTGTATATGCATATATGTTTTTATATGTTTGTCTGTAAGAAGGCTTTTCTGTGTTTCTGTCTGTAGTGAAGAATGTGTGTACACTGTACACATATATCTGTAGGTAGTTTTTATTTTCTTTCACCTACTGTGCAGTAGTGCGTATATAGATATATTATGAAATATATATTTTTATATATATTTGTGTGTTTGGAATTTTTGTTTTTATATATTAGATGGTGTTATTTTTATACATATATATCTGTTATAACTTTCTTTCTTTCCCTATTGTTTGTTTCTCTGTTCTATTAGACGATTTTTATCTATGTATATTTGCCCGTATAAGTTATATTTTAATAAGTTGGTAGAATTTGTCTAATAAGACTTTCAATCTTCAATATTTCTTGGTTCTTGTGTCTATGTCAATGTATATGGGTGTATGTACGTGTCTTTATTGGTGTCTGTGTGTATGGTAACTTGGATGCATCTTTCATTGTGTATGTAGGTTTTTTTTGGGTTCGTTTTTGTAAAGGGTCATGGAGATATTTCCTGTCTCGTCACTTTTTTGTGTGTGTATGTATCTAAACACGTCTGCGTTATTATGTATTATAATCTGATTGTGTATGTATTGTCTTTTGCAAGATGTCATCCGCCCCTGCCTATATTTAGAATTCAAATGTATCTATGCTGTCATGAAGTTCAGAGCAATAGTTGATATTAACGTTTCAATAAAAACAAAATAAATAGAATAAATATGTATCTTTTCTTTTTCCTCAGTAATTTTATAATTTTGAACTTAATAGAGATTAAATGTAAATTTTAAAATGGGTAATTCTTAATTTTTAATTTCAAATTTTATTATATAATTTAATACTTATTGGTTAGAATAAATTCTATTTTAGTCTAACCCCAACATTAAGGCATTAAATAGTTATTATAACCTTAGTTCATTGTCAAGTTTTTTGTTTTCTCGTATACTTGTATTTTGATTGGTCATTCCAGCTTATGAAACAGTGTTTCCCCTTGTGAGGGGGGTTAATTGATTTGAACCTTTTAAGACCCTTTATCCTACATTCAACATCATCACTTGATAAGACACTAGAGATGTTGAAAGAAAATGGCTATATATTTATGTTATAACTTTCAAATAAATAATTATATTTGCTCTATTCAGTATTGAGCACTCTTTTAAGAATAGTAATTGTTGGTTATTGGAATTTATTCCATATACACCAATCCTATACTTGTATATATATATATATATATATATATATATATATATATATATATATATATATATATATATATATATATATATGTATGTATATGTATATATATATATATATATATATATATATATATATATATATATATATATATTTGTAGACTAAAATAAAGATTGGAAAAAAGGCACCTAATATTTAATACAGTGATATTTATTTATAATATATGAATTTTTACAGAGAATTAAAACTTTGTTAATTACAATTGGATTTTCAGTGTTTTCTCATAGAAAAATAATTTGTTGTTTTCCTTTTTTTTAAACTTAAATTATTTTTCTAAGAAAAAACACTGAAAATCCAATTGTAAGTAACAAAGTTTTACTTCTTCTGTGTAAAAATTCATATATTATAAATATCACTATATTAAATATTAGGTGCCTTTTTTTCCAATCCTCATTTTAGGCTATATACAATAAATTTTGTACAGAATCTTTCTACCAAAGATTTATATATATATATATATATATATATATATATATATATATATATATATATAATAATAATAATAAATCAAGAAGAAAACTTTAAAGATCCATTTTGGTTATAACTTATTTTATGAATATTTCTATCTTTTCAGATCGAAAGCTCTTAATAATCCATTTATTAAGAACTTTCAGTCTGAAGAGATGAATATATACAAATATTCACAAAATAAATTATAACAGAAATAGATCTTTCAGGTTTTCTACTCAATTCATTATTATTATAATGCTCTGTAGTTTAAACTGAGCTCTCTCTCTGGATTAACATCCTTCTTAAAATTATCCCTATATCCCTACCAGTCACAATTTGATAATATATATATATATATATATATATATATATATATATATATATATATATATATACATATATATATATATATATGTATATATGCATATATATAGTCTATGTATATTGCATGTCGCTGAACTTTAATAATTAATAGATTTATAAGTTCATAACAGTGGAAATCTCTAAAAGAAAATATAACCAAAAATGCTAACAAAGTTTTATAAATCAGTAAATCTTTCACCACAAATATATATATATATATATATATATATATATATATATATATATTAATCATTTTACTTCGAGCAAGGTAATAATGCTACAAGGATGCAGGAGGCTAGAGGGAGTGAAAGAGAATGAGAAGACTTTATTGAAGAAAGGACAATAAAGGAATGATGTTCGATAAGGCAGAAGATTCTGAATGATGTTGCATTTAAATTTTTGAAGATTATAGGTGACATGGAAGCCAGAAATTAAAAGGGAGTTCAACAGGTGAGAAGTGTCAGAAAAGAAACTATTAGAATAGAACATACAGTTAGTTCAATAGTAAAATAAGGAGACCTAGTTGCCAGTAGGGGAAAAACAGGCTGGTCACATTCAATGTCTCAAAAATTAAACTAGTGGCCTTCCATCATCACTAATCAGACAGAGAACTTTTACCACTTGTGATGAACAGATATTCTTTCAGGAAGGTGTTCTGTATTGAGCATCTATTGGGACTTAAACTCAACCAGACCTCAAGTGGAACTCATATATATGATACTTCACTGGAGATACTGGAAAAATGGTTGGTTCCCTGTACGACTCCAGCAAATACCGGACTCCTCAGGCTATCCTCTACCTTTACTGGAGTCCAAAAGTGTCACCATATCTTTGTGGGTGACGAATTATTTCCCACCCTACAACCTTTTTCTCACTCAGAAATCACAAGCCTCTTGCTGCTCTATCACTATTTCCATGGAGTGTGTTCAGTTGAACTACATTCCTTAGATTCACCAGTCCTGACCTCCATGGCTGTGATTCATCATGCCATGTGCACTGTAACAACCCACTCTCATTCCCATTTGTAATCTCCTGGTGAGATGTAGGTTCTACTCAAGCAGCTTCTTCCCACAAATGACTGCCTTGTGGAACCAACTCCCAAGACGTTGCTTTCCTGATCACCACTTAATCTTAACCTGTTCAAGTATAGGTTTAACCATAATTTTCTTCATATCTACAGAAAGCTGTGTCTTTTACTCTGTAACCCTCTACCTCAAGTGGCCCTCGGGCCTTGTTAAAAAAAGGTTTGAACTGCTTTGCTATTTACCAATATATGGTGGGAATAGTAGAGTCATGTTTTTCACAAGGGTATTAGTTTAAAGTGAATACAAAATGTCCCAGTTTGAATTTGATTTATCAATTCCATTCTCTGTGATATTAACCATCAAGACACCCACACTTCCATAAATAAGACAATGGATTTATATTAGAATTTATAATTCTGGTTCTATGAAGGAGGAATATAAAGGAGGAATACAAGAAAAGGACAAAAGGTCAAACAAAGCAATTTGAAGATTATTAATCTTGTTTATGCCATGTCCCTTCAGGTTCTTCACAAGTTATTATTCTTCATAGCTGTCATATCATCTAAGCCATCTTTCCTCATTATGCGTTCCAGAATTTTCAACTGTCACTTTCTGATTTTGTCATTTTTGTTTCCATTTTGTTTAAAATTTCTTTGCTGCTCACAGATCCTGTCCATATTATTCTCAGCATCCTTCTGTAGAACCACATCTCTGTTGTCTAAAGTTACATTTTCATCTGTAAGTAAATTGTCCATCATTGACTGCCATATTGGTGGATTGATATTACATAGCAGTTCATCAGTCTTTTCTTTGTATCTTATGAAATTTTCCCGTTTCTTAATAATTTGCTTAGCTTTTGGGAAGCATCTTTAATTATTCCTACATGCCTTCAGTTTTCTGTTGATTCAGTGTCTTAAGACCAAGTGAAAAGGGTGATTTTTTAATAAAAATAAATAGGTAAATTATATACTTTTTTTCATGATATTAAAGCAGGGAAACAATACTATTATGATCAGTAATTATAGTAATAGTAATAAAATTTTACAATATATATATATATATATATATATATATATATATATATATATATTAAACACTTCCTATGATGGTATAACAAGTAAAACAAAAGTTTCAAAATATACAGATCTGCACTGTTCAAAGATCACTGGCTTGACAATAAGCAGAATATCTTTGGTATATATTGGATCCATTAGCAGATCATTAAACCACCATGGCCATTTGGAAAATATAAAACAGGAAATGTGCAGGTTAAATGTCAACATTTTAGACGTATGTGAAATGAGTGGAGATTTTGTAAGTGACAAACACAATATTTAGAGAAAATTGAAACAAAAAGGAAAATCATACTTAACAGCAGTAAGAGGCAGTTGAAATTTCTGGAGCACATAATGAGGAAGGAGGGCATGGAAAATCTGATACTCACAGGACATATTGAGGGCAAGAGGGACAGAGGAAAACAGCACATAAATTTGATGAGTTTAAGTAAATGGATGGTGGAAGAGGATTTAGGATACACAGCAAAGAGAGCTACAAAGGACAGGAAATTGTGGAGAGCCATGATCGCCTACGTCATGAGGCGTCATAGCATATAATTAAGATGTATTAAAGCAAATAAATTGGTTATTAGTATATAAAAGCTAAAAAAACACTTTTTACTTAGTATAAAATATTGAATCAAATTGCTATCCATGTACTGAACTTAGCTAGAAGAACCAAAAATGTCAACAAAAATGTTAAAAGTATGCTGAAAAACAAAAGGCAAATGTCAACATACAACTGAAACAAACAGCTTTCTTAAATTCATGACAAATACAAATTCAGTATAATAAGAAAGAAATCTTTAATGCTTTTACAATTATCTGTAAATTACTGTCTAATTAGCATAGCTAAGGCATAGATTATGTAAATGCCTGAATAGTAAGTGTAGACCAGCTCTTGGTATCCAAAGATAAATGACTACTGCTGGACTGGTATAATATAAAATCAAACACACCTCCTTACAGTTGGGTAAATATTAGAAATAAAGATATATTTATCAATATTTTTAACAATGGCAATACATTCTTCTACAGTGGAAAAATGGGCTTGGATAGGAACCAAGTCTAAGAGAAGGACTACTCTGAAGTCAAAACCATGGGAAAGGCAATGGGAAACTATTCTACTAACTTTTCCAGTAGCTTACAGCAATTCCCAGAAAGAAAAAGGAGACTGGTCCTGATTTGGAATTGTCTGATTGGGCAGTAGCTTAGTTGATTAAAGCATTTGTTCATAAGTTTGGTGATATGGGAATTGTGAGTTCAATCCCTGGGCCAAGTAGTACAGACTCAAACTCATTGGGAACAGGGTGAGTGATAACTGAACAATACTAAATAAGGATAAGACAAGATATTCTTAGACACAACTCAACAAACATCTGAAGAGGGCATAAAGGATGAAATGTGATTATAATATCAAAGATGAGGACTGTAATGAAAATAACCAACAATTATTACAACTTAAGAAGCTTTAATAAATTAATTTTACTGTTAGTGACTTAAAAAGTCTGCCTTTATTTTCTCATGGCACACAGAGAGTGTCTCGTAGCCCAGAAGTGTTCCTTAAGGGTTGATAACCTTTGTTCACAAGAGAGTTCCTCAAGGGCTGTCAATCGGTATTATTACAAGGACATTAGTCCAAATAAAGTAAATAATGATGACTTCTCATCCTAGACATTCAGACAGAAATTATGTTAGCCTTTCCAGAGAACGAAGGGTTGCAAAACATGATGTTAAAAATAATTCCAGTGATTACTGCAGAGTGAAGAATATTTCCAAAGAGATTACCATACCAAGAAGACTAAAACTAAGTGTGGGCAATAACTGATAACTAGATAAGAATGAGAGGCAATATGTGTACACAGGGATAGTGGAAGATAGATTAAATAAAGGTTACAGTTTAAAATTCACTGAAGGTTTCACAGTTTAAGTGGCACCTGAAGAAGGCTGGAGAACACAAGGTCTGAAATATTGGGATAATACAGAAGGTCCTTGGGTTACATCAGACCCAATGTATTGTGTTTCATGGTTACAGCACTATCTAACATAATATGTTGTCAGGTGGTGCTATATGAGGAAGATGGTATTGTTTCTTTACCGGCTGTATGCCATATTGAATTGTTCTACATTCACTATCTCTCATTTGTGTCATTTTTGTTTTGGGGGGGGATTTTTGATCTTACATTACATTTTCATTTACCTCTATGCTCTGTTGCTCCTCAAAACCTCCAATCTCCCAGTCAGAGGCTTTGTTGTCAAATGCAGTTTACCATCATATCCAGGGCAACTTGAAGTGGAGCGATTACATTAAATCAATAGCTGCATCTACTGCAAGGAAATTCAGGTCTACTATTCACCCATGCATTGAATACAGCTGCTATTTACCAAGAATAAGGCAGACTCATGAGTGCCTATGTAGGTGGGTTCTGACCTATGTCAACAATCAGGTTATGTCGCACTGTAGGAACAGATCTTCAATGTAAATTGAGAATCCCCTGTAACACCAAAAGACGAGGACATTAGTTAGTCTGAATGTAAATAATTGTAATGCCTCTTCTCAGAAATTCAGAAAGAAAAAAGAAGTTGGTCGACCTGTTACCAAAAATTCTAACAACTAACACAAAACTAAAAATGCATTTTAATCAACCTCTTTATATACAATGAATATTTTTACACTTTTCTTTCACATCTGAAAAAAAAATTTTAATAGTGTATAAGAAACATGTTTGTGGGGATTATATTATAAAAAAATGAACAAAGATTGATAAGTGATTTCAATCAATGTGTCAATCAGAGAGAGAAAAACTATGGAAGTGCTCATTAATTCAATGAGAAGCCGTAGAAAGAAATTGGGCTACCCTAACATTAACAGATAATATCAAAGATAAAAAACTCAATGAGAGAAAATAATGTTCCTGTTTATTTTCTTCTTTTACACCAGATATTAACAATTTTGTTCTTTTTTGTCTCTCTTTTGTTAAATAGCTATTTCAGCTGTTTTTCCCAAGTCTCTTCAAAATCTTGTGTGCTCTTCGACTTTTTGTGAACAAAAAAAATATCTCACCCCTTTTCCTCATCAGTCATACTGAAATTACACTTCAGTTTTTAAATTTATATGAAAATGAAAAAGCTGTTGAGAGGTTTGCCCCCAAAGAATACCAATTAATGACTGTAGTGTGAAGTAGATAAAAAAAGAAAAAAATTAAAAAGCAAAATCGATTACAAATTCTAGACTTCTTTTCTTTTTTTTAAAAAATGGTCAGAGGAAATATTTTCCTTTTGTAAAAGAAAGATGACTTTTAGAAAGAAAAATTCCAATTATTCAAGCTTCTTTAATATAATCTACATTTTTTTTTCTGAAAATATTTACCTTCTGGTAGTTTAGAACTTTTTACCAGAAAGTGAATTGTTACTGTAAAAACCTATTTTTTAAAGACAAGGTGTCCAGCAACCATCAAGAAGAAAATTGCTCATATCATCAGCATGTAATACAGACAACAATTTCTGGATTAGCTCCTGAAGTAGATGGTTAATTGGCTGATTTTGTTTAGTTACATATCAACACCTCTATGGGTTATTTAATGCCAAAATCTAAATATTTTACACATAATTTTATGTTTTCAACTGTAGATATTTTATATATAATTTTATACTTTTAGAAGAAAGATATGTTTTTAGATATATATTTTGTAGTTCATAAAATGTATTACAGGTAATTTTAGTATAAAGATTTATTGCTGATTTCTGTTTGGAGGTTCACTATTTGCCCATAGCTGGGGCTCTAACAAGTTCTACTGCCCCAGGTTAGTGTGGACCTGGGAACAACAGCAAAATTAAGAGGCGGTTCCATGCTCTTCAAAACCTCCAATCTCTCAGTCAGAGGCTTTGCTGTCAAATGTAGTTTACCATCATATCCAGGGCAACTTGAATCAATAGCTGCATCTACTGTAAGGAAAGTCAGGTCTACCATTCACCCATGCATTGAATACAGCTGCTATATCTGGTCTGGTGATCCTGCTGTTCATCTCAAGGTTCTTGACAAAATCCAGAGAAGGATCTGCAATGTTATCGATCCTGACTTGGCATCTCAACTTCGGACACTTTCTCGCTGACGTGATGTGGCTTCCCTCTGTCTTTTCTGCAAATATTTTCATGGCAACTGCTCTGATGAGCTTTTTTTCCCTGGTTCCCTGACTGCATGAAATTAAGCATGCTACTAGATTGGCATGTAGGTCCCACCCGTTTACTGTTGAAATAACTAAATGCAACTACCACTTCTACTCCAACAGTTTCTTTTCTCACACTTCTTGCCTGTGGAATTCCCTTCAGTTTACTTGCTTCCCTGATAACTACAATCTTCAAAGTGCACCATCAATCACCATCTTCTATCTTCTTGAATCCTGTTCCTCTTTTGTACATTCCTCAATCCTTCCTATAATCAGTGTTTTTTCTCATTTTTACTCTCTGTAACCCCTTGAATACTAGTTGTATTTCAACCTGGCCTGGGGTGAAATGATTAAAAAAATAACAATTCAAAAGTTTCAAGGACCAAACTTCATAACTTATGTTAATATTTTTGTTATGTTGTATTGCATCAACAGGTACAAGAGATGTAAAATAATATTTAACTAAATCTTTCTGATATCTCTTTGTGCGATGTTCTTAAAACCAGTTCTTTATCCTTCTGATTTTGTTTGCACATAGATTAAGTTTTTCCTTTTTGTGGTTAAAACTTTCTTTTCAACCAATCATCCTATATTTGAAAATAAAACAAGGCACTAAAGACACAATGGGTAACTGGGTGTGGAAAAATTAGAAATAAGAAACTTTACTAAGGAGCAAGAACAAAAGAAGAGTAATCTGGTGGAGGGTAGAAAGTAACACTGCATTTAAACTTTTGGAGATTAAAGTTGGCTGGAAAGCACGGAGTTGGGAGAGAGTTCTACAAGCAAGAAGTGCAAGACAAGAAACTGTTAGCATAGAACTTAGGATTACATCTGACCAACTCACTTGTAAATTGGTCAGATCTCTTTGCTAGTCTAGTACAGCACTTAAATCAAAAAGTCTAGCTACCATAAGTGCTCAAACAGAAATATGAAAGTATTTATAGAAAAGTCACAAGGAGGAAACTTTATGGCAGTGGAAAAATGACTGTAATTGAGAGGACAGATCAGGACCAATAATATTGCTGATTCTTATTTTGGATATTATCAAGGATCTTTCATATTTTTAGCTAGAGTTTTTCACATTTGTAATAACTTCAAATATTTTAATGCTGGTCAATTTGCTTTTCTTTTTATTACCATTTTAATTTTTACAATATCTCTTTTTGTGACATTCTTAAAACAATATTTTGTTGTTCTGATTTTACCAAATATTTTCATTTTTTTAAATTGTTTCCTTACACAATTTCTAAAGGCATATTCTTATCATTGAAGGATTTTTACATCATCTTGTTTCTCTTATGTGGTTAAATTGTTCTGACAACCAATGGTTATCATCAGATATCAGAAATTAAACAAGTAAGTGTTAATAACTATACAATTAGATATAGATTTATTTACAATAAATATATATGAATATATATATATATATATACATACAATAAATACATGGTGAGATGGGTAAATTGTTGCCATTTTATATTTTTAATTTCCTACATATACGTTGTTCGTTTTTGATTTTGTTGACTGTACTGTATAGGTCAGCTCGGCATCGTCTGTGACAAAAAGAACACATGATACAATTCACTTTGTGCCAGAAGCTCCAATACAAACATTTCAGAGTATTAGTGTGTCAATCTGAGGACAGTGCAGAGGATTCAGAAAGAGTTGGATGAGTCTAATGGTGATTACAAAGGTGTTTGGCATGATCACTAGTAATAGCAATGTTATGCCTCCATTCTTCTTCCCACAGGGCCTCAGCCTCAACACAGAGACATACATCAATTGCCATGAGGAGGTAGTGCAACCCTAGGTCAAGAAGGTGGCTACTGGAAGATGATATGTCTAGAAACAGGACTCTGCACCATGCAGAAAGCATGCGAACCCAGTCATGGCTGTCAGACAATTTGTGTGACCACATCACCACTTACATCTGGCTTCCTAACTCCCAACACTGCAAACCCATTGCACACTTGTGTTGGGGACGCAGTTGAGCAAGAGGCCAAGAAAACTCCTTGTAACATCAAAGATGAATTGAAGGCAATGATTATGGCAGCATTCACAAGGAGACCCTCCAGAAGCAATGCAGAAAATTCCAAAGTCATCTGGAGGCCGTGGCTGAAGCTAATGGCAATCTTGTTGAATAAATTTACTCTCTAGTATTTCACGATATTTTAGTCCAATTTTGGTAAATATATCTGCTAAAATGAGTTGTCCGTGTTATTATCATTTTTGCATAATTTAGACAACAATTTGTCCGCACGCACCCTGTAGATAAACAATTATTCACAATAAATATTTAGGAATATATATGCAATAAATAGATACAGATTTATTTACAATATGATGGACAACCCACAAGCTATATGATAAAACTTGACATCCTCAACATATATCATCAATATTTTCAGTAAGGATAAATATTCTAATATATAAACTGAAACTCACATTATATTATTCATATAAATACATATTGAAAATACATTGATCGTTAATACATTTTAATTGTTCCCTACTGAATATTTATGAGACAAGAGGAGACGCCATGATTCATTCAGTTAGTCTATCTGCAATTTCAAATCATAATGTATCATAGGATAGTATACACCGTCTAAATCAGGGTTTCCCAACCTGGGTGATATCACCCACCAGTGGGCGATTTCAACTGTTGGGTCGGCGATGTGCATTTGGACAAAAAATGATGGGTGACTGGAAATTTTATTGGGTTATATAGGATTTTGAGATATTAAAAAGGTATTTCAACATATGGTACCCCCAAAAAATATTCAAAGGAGATATGTAAAGAACTGGTATAAAAAAAACTTGAGGGTAATTAGGAATAACTGGGTCATATTCCTAAATAAGATATAAATATCCCCACAAATAAGGAATATTTTGTTATTTTCTATATAGTTTTCAATGGTTAAATTTACTTTCATTTGTTCTTTAATACAGTAGCAGCAGCCACCTCATAATCAGCATGCTTTCTTTCACCTCCATTTGCTATTTTTTTCACCTCCATTTGCTATTTTTTTCACCTCCATTTGCTATTTTTTATCACATCATAAAGTCAGTCTATGAACCAGAAACCAGGTTTTACCAAATGATGTTGGTATGCTTTTGGATATTTACTATACAGGGGAAGAGTGGAAAATTTTTCCATGTTAAAGTCGGTGATGACACAAAAAAGCTGAGAATCCCTGATCTGATGATGAAAATATTGTTCAACATGTTCTGCTGCCATTACTGCAACAGGAAAGTGATGTTATTCCAGAAGAATAATGCCTATCCACATGATGCCCATACTATTTGCTCTGCAAGATGTTCAACAACTTGTTGACATCTATGTTCAACATCTATGACGAACACTCAATTAGTCATTTTACTGAACCAAATCTCTTGCTGTACTGCATCAAAGGTTGCAAGAGGGATGAAATAACATATCACAGGATGGAATACACCATCTGTGTGCACTGTTGGGGACATAGCAGATCAACTTCTCTTAGAACAAAGATTCTTTATTAACATTTGATTCAGGTCTCTGGTAGATCTAATTGGAAAATCTTGGTTGTTATACTCCTGAGGTTTCAGCTGTTTTACTCTGCACTTCTTCAGGTATTGGTTATACTTGTTACCCTTCTTGAAATTTTCAAACTAAGCACATCATTCAATACACGGGATAGAGTGTTCTCATTCCACTTTCCATGCTAAGAGGATATTTTTATTGATTGATTTGTTTCCCACATCTTATCAACCATTTGCAGGTTATTTAAAGCCAGAAAATATTTTTAGATTGTAAGAATTTTTTTTTAGATAATAATGATTTTAATGATACAATTATAATTAACCCATAGCTGGGGGGAGATGAGGTGGATTCATACCTTTCCCAAACGTATTTGCATGTAAGTGAATATTATGAATTCAACTGGAATTGGAACTCTGCTTTCTGATTAACAATTCTTAGCCATTATGGTGACCATATAGGTGTTTCATAAACCAAGGATATTTTGCATCAGTTAAACACAAGACACATGGCCTAGAAGGTTAAAGTATTGGTTTAGCACATCTGATTTCCTGAGATCAAATCCTTGGCTGTGTAGTGCTAAAGAGTCATATATAGAGAATATATACAGGTTCTGTGGAAGAGACAGAGAAGCAACAAGAAGACAAATAGAATTTTAAACCAATACAAAATATCCCCCTAAGCATTGAAAGTGAAATGAGAACAGTCTACTCTGTGGATTGAATAAAGTGTTCCGTTAAAAATTCCAACAGAGTTACCAAGAATGACTGACACCTGAAGATACCCAGAGGGTACATTGGTTGAAATGTTGAGATTACAACAACCAAAATGAGCAAAGATTGAACTAAAATTCACTTCAAGTGGACAAACAAGACAACAGGAAGCCGGAATTTGGCAAGAAATTCACTTTTAGATTTGGTCTATGTTACTGGTCATTTAAGTTCTATTTTAAGAGCACTACAAAGACAGAAAGAAACCTTAGAATCTCAAAGCAAGCCTACTTTTATGCCTCAGAGGTTGTATCATTCCATCAGGATATTTATGTGTGGAGTGTGCGCATGGTCAGTTATATGTCAGTCAAATTGGTTGACAACTCAAGTAGAAAAGAAATGTGACCTATTCAACCAAAACCATTTTCAGAACTGATGCAGGAACCCATTATATTGCTTTTGGTTTAGTTTTACACAAAATCCAAGAATTGCAACTTTGGAGTCAACCGGATTTTACAAGCTTTCTACACTCATGCAGTAAAAAGTATATCATTATGATGTCCCGTTGTTCTTTAATGAGTGGAAGATTGCAATGAATAATTAAGGTATGACCAAAGTATCAGGTGCAGGACACTCAGCATGGCTAGGTTAGTTGAGTTTAAATGTTAAAACTTGTTGGATTAATGTCAAATTGTTATATGTGGCACCAAGTGAGGAACAAACTTAATACTCTCTTGAAATTCTCAACCAGATAACTATTGCACTATGCCAGTTGTTAGTTGGTTGAATTTATGACATTTCAATCTTTGTTGGGTTAATGAGTAGAAGGCATCCTGTGAGGTTCAAATTCATTGATCAGTAGAAATGGTCAACAAGATTAGCTTTGCTAATTACTATACCATGGGGATATGCTATATGGTTCAGTCAGTCAGTTATGTGCTATTTGTTATACATGCTTAGGCGATCATGTATCTTTTGATACATGATTGACAAGGCAGATTTTTTCCCATATTAGATTGCCGTTTCTTTCTGCAGTAGACCAGCAGCCATCTAGGGCTTATAGAACCTGGTCTGTCCTGCTATTTATCCATAGCTAAGGGGAGAAGAAGAGGATTCATACCTTTCCCAAGTGAATTTAATGGATTTGACTGAAATTCAAACTCAGCTCTCCGATTCCACAATCCGAGCTGCTATCCATTAATCCACTGTGACTGAGTTATAAAGGAAGTACACAGAGGCGGTAAGAAGTGAATATTATGAGAATATATGTCATAGATGTCAGTTAACCTTGGACTTGAAAAGGTTAAGAGTGAAGTGATCCCAAAAATATCCTCTCAGGAGTTTGTTCCACAATGTAACAGTTCTTGAGAAGAAACTGTCTGAGCAAAACTTACGCATTACCAAACGAACACAAAAGGATGAACTGGTGGGTTTAAGGCATGGAAATCATTCGAATAGTTGCCATAGTAATAGCAATAGAGTAGTGAGAAGCTAGGAACATTTCATCTGTTTGCTTGTTGGTTTATCGACATATCAACTCCTTATGGGTCATTTAATGCCAAAATTTAAATTTTCTTGGGATCATTAGTAATTTATTTCACAAAAATGTATTACTGGTATTTTTTTACTATGAAAAAAGTATTGATAGTATTTTTACTATATACTTTCATAGTGTTTTGACACCAGTTGTAACTGTTTACCCATAGTTGGGACCCTAACAGGTGCTACCACCCCGGGTCAGGGTGGTCCTGGGAACAGCAGCAATTAAGAATTGGTTTCATGTTCCTCAAAATCACCCAATCCAAGGCTTTGCTGCCAGATATAATTTATTGTCATACCCAGAACACTGTTTCATCTGTAGAATAAGGGTGGAAAATAATTCATTATCCACAAGGCTGTGCAATCAGTCTTTGACTCTTTTGAGGCTGCAAAGTGTGGACTGGATAATGCCGGTCCATATATGACAGCAATACTTCCTTTTTGGTCTGTTCTGACTCTTATAAAAATAGAGCATGGTAGCATTTTTTGGAACAGACCATTTTTCCAGCATAGCAATGATTCAAATATACAATATATGTTTTGGAATTATTGAATGTTACAAGCCAATCTTTCGCCCATCAAACTGACTGTGGAAGTTAGGTTAGAGGTGAGATCAACTGCTATGCTGGATCAATATTATGGCGGAGGATGAGGATTCACTTGGATTAGCACCTGTTAGTGTCCCAGCTATGGGTAAATAGTGAACTCTCCAACCAAACTAGGGTCAAAACACTATGAAGGTATAAAAATACATTTTTATTGTAAATATTTCCAGTAATAGATGTTAATAGTAAAAAAAAAAAAATATAAGCAAAGCTTTCAAGGAAAATTACATTTCAGCATTAAATGTCCCATAAGGAGTTGATATATCATTAAACAAACCAAAACAAACTTGCATACACCAGATGCCTTCCATGGGCATGGGAAAACTTTCTTCTTCAGGCCCTGGTTAAACAACTTACTGGAGATAAAGATGTCATAAATCTTTGACTTCATGACTTGTGGGAATTAAGGTAAGGAATGGTCCTTGTCATCTCATATAGATTTAGAGGTAAAGTTTATTGCAAAAAGGTTAGCCTTATCTGATGAGACATTTGTAATAGAGGGCACTGAAAGTCTGCTTTTATCAAGAATAGCGTTTGCTTTTTCCAGAACTCATGCAATCCACAACCATTGTTGGGTTATTTAATATCAAATTTTATACAGGACACTCAGTGAGAATCAAACTCACAGGTCAGTAGTAAGGGCCAATGTGATTAACCTTGCAAACTACTGTACCATGCTGATTGTGGGTTGGTTAATATTATGACATTTCACCCCTTGTTAGGTTAATTAATGTTAAATTTTGTAAGGGGAACTCATCGAGGATTGAACTCACTACTCAGTAGTGATGGTCAACAAGATGAGCCTTGCTAACTACTACTCTACACTAAGGACCCTGTTCTACTAATGTGATGATAAAACTAGGAACAATGAAGATGAAGCTAAATAGGACCTTTGACATTTGCTCTTGGAAAGAATAACTAAATATGAGTGAAACATTACTAATACGCTAATGAAAAGGTTAGGAAAACAAGCTAATGTACAAGCAAGTTACCACAAAATAAAAAAAGTGGGGGAAGACTAGATCAGATGTTAAAAGTGAAGACATAGTCACCAGTGATGTAGCTAGAGAGTTTGCCACCCTTCCCACAAAAATACATCATCTTGCACAGTGACTCTCTATATATATATATATTGGCTCCTGAAAAATTAATTTCGGTTGAGCTCTTTGGTTTGATATGTGAGTTTGTAAACAGTGACTATTTAAGCTAATATTGCACGACTCTTCGGCAGAATTGAGTCACTGTCAGTCACTGTGTGTTTATCTAAATCTAAAAATAAACATGCTAAAATTCACCTTCATCGCTGCCGTGCACCGACGGCTTACTGGTAGAAGTTCCGACTGACGCAAATTCAGTCAGGTTTCGATCCTAGCAAGAGGCAACCGGACATCTAGCCACACTGATGAGCTGTGAAACAGCGAAACAGTCTGTCTGTGGATGACAAAAATACATATATATATATATATATATATATTTCTATATATGCACACACACACACACAGGGTGATTCAAAAACAAATGAATATTTTATGTGTGATGGACTCTCTAATTATAATTTTTACAAGACCAGAGAGTCGATCATACATAAAATAAGGAGTTACTTTTCAATCACCCTGTGTGTCTGTGTACATATATATACATACATATATATATATATATATATATATATATATATATATATATATATACACACACACATATATATATATATATATATATATATATATATATATAGTTATAGTTATAGTTATTAAAGAAAAACAAAAAATGTGGATGGAACCCACAGACAACTTGCCAAAACCTAAAACTCTTATCCAGAAAAAGTCTCAAATAAAATGATAATACTGAAGAAAGAAAGAAAAAAAAGGCCTAAAGGCAAACTCACCTGATCAGTAAAGTGCTTGAAGCCTAGATTGCCTAGACTGAGCAAAAAGACGCTTAACATTAAATTCTATGAAAGGATGGCTCTAGTCACAACCATAGTTTCAAGCTCTGGCAACTTTTAATAGTTTATATATATATATATATATATATATATATATATATGTGTGTGTGTGTGTGTGTGTGTGTGTGTGTGTGTGTGTGTGTGTGTATAAACTATTAACAGTCCTAAAAGATGAAAAATAGAGTAATACATACCCTCAAATGAACTTCTATCAAGGAAAATAACTTAAATTTATATAATAACAACCAAGAGGTGTTTCCCACACACAGCAGTTTTGCATTGTTAAAAGAACATGATCTGTGTCCATTCACAGGTTTCACATTGTCAACAATGGAACAATCCTGAATACATCACTGATTAGTGTTTATTGTCTTGCTAAGATAACAATCACTTAAATACATATACCATAATTTGGGTTACATGAAATTGAAAAGGTCTTTCCACAGTGAGCAGACATTAAACCCACTTATTTCAATACAGCCAATACAAGTTTATACATTAGACCCAAAAGTGCCACCTGGGGGTAGGTCACATCTCTTACTCACCTCCAGCTATGCTACTGATGGTCACTGTTATTGTGAAAAACTTCAAATAAACCTGTTAAATGTGCAATTTGTAAAGTAGATTTTCCGAATAATGAAGAAGAAAAGTATATATTTTAATTATTTATTAAAATAAAAGGGATTTAATTCACTAAAACTTGACAGATAAAAAAGTATTGGAACCCTTTTAGTTTGTACCTTAGTGTGCCTACTTTTGAAGTAATTGACAAAGTTTTAGAGAAAATGAAAACAAAAAAGGACACTTATAGTCAACATCAGAAAGAGGTAGTTGAAATTTCTAGTGCACATAATGAGGAGAGGGGGTTTGGAGAATTTGACACTCACAGGACATATTGAAGGCAAGAAGGACAGAGGAAAGCAATGTATAACCTACCTAATGAGCTCTTAGAAGTGTCTGGCAGAACAGGGTTTAGGAGAGATAGTGAAAAGACAGAATTTATTAATGCTACAAAGGAAAAGAAATTGTGGAGAGCCATGATTGCCAGAAGATTCAACTCAGCTCAATAGTACTGCCAAAAATTCATGCATCCTCCTGGTTAATAAATTAATCCTTTGAAAATAAATATTTAACATTTTGCAACTAATGGGTTGCATTCTCACTGACAATAAAAAAAACATGCTTTGTGATTTCTTTAAAGAGTATTTAGTAAAGCCTCTAGACCAGACAAGCCAGTAAGGACATAGAGATAGATACATGCAATACCAGTTTGTAACCATGGCTTCAAAGAGATTCCCTTACACATTCACCTGTCTTCCTCACCAAGCTAAGTGACACTTACACTCTTCCTCACCAAGCTATGTGACATATACACTATTCCTCATCAAACTATGTGACATGTACACTTCCCTCTTTACTTTCTCCCTTGCCTCTTCTTTTTCCAACATACATGCAAAGAAATCACATTTCTTTCCATCTTAACAAACAACTAAACACAAGGAACTTTAACACAAGAATTTTAATACTCATATGTGCTGAGAAAAATTTATTTGTTAAAACACAAAAATAAAAATATATATTTTTATATTTAAACACCTTTCTTGCCTTTTTCTTTCTTGTGGGTTGATTCAAATCCACAACAAACATGTGTAAATTACTGCCTTGTCTGTAGTGCTAACTTTGGCACAAAGGTCCTTAAGAAAGTCATAAATCTATTTCTCCTCATATCTGTGTGTTAAATAGCCAGTCTAGGAAAAGGATAACTCTGAATTCAAAACTGTAGAGAAGGTAATAGAAAACTACTCTACAATCTTTCCAAAGAATTCATGGCATTTCACAGATAATAGAAATGTAATATGTGGAGGGCTGTGATTGTCTACATCCCAAATGGACATGGCATTAAAAAAAAAAAGATGCGGGCATGATTAGAAAGATTGCAATGCATTAACTTTCACAAGAGTTGAAAGATTTGTGCACAAGTTAATTATCAAAGCCTTGGAATAGAGATTATGGTTGTCTTTGAAGCCAGTGAATTCAGTCTCACAGAAAGAGATGCTTAAAAGCAGTGAAGGCAAAGAACACTATATCAGTCTTGCCAAGTTTAATTTTCCATGAAAAGAGTAAAACCTGGGGAAAAAAAAAACATCAGAAATAAGAAACAGCAAAGAATCATCCTTTTTCGTAATAAAAAAATACAAAACTTTCCTCTTAATTTTTTCAAGAAGGTGGAAATGACAGCAGGCAAAAACAACTTTTGATTGCAGAAAAGCTTACTTAAATTATCAAGTGGGTGCTGCATTCAATCCTTTTAAGAAAATTTTTTTTTTGAAAAGTTAAATCCTTGAGAATCTAACTGAAAGTGTCCCTCCAATCAAATGATTCTTCAATAATTTGAAGTTTTCTTCAGCTGAATCTAAATTTTTGTCAGTTTTAAAAAACGGGGCTATCTGTATAACAAAATGGACAACAGATATGGCAACCATTTGTAGGATTTGTATGTGTCTTCTGCTTTTAGCCTTGGCTGCACAATGTTTACTTAAAACTTTTGTAACTTTTTTCCTTGAACTTTATTGCTGACTGATTCAGCATGGCCTCAAATTATATTTGATAAGTGATTTGTGAAATTACTGACATAAACACTCTCTCTCAAACATACACACACATATGAAGGGAAAGGGTTTGAATCATCAAATAAATTGGAAAATTCTAGGTTTCGTGAACACCCCCAATAATTTTGGGTTTAGATGCAAGCTATGTTTAGAAGGAAAAATCAGGATAATAAAATATAATGATCAATGCAAACTATTAAATCAATGGAGAGAACTAATCACGAAATGTAGACATAGAAATAAAATCCAAATGTGGAATATGTGGGGTGTATGTGTGTGTATAGTGGCATATATGTATGTATGAAGATATGTATGCATATAAGTGTGTTGGACAGCATGATTTATTCCATTGGGTGCTCCGGTATTACCCACAATCTATAAATCTATAATTCAACTAATTTACATTAATCTTAATGGGTTTAAGTTTAAATCCCTCATTGCTTATTAATAATATTGGACACCTGTAGTACAAAAACTATTTACTGTGAATCCCAGAAAAACACACTTGGGGCTCGTATAAGAAATGCCACATAGTAGGAACTGATATTAAACTATAAACAATGAAAGGTCATGCCATAAATAAACTCCAACCCCAGACTGCTTCCCCTGTGATAAGTTACCTTACACCCCCACCAATTGCTAACACAAACCCATTCTCATTAACAAGGTGTCTACCAGACGAGGACTGACATTGAAAATAAATTTAAAATAATGCTCTGAAACAGACACTTAGGGGCTGATGATAGCCGTGTACAGAATGGCTTGAAATAGACTATACTATGTTGAGGTAATTTTTGTTCTTTTGTTGTAATAAATTTATATATATATATATTTATATAGTCAAACCTAGAGAGCCAGACAAACCTACCAAGATTTCAACTAAGCGGATCGTCAGGGAAAGCTGGCTAAAAAGGTAAAGAAAATGGTATACTTATAGGTGATAAACAAAAGACCAAGACCACGTGACCAAAGACAGAAAAGGAAAGAAAAAACCACAACAATGGGGAGGGTGGGGAAGAAATTTATTCAAAACGGCTTAAAAGGGAGGGGGTAATTTAGAGACAAACACGGGCAAAAAACGGTTAAACAACTATTCAATCAAGGGAGATGAAGCCTAATCCAATAATCAAGATTTTCTATGTCTGCATTTGCTTAGAATTTCCATTTTAGAATTTAATAACTCTTTGGGTTCCCTATATAAAGCTATGGCTAATTTTTCCTCTATACATAGTTTACAGAATTTTTGACCTGCTTTATATTTAGAACATCTTTTTAATATTTCCCATTTCAGGATTGGGTCTTTGTTATTTTCCTGTCTAATTTTCCATACATAGCTAGATAGTGTAGTACTATGTTTGGTTTTTTCATTGTTAAAACTACTCGTATGATTATAATATCTTTTTTAAATACGTCCTGAGTAGCTCCTATATACACTTTAGGGTTTATATCATTATTACAGTCATCTATGTCCTTGTAAATTTTAGCCTGGTAAACCATGCACTCCTGTTGACATTTTCCCTGTAGGGGACAGGTTTTTGTTCCTACAATTACAACTAGAATTAGGAGTGTGTGGATTGTCCCTAGTTTTTTTCTTATTAAAACCGCTAATTAAAGTCGCTACGTTTGGCATACAGCAGTAACTAAGTTTGATGCTGTTTTTATTAAATATTTTGTGTAACTTAGTTTTCTTGGGGAAATTTTGTTCCAATAGGTTGAAAAATATTTTACCAATTTTAGTTCTTACAGATAAGTTAAACGGAGGGTTAAACCACAAAATATTTCTATGTCTATTCTTATATTTATTCTGGGTTTCATTATTATCATTTATGTCAATGTATTCTAACTTATCTTTGTGGCCACTTTTAACTAGAGCTTGCTCGTAAATTAATTTATTAGCATTCAATGAGTTGGTAGAAAGTCTACGTTGTTGTAGTTTTTTATTTTTATTTTCCTTTATTGTCTTTGGTCACGTGGTCTTGGTCTTTTGTTTATCGCCTATAAGTATATCGTTTTCTTTACCTCTTTAGCCAGCTCTCCCTGATGATCAGCTTAGGTGAAACCTTGGTTGGTTTCTCTTGCTCTCTAGGTTTGACTAGGTCTGCTCTACTTTTGTATTGAGCACTTTTTTAGTTAGTTTATTACTCGTATCGGGGTTCTTTTCTTTGGGCTTTGGACCTGTATGTTGTACGATTATTTTCGACAGACGTTCATGTTCATAGCTCTTTCTTTTTTTAAAATCTTTTTTCCTTCGATATTGATTTGATCATTGGTAAATCAAGAAACCAAAGGTTTTCCGAGCTGAGTGTAGATACCTATATATATATATATATAT